>CM060683.1:28726305-29215500 GCA_030686995.1 Artemisia argyi
ATCTACAACTTTTTTTACAGCATATTATTTTGTTTCTTCATCTGAAGTTTTCTATGACCGATCTTTGACAACATAATTATTTTCTTAGTGTTTCTTTGACTCGCTCTTCTATTGGGATGTTTTTGTCCGTATAGAAGTATGCTTATGAGATAAGGGTGAGCATCGGTCTAAGACCGGACCGAACCGGCCAAGACTAGACCGAAATAGCCTAAAAACCTAGACCGAGGACTGAACTGAATGTGTTTAGTCTGGTCGGTCCGATCCAAGAAAGCAAAATGGCCAGTTCATACGCCAGACAGGATCAAGACCTAAATAAGGAAAAAGTTGGGACCGAAACCGGACTGCTGGTCCTTCGGTTTGGTCGGTTTTTTTGATAGGTCTGGTCGGTTCAGTCGATTTGCTCGGCCTATTGTGAGATTATCGAGCGTGCTCATATGGTGGGTTGTAATCCTGTCGGTCTCCAGTTGATAATGAGTCCAAGTTGGGAGCAGATGGTGCTCTGGTTTCTGATCCGAAGTTATATCCTAGTCTTGCGGGTGCTCTTCGGTACATCACATTTAGGCATCCAGACATTTCTTATGTTCATCATGGGGTTTGTCTGTATATGCATGATCTGCGTGAAAATCACTTCTTGGCTGTCAAACGGATCTTACGGTATGTTAATGGTACTTCGAATTATGGTTTACAACTTTATTCTTCTTCTACATCTTCATTGGTTGTCTACTCGGATACAGATTGGGGTGGTTGCCCTACCACTCGTTGGTCGACATGGTTATTGTTTATTTCTTGGAAACAATTTACTGTCATGGTCTTCTAAATGACGGGGTGTCGCTAATGCTGTTGTTGAGACCTGTTGGTTGCGAAATTTGTTACGTGAGCTTCATACACTTTTATTTTCGGCTACTTTAGTTTGTTGTGATATTGTTAGTGTTGTTTATTTGTCTTCCAATCCTGTACAACATCAAGGCACAAAACATATACTGGCGAGGTTCGCATTTTTCATGCGCCTTCCTGCTACTAGTTTACGTACATCTTCGTGAAGGGCTACCGTATGTGTTATTTGATGATTTCCGTTCTAGTTTAAGTATTCATTGCTCTCTTGCTGAAACTGCGAGGAGCTGTTATTTTAGTTATTATTGATCTAGGTTCACCGGCCCTAGCCTCATTCTATAGTGTTATTTATATTGTATTATTATGCATCAATCAATGAATGGTTCACTTTAATATTCTCATGTCAAGGACAATGATTTCATATCAAAAATCTCTACAACAATGCACCTGCATCTTTGAGGTCGTAAAGATTACGCTTACAATTCGAACATGTCACAAGAAAAGTTATTGTAATTTATAACCGATGTCAAACTTCTAACTTCACTAAGGGTGCATTTGGTATGCCATTATGAGAATCAGACTATAACTATGAAAGTGATTAAAGGTATTTGTTTAAGATGAAGGAGCCCACCACTATGGTAATGAATGATAGATATAATCCATACTTCATATACATCAAGAGAGCTAGATATGGATCTTTCATAAGTGCGGGACCACCACTACTATTAAAACTCATACCCATTGTCATTTATAGCAGCAAACGAAACGCACCCAAGTATTTATACTTTTAGTCCCACCTTTTTTTTATCTAAAACCTATCAAACAAACACACCCTTTGTTTATAACAATTGAAAGTTACTATTACTAACTTCATTTACAATACTCTTAATAATAACATTAAAACATCAAAATGTAGCTTATACAAACTAAACGGCACAATTCTGGAGTTGACACTGAGATGGTTTATAATATTGCTAGTCTTTATTTAAAAATTATTGTCCCAATATTAAAATGTGAGAGAGGATTTGCACACTCTAATGTACAAATAGTAAAACACGATATCATTATTGTACAAGTATATAATGCATGCATTAGACTGTTCCAATCAATACTCAATGTGTGCAAATCAATTCCTTATAGTTTTGAATCGAAGTAAGCTAGACATAACTAATCACCTCCTTAACTTTGTTCTTAATTACCAACAATCTTGTCATCCGTTAACGGTGACTATCTTTTTAATAACCTACATGTCATTGTAGGTTGAATGTTGACATGACGATACAAGTTGATCTTAGCGAGCACAAGGGGATGCGGAAAGGTAGACGCAATAATATTCATGTTGACATAAATAATGTATGAAAACGTTATTTATATTTTTCGATATCTTTATATTTTGACGATCACAAAATGTAAACTCATCAATCGAAAGATTACTACGTAAACAAGTATTAAGCTAGTTTATATCATTATATCCAACTTAATCACTTAAGGTATGGATAAACAAGTGCTTAATACATCTCATGATCAAATGGGTATTTAATTAATTAATACAAAGTTTATTTAATTATATAAACATATTATATATTTTTGAAAAACACTTTTAGTAATAAAGAAAAATGGTTTAATCATACTAAATATATGATTTCAAATTTTTAACCAAAATCAGTTAGTTTTTCACCAAATAAACTTTCCTCACTAAAAGATAATTTTTCTGGCCGTTACAGCTGGGCGGCCCCTTTTATTATAAGGGGCGGTCCCCTTAATTTTAAGGGGGCCGGCCATGATTTAAGGGGACCGGCCAGACTCTTGTGTCAGAAATTATCAGAATTTTTCCCCTATAAATACCATCTTAATTCTGGAATTTTGCCTTACCTTTTGCACGAAATTTTCAGATCTCAAACTCTCTAAACATCCTCCAAAACCCTTTGATCATTAGTATATTGATTTTTGTTTCAAGTGATTCAATCTCTTCTCATCCATCCTCATCCAAAGTGCAAAAGAAGAACACTCCTTCAACAACTAAGTTCAAGAAGTATTGAAGAGTAGTTGTGCATAATGTATATATATTATTTGTGAAGTTGTGTTGTGCTTGTAATAAGTAGTTTAGAAGAAATAGAAGTTGTGTAGGAAGTAGAAGTTGATTAGTAGTGAAGTAGTGTAGTTGTGAAGAAGATAGGTGTGAAGTAGATTAATGCGAAGAAGATTGGTGTGAAGAAGATAGGTGTGAAGTAGATAGGTGTGAAGAAGTTGTGTAGAAGTTGTGGTGTGTAAGGTTTTCTCCGCCATAAGGGAGTTTGTTGACATAGTGAAGAAAACTCTCGAGTAGGTGACTCGGGGAGTGGAGTAGGAACAAGGAAGGTGACCTTGTAGCCGAACCACTATAAATCCTTGTGTTGTGGTTTGATCTCTCCAACTCTTTTCATTACTTACTTATTTACCTATACTATATTAGCTTAGTTAGTTAGTTAATATACAATTGTTCATATAGTGCAAGTATTGAGATCATATAAACTAGAATCGAAGTTTTTAAAACAAACTTGTTTTTATAAATTTTAAAAAGGACGTAAAACTATTCAACCCCCCTTCTAGTTTTCCACAATTGGTATCAAGAGCCACGTCTTGCAAGATCTTTAAAATATATTGTATTTTAAAACTTGTAACAATCTATGGAATCTGAAAAATATTTAGAAGGGCAATATATGCAAAGACCACCACTATTTGAAAGTGATGGATTTTTATATTGGAAAAAACGATTCGAAACCTATGTGAAATCAAAATATCTAGATCTTTGGCACATTATTACCAATGGTGATTTTTTACCTATTCAAAATAGCCCAGAAACAAAGAAAGATGAAATCGTACCTTTTGAAAAACAAAATGATGATTTAAAAAGAAAACTTGCTAAAAATAATGAAGCAAAAATGGTTATTTATAATAAGCTACCACGTAAAGAGTACGAAAGGATCTTTATGTGTGAAACCGCGAAAGAAATTTGGAACTCTTTATTAATAACTCACCAAGGTAATAATCAAGTCAAAGATAATAAAATAGATCTACTTGTTCAACAATATGAGCAATTCACGATTCCGGAAGAGGAATCAATTGATAATGCTTTCGCTAGATTTAACACTATCATCACAAGTTTAAAAGCACTTGATAAGAATTTTTCTAGTAAGAATTTTGTTAGGAAGTTTCTTAGGGCTCTTCACCCAAAATGGCGAGCTAAAGTGACGGCTATTGAAGAATCAAAGAATTTGTCAACGTTACAACTTGATGAATTAATTGGAAATTTGAATGTCTACGAAGCAATTATAAATAAGGACTCCGAAATGGTTAAAGGAAAACAAGAGCAAAGCAAGTTAATCGCCTTGAAAGCTAGAAAGGAATCCAACAACGAAGATAGCTCATCTTCCGAAAGCGATGACGAAGAATATGCCATGGCCGTAAGAGATTTCAAGAAATTCTTCAAAAGGCGAGGAAGATTCGTTAGACAACCACACGATGAAAGGAGAGCACCTCAAAAGAATAATGATGACAAGTATAACAAGAATGAGAGAAAGTGTTTCAAGTGTGGTGATCCGAATCACCTCATTGGAAATGTCCAATGATGACAAGAGATCAAAATCAAAGAGCATTTGTTGGAGGAGCTTGGAGTGATAGTGATGAAGATGAGAAAGAAATAACAAAGGAAGAAAAGTGTCTCATGGCTAAGACATCAAGTGAGGTACGTTTCGAAACCGAATACTTTAGTGATGAAAATTTATCATTAGATGAAAAAGATTTAGATAGTGAATACAATAGATTATGCAAACTAGGACAACAAGTTATGGCTAAAAACAAATCACTAAAATACATAAACAACCAACTAGAAAATGAAGTACTAGAACTAACAAATAAAATACATCAACTTGAAAAAGGTAAAGAAATTTTTGAAGAATGTAAATCATGTCAAGAGCTTAAAAGTGAAAACAACAAACTTAGGGAAGAAATTTGTAAACTTGATAAATTTGGAAATAGTAGTAACTCACTTAGTAAAATTATAAGTATTCAAAGAGTATCCGGAGATAAAACCGGTTTAGGATTTAACTCAACCGAAGCTTCAACAAGTGAAATTAAAAATGTCAAATTTGAAAGTGAACTCAAGGAACTAAAACCTTCAAAATCTAATCCTAAGTATATACTCATAAATGATAAGAAAATACCTCTCTCTAATAATGAAAGTATATACTCAAAATCTAATCCGTGGGGAATGTTTCCACCATATATGCACCCAAGTCAAATACAAAACATGTTCGGATCAAATAACTTTGGTCAAATGAGACAATGGGGACCAACGTAAAAATATTCGCCATTCAAACATGGAAAATTTTGATGTCACTTCCTGTTCGGACTATTCCTTGAAGACTTTGAAGATTAACGCATTGAATACGAAAGGTACACATTTCCTTTTATTTTCGCGTCAAGAAATGCATGCTTAGTTTAGTATCTAGTCTTTATGTGGTTTTGTTTGGCTCATTGTTTCCTCCAGTTTTTACATCTATACATATATATATATATATATATATATATATATATATATATACTTATCTTATCTTATTATACTATATATATATATATATATATATATATATATATATATATATATATATATATATATATATATATATATATATATATATATATATATATATATATATATATATATATACTTAGTTATATCTAGGATCATATAACCTAGAAAATTCATTTGTTGATTTTCTAGAACTAGAAATTGTTCGTTTACAAACTTTTTCTTTCCCCATTTGCCTTATTGAACTTTAATGTTCAACAACACTCATGCTGATGAAGAGAGATGAGTCAAAAAATCTATGGATGAAACAAACTCCCGGCTTCCGTTGCACGTCTCCCTCCTATATTCTCGTCTTATAAGCCCATACTATATATATATATATATATATATATATATATATATATATATATATATATATATATATATATATATATATATATACTTATAAACCTTCTACAACTCTCTCGTCCACTTGACAACTTGATAAATTTCATCCGAAATGATCAAGAAATTTTAATTGACGAAATGTCAAGTAAAAGTGTCAAGTAATTCTTTTCGTGCGAGTACTCTCCAACGTATTTTTGATTAAATATAAATCTAATGTATATATAAATATGTTCTTGTTCTTTTCTGAAACCAAAATCACGAAAAATCAAAATTTGGAGGGCGGCCCCCTTAATGTTTAAGGGGACCGGCAGCCAAATGAAGGGCGGCCCCCTTAATGTTTAAGGGGACCGGCAGCCAAATGAAGGGCGGCCCCCTTAATGTTTAAGGGGGCCGGCCATCTGATAGCTCCAACCCGTTTTTCCTCTTGTTTCTTTTGCCAAACACTCCACATTTCAAACACCTCTTCCATTTTCTGCTGCTGTGACGAAAACCAAACCCCAAAAACACCTAAAACCACTTCCAAATCACATAATTCGGGTTAATTCGCAAAGGGCAAATTCATCTAACACAATCACCATTACGTATTGTAAGTTTTTCATAACACATTTCATCTAATTCCATCTAATTTGGTCAAACTCAAGATTATGGATGTTTTATTAATTTTTTCAAATTCACAATTTCTTTCGAATTGGGTCTAAAATCTCCATAACTAAATGCTTCCCTTAGGATTAGGATGATTAATTAACACTAGAAACTAGTAATTATAAACCCTCTTGTCGAAAATTTTTGAAAAATTTCATACACTCCTATTCAAAATTTTTGGTAAACACATTGTTGAATAATGCTTTGAAAACTTGTTAAAACTAATCACATTATACTTTTATAACTTGTAAAAACATGAAACTATATTTTTCGACCAAGTAAAAAATATTTTTGTTCACGATAAGAGGGTGTTTGGATTATGTCCAAATAATGTCGAAACTAAGTCATTATAATTTTTATAAAACGTTGTTATGATTATAAATCTAAAACTTGCAAATCGGACGTGTCAAGATATATAATTCATATATATATTGACATACTAGTAGTGTAAATGGCTAGTTAAGAAAGCGTTTGGTTTAATACTAAATATGACATTTTTGAGTCAAAACATAAAATATCCTTTTCGAAAACAAATCACATGCATAAGAAACTCGTAAGAAATGGCTAGTTATACAACCTAAAGTTAATCTAGCATATTTCATGATATATTTAGATGTTTAAAAGGATGTTTAGATTTGTCCATAACTACTTACTAAACATCGTAAAATATACCTAGAACGATTTAAAATTAAAATAAGGAACATAGTAAACTACTTCTTAGGATTATCATCTTAGAGTCGAAGTAAGTTTACGTTCCAACATAAGTCTTAAAAATATATATACATTTTTTTTTATTCTTCTTTATATTTATTTTGGTCTTTTGTATTGTTGATGTGTTTAGGTGAAAATGCCAAAAGCGACTACCGAAGTTCTTTCCCACACTAAAAACTACATTCCCAAAGTTTCTCAACTCCTTACTACATCTCCTTCCATTGGACATATATATCGTGAAATTGAAGATAGAAACGTTCATGAGGGACGTGTAGTAGATCTAGCCTTTGCTCAGTCCGACTACATTAATCGCTTGTTTTCTAGCATCAACCTCAATTGTCTTTATGAAATTAATGAACCAATCGTTCCTCGTTTCATAGTCGATTTCTATAGCCAAGTCACCGTCCAAACCAATGATCTTGGTGCCATCACCATCTCCTTCATGATTCAAAATGAATTTATCACCTTAACTCTCGAACAATTTGGTCAAATCCTCCAAATTCCTTTTAGAGGTCAAGCCGTTTTCACAAACGAGGGGGACCTCGAATCTCTTCATCGTTGTCGACCAACCTTTGGTCTTTATCTCTCCGACATCCCTCATCCCAATGAAATTCGTCAAATCCTTGGTGTGGAGCGTGCCACTACAACCCGAAAAATAAAATCCAAAAATGTTCAAATCTCTTCATACCAACTTCTCCTCAAGGAATTAGGCCCCCACATGAAGCGTTGGGAAGAACTCATTCGTGAGAATGCGTTTGGTACTGGAGGTCACCAGGACCATCTCCCGGCGTGCCTTGCTCACATGTTGTATTGTATCGCTGTCGAAAAGCCGTACAATTTGGCCTACTTCTTTATCAAACGGATTGAGTGTGCTAGAAAAACTCCCAAAGCCAATCTTCCATATGGAATGTTTCTTACTCGTCTCTCTCGTCATGTTATCGAGTACTACCCCGATCTTGACAATAGCATCTATGAGTCCATCTATCCCACCTTACGTCCTCTCGTTCTAAAACAAGCTCGACGAACTCGAAGTGACAAGGGAAAATCTCGTCGTCATAGCTTTCATGGATCTTTTTCTAGACAAGACGATGACGATGAGGAGGAAAACATCCATGATGCTAGTACCCCTTCGTTTTCTGAGTTCGTTGATAATTTTGAGGATCTTGACTATCCCGAGTATTCTACCCCATCTCCTAGTGATCAAAATGAAGAAGTACTTAATGAACGAACTACCGAGATGCTTAGACGACAAAAGAGCTTGCATGATGAAGTTAGAGGTGGCTTCAAATCTATCGGGAAGACTTTGAAGGGTATCTTCGGGAAGAACAAGAGATGATGTGCTTGGATTATGTTTGTTGAACAATATTTATTTTTATGTCTCTTGTTCGTGGATATTTTCTTAGTATGCTATTTGTCCGAAGTATATTCGGAAGTACTTGTTATTTTCTTGGATAATTGTTTTGAGTACTTGATTAGGTTGTTAACTTGCTTATTTATGTTTAATATATGCTTATGAATACATGCTTTATTACTTAATCTATTTATATGCTTGCATGATTAGTTTATATATAACATGTATGCTTTCTAATAGACCAAAACAAATGTGAAATGTCCAAATAGAGCTTGCTGCAAAAACAAAACAGAATATAACATTTTTCCAGAAAATTTTTGAAAATTTTTTATTTCTGGGTCGTCAGATGGGCGGCCCCCTTAAAATTAAGGGGATCGGCCTCCATTTAAGGGGACCGGCAATCTGGAACAGTTTTTACACTATTTTCTTTTGCACCTTGTGATCTCTTTTGCTAGTCCCAGCTACCATTTCCCTTAAAAACTAAACTGATTTTGGAATCTAACAATACAATTTCAAATTAATTCTACTTCTAAACATGTTTTCATACTATATAATCCCCATGCATGTTTAATTCACATTCCATCATCCTCAACCTTCATCAAACCTCATCCGTTTACCATGTCATCACCAAGAACCACCTATTCAAACAATGCCAAGAAACAAAAACTTGTCATTATTCCACCAAAACAACTCTTCATTGATCTTACAAATGAAGAGAACACCACCCCATCACCACCACCTCCTTGCTCATCTCCTAGTGCACTAAATGCACCCTCCAAAACACCGTTAACAAATGGAGCCTCTACTTCCTCCATACCATCCACTTCATCTATAAATGACTACATAAACACTCATTTATCTCCTCCAACAATTGATCAACCATCACAACCAACAAATGAAAACACAACTCTTGCACTAACCCTCTCACTATCACCATTAACACCTCTTGATGCACACTTCTCATCATCTCCTATAAATCCACCAACCTATAACCCCGTCCCATGGAGCTTACTTGAAGCTCATGGAGACACTTGCCTTTGTTGCATCCACAACCGAACAATTATGTTCGGACTAAGAGATGAGATGCAATACATGTTCTCACATATTGAAAACTTGTTGCATCAACCACCAACAACTAACACAACTCCTCCACCACCATCAACAAACACTCCTCCACCATCACCATCTCCATGTTCACCATCCATTCCTCCCAATTAAACATGCATGGTGATTTGCGAATAAAATTTTCTTAAACCATTTTGGATGGCAAGCTCTAGAGAGGACTTTCATGTTAGAGCTTTGGTTTATTTTATTTACGTTTGTAAGCCTTCAAGGCTTTTCTTATTTGCACTACTTGTAACCTTTTTAATTTAATCAATGATTATGGTTATGTTTAGTTTCTACTCTTGCATGCTATATACATATATATGTTGCTTGTCCACTAAATATTTTTGCAAGAATTCCATATCTCGATTTCTTTTTTACCTCAAAACGAGGGGGTATACATCAAGGGGGAGCTTCACTAATATCAGGATAACCTTTTTGATGCTAACAAAAAGGGGGAGAATTGCTATAAACTCACAATAATACTTGTATATAAACTAATCCTTCGCTTAATGAGTTTAGATTTTGTAATCATCAAAAGGGGGAGATTGTTGACATAAATAATGTATGAAAACGTTATTTATATTTTTCGATATCTCTATATTTTGACGATCACAAAATGTAAACTCATCAATCGAAAGATTACTACGTAAACAAGTATTAAGCTAGTTTATATCATTATATTCAACTTAATCATTTAAGGTATGGATAAACAAGTGCTTAATACATCTCATGATCAAAGGGGTATTTAATTAATTAATACAAAGTTTATTTAATTATATAAACATATTATATATTTTTGAAAAACACTTTTGGTAACAAAGAAAAATGTTTTAATCATACTAAATATATGATTTTAAATTTTTAACCAAAATCAGTTAGTTTTTCACCAAATAAACTTTCCCCACTAAAAGACATTTTTTCTGGCCGTTACAGCTGGGCGGCCCCCTTAATTATAAGGGGCGGTCCCCTTAATTTTAAGGGGGCCGGCCATGATTTAAGGGGACCGGCCAGGCTCCTGTGTCAGAAATTGTCAGAATTTTTCCCCTATAAATACCATCTTAATTCTGAAATTTTGCCTTACCGTTTGCACGAAATTTTCAGATCTCAAACTCTCTAAACATCCTCCAAAACCCTTTGATCATTAGTATATTGATCCTTGTTTCAAGTGATTCAATCCCTTCTCATCCATCCTCATCCAAAGTGCAAAAGAAGAACACTCCTTCAACAACTAAGTTCAAGAAGTATTGAAGAGTAGTTGTGCATAGTGTATATATATTATTTGTGAAGTTTTGTTGTGCTTGTAATAAGTAGTTTAGAAGAAATAGAAGTTGTGTAGGAAGTAGAAGTTGATTAGTAGTGAAGTAGTGTAGTTGTGAAGAAGATAGGTGTGAAGTAGATTAATGTGAAGAAGATTGGTGTGAAGAAGAAAGGTGTGAAGAAGATAGGTGTGAAGTAGATAGGTGTGAAGAAGTTGTGATCAAGTTGTGACGTAGTTGTGGTGTGTAAATTGGTATGTAAGGTTTTCTCCGCCATAAGGGAGTTTGTTGACATAGTGAAGAAAACTCTCGAGTAGGTGACTCGGGGAGTGGAGTAGGAACAAGGAAGGTGACCTTGTAGCCGAACCACTATAAATCCTTGTGTTGTGGTTTGATCTCTCCAATTCTTTTCATTACTTACTTATTTACCTATACTATATTAGCTTAGTTAGTTAGTTAATATACAATTGTTCATATAGTGCAACTATTAAGATCACATAAATTAGAATCGAAGTTTTTAAAACAAACTTGTTTTTATAAATTTTAAAAAGGGCGTAAAACTATTCAACCTCCCCTTCTAGTTTTCCACAATTCATATATTTGTATGAAAATTTTACAATCAAGTTAAACGAATTTAGCAATGAAATTTTTTGATTTTGTAAAAACAAAGTAAAGTTTTGGCCTTTTAGTAGTATGTGAGTAGCTTATTTAGTACGATTTTATTATTCAAGGGCCATTTAAGACGTATACCTTACTACTTTGTATCTTATAAATTATACTATATTATACTATATTACATTTAGCAAGAGCTTGTGAACAGTACTGCTCCCCAAAATTCTTTAGCAAAAATCCCTCCCTCCTCACATACACTCATATCTGTGTCTCTCTCGGCTTCTCTAGAACCATCTGACCCCCTCTCTCTCTCTCTCTCGCTCTCTATCCACAAAACACAAATAGATACACACACAAACACACATACCCACAAATGATCGGATCAAGAAGATGAGGAAAACAAATCCTGATGATGATGAATCGTTAATCGGGTGAAGAAGAGCGCATCATTGTTATGCTATCTGAAAAACGGGTATAAAAGCTTTTAAATTTAGGGTTTTTAGATTTTTATGGGTTTTAATTTTCTGATCATGTGTAATTTTTTTTCATTACTCTTTATGCTTCATTATGGTTTACTTTTGCCGAATTCATCATTTAATTTAGATATTTCTTCTATTTTTATTTTTCGTCCAAATTAGGGTTTCGTTAATTTTGGTGTTTTTTTTTTTTGGATTTGTTTTTAAGGTTGGGTTGCTGATGATGTTTGCAGCTATTTTGAAGATGGGTCCCGAATCGATTATTAATCCGTCTAAGGTAGTTTTTTTTTTTTTTTTTTTTTTTTTTTTTTTTTGGGCTTTGATTGTCGTTGGAGGGTGTTTGGGGTTGCATCTCTTTAAATAAAAGGCAATGACTAAGTGCAAGTTATAAGAAACAAGATACTGGTATCAAAAGGAATTTGCGCCTTTTTAAATAAAAGGCGCTTTTTGCAAAGTCTAAAGTTGTTTTTTATCCTTAACACTTAGACGCGTTTGGGGCTGCATTTTAGAGTAGAGATGCGTAATAAGTAGAATTAGTGTTGGGTACAGTAGTTAATAAGAGTGATTATATGATGTTATGACAAATCATTATACATATAAAACCAAAAGCAAGAAAATTTGGCTGCTTTGTGGCTTTCGTTATAGGGATGTTTGAATCCATTTAATTCTCAGTATGTATGTCTGAGCTAAAGGCTGTGATTACTTTTAATTGGTTTGGTAAAGCTGGTAGTACTATGCTTTATGTGATTATGTTAGTGTATAAAAATGTTTCATTGCATAATATTTGATCCGAGTTGCTTGCTGTTTACAGGTATTAGACTTGGGTAAGCGTTGTTTGCCAAAAATTGTATCTTGGCATGGCAGCCATGCGGTTAAAGCCATGGCGGGTTTTGTGTACCGCTTCCACAATTGTTGACCTCATCCTCCTTATGTTGATCTTAACATAGTGGCCACGATTCAGATTAGAATCTGAAAAGGGAAGATCGGTTTAGAAAGAAAGTGAGTTGTGGAGCCAGTTCTGGATCGTGATGGGTGGAAGCAGGCCGTATCTTGGCGAGGCAGCACGACGCCGTGTTTGCATCCATGGTGGTTCAGGATTATAAATATTGGGTTCGGTAATGGTAAGTGTCAAATTGCTTTATGATTTCGCTTATTTCACTACATATATTATTGTAGACGGGGTGGGCACGAAAAAGGTGTCTCAAAAGCGAAAACCACTTTTGTCACTTTTAAATATGCTCATAAGGCGCAAAATAAGTTGAAGGGAAAGTCACTTTACCAGTCGTTATAAACTATGTATAACACCGTGTTGTGCTCGCCTCAAGTGTTTTGTAATTTGATATTATTGTTTGTTTTGTATTATTTGAAGTTTGGGATGCAGATGCTCTAGGCTCAAGTGTTTTGTATTATTGTGTTA
Source organism: Artemisia argyi (assembly GCA_030686995.1). NCBI lineage: Eukaryota > Viridiplantae > Streptophyta > Magnoliopsida > Asterales > Asteraceae > Artemisia > Artemisia argyi. The sequence continues at coordinate 28,739,666 of CM060683.1, forward strand.
AGCCAAATTTTAAGAAACGATAAGGTGAGCTTAAGGGTGTTTGGATGTGTGCTTCACTGCTTTGTGAGTTATCTTGGTTTGTCATGTAGAGTGCCCGTAACCGAAGGCTTTTTTTTATAGGATTCCAATCCTTCTGTGACTAGAATCCTATAACAATTGTTACCAACAAATTATTCCAGTCTAATATATTTTATGCTTCTAATAACTTTTTTTTTCTATGTTATCAGGTGGCAAACCACGAATACAAAGCAACAAAGTCAAAAGCTTATACTTGGATAAAATTTGATTTGCTAGGACGTTTGGAATGTGCTGTTAAGTTGACACAAATGACACATCTATGAATAAACTTTGAATAATAATCCGAATAATATTGTTGTTACGACTAAAGGAGAAGCTGGGACTGGTGGTTCAAGTAGCAACAGATATGTAAGTTTATTTTTGTGGGTATGGTTTAGTTTTATTTAATTAATAGTTTTTATTGCTTGAATTCGGATTTCTGATTTTTCCATATGTGAAAAAGGTTCAAGATTTTAAGGTTTAATCATGCAAATTTTATTGTTTTGTTAAGGGGTCTTTCGAATAGCTTATTTTTCTCTCTGTTGGTCATACTTCTATTGTAGTTGGCCCGCTGCTATATCATGACAGAAACTGATGACTACATGGTCTTTTAAGCGGACGAAGTTTGTAGTTGCCATATTATGTAGTATGCATTTTGTCACATTTTGTATGACTATTGCAGGTTGATGAGTTTCTAAATACTCATCATTTTATACCAATCTGAACTGCCAAAACATTCAAAAACACTCAAATATGCATCAAAATACTGAAATTATCCCAGAAGTGTGTTTTATATGTTTCAGATGCAAAGTAATCAAAAACAGATAAAAAACGAACAAAGTTTGCATAATTGGCAGTTTCAGTCCCTCAACTTTCAAAACTTGTCAAAACTAGTCCCTGGTTATTCTAAAGCATGAAAAAGTCACCAAAGGTCCTTTTTGAATCACAAATTACATATTTAGTCCTTTGGTGCAAAGTTTCACAAAATTACAAGTTTAGTCCCTCAACTTTGCAAAATTGACATAAATTGTCCCTGGGATGTAAAAACTTTGAGAAAATCAATTTTGGTCCTTATACTAATCATCTATGGCAGGAATGGTCCTTGGTTGGAAAGTTTGGTAAAATTACAAGATTGGTCCCTGAAGTTTCAAGTTTGGCAATTTTAGTCCTCCGGGTTTAAAAATTAGAATTTATCACATGTTACCCTTGTACTATTCAAACTTGGCATGATAGACCCTTTTGATGACTTTGGGAAAGTGACAATCTCAACCCTTCAATTTTCAGAAAATTACATTTTTGGTCCTTGGGCTTAATAAACATATAAACCAATCCGGACCCTAAATATTAAACCTTAAAATCCAATCCAAACACAACCATTATCCAGCCTACACCCCTGGTCCATCCCTTGGCCCAACAAAACAAAATCCCACCCAATCCCTTAAAATATAAAACCGGGGTCAAACTCTGGTCAAACCATCACAAATACCGCCCTTCCCTCTCATCCCTTCCACCTCACCCCTGAGCCAATACCACCCTCCACCTCACCTGTTTTCACCACTACTTGTCCACCAAACCAACTCACCTTGTCCCCTCCACCTCCACAACTATCCAAGGGGCATTAATTGCCCTGAAAACCCTCACAAGCAACCCCAAGATATTTTGGTGCCAAAAGTTAAATCAAGGGCTAGGATTGCTACCAGTGATTCAACGGCTCAGATTAATGATGGGAAATGCTCAGAAAACTACAAGGAACCCAAAAAGTCTATATAAAGAAGAAGAGAAGCTGTGGAGAAGGGTAATTAGTATAGGTAGTGTAATTTAGTGTCGATTAGTGTAATTTACCCTTTTTAATGTAACTTTCATTTTAAAAGATCATGTATTAAGCTTATTCAGTGTATTTCAACTCTTTTTCAGTAATCAAATTCAAGTTTCAGTGTGTATCTCAGTTTATGCATTTTGTACCTCAAAATCTCATGTTATCTTTATTGTTGTTAGAAATGTTGTTTAAAGACTCTATAAGCCACTTAAGCTCCTGACAAAAGCTTATTAAGCTTTTAGAAACATTAAAAGCAGTTATAGTATTTAAAATCAAAAATACCAAAAATACTTAGAAAATAAAGGAAAAATCAAAAATTCCAAGAAGAGGAAGAAGAAGGTTGAGCAGGGCAATATCTTGGCTTGAAATGGTGTTAGTGGTTTAGTGACAAGCTACTAGGAGTATTTTTTTGGGTCTTGATTCCTTGTATACAAGCCTGTGATCATTTGTAAGCTCATATTCTCATAATTTTTGCATATTCTGTTTTAATCTGCTATAGTTGTTATTTATTGCTTGTTTCTGTTCAATTATGGTCATCTTAGGTTAATGCAAAGCTTTAGATTCAATTTCATGGTTTAAAATGTAGGGTTGCCTCATAAACTTCCAAAATAGGTTCATAAGGGGTGTTTGGTTCAACCTGTCTACCTAGGTTCAGGATTAAGATTGTAGTTGTTTTAGGTTGTGGTGACTCAAAATAGGTTAGTACAGCATAGTTGGATCATAATATAGATAGGTTTCTTGCCAAAAAGTCAAAATGATCTCTTGGTCCAATTATCTGTCAACTGATTAGGTTTTAGAACTCCAAATCTCATCAAATCATTACACAAATAGTTTTTGTAGCTTAATTTAGTCCTATTATAGCCTAATAGATCATAATCAGTAAGTAAATCAAGATTAAAGTTCACTTTAGTCAAACTTATTAGGTAATTAAAAAGTCAAAATTTTCAGATAATAGATTTTTGAATAAACTAGATAATTTCTTGTAGGACTTATTATTTAGTTTCATGTTATGTGCTTGTAGGGTATTAATCTTTATTTGCTAATCTTCCTTGGTGTATTTTTGTTAATTTTTATTAGCTAGGTTAAACTGCTTAATTAGTTGCTTCTTGTAAGTGCTTTTTCACAAAGTTGCCCTGATGAGGCGAAAAATGATCCGTTTTTAGGGGGTCATTTAAGCCCGAATCCGAATTTATTTTATCAAATATTGCCCTAAATCGTTCCTTTTGTGATTTTAGGTGTTTGGAGAGTGAATTCTGGAAAAGAAGCTATTTTGGACGTTTTTGGAGCATAAAGTGAAGAAAACAACAAAGTACCAAATCCAAGCTGGAATTACAAGGTGACGGCGTCAAGAATTTACTCTTGACGGCGTCAGAAAGGATGAATATTTTACCGAAGGTTGTGAAGGCGTCAGATGAAGAGATGACGGCGTCAAAGTGACCAAGATTTATTTACCGAGGGTGGTGACGGCGTCACATATGCCGTCACGATTGGATCTAGGGCGTCCGAGGAAGTATATGGCGGCGAGTTGACGGCGTCAGATTTTACTCTTGACGCCGTCAGGACGATTTTCCTATATATAGTTTTCTAGTTTTTTCATTAAAGGAGAGAAGTTTTGGTGAAACCCTAAAGACGATTTTGGTGCCTCTTTTACAGGTTTTTCAAGGGTTCCAAACCCTTGAGACCTTGCATTGTAATTGAGATAAGTATACTCTTAATTCAATCAATATGTCTATGTGTTGGTTGTCTATCTTTTGTTCTTATCTTAATTCTACTATGCTAGGCTAAATTTCCTTTGTGTTTGCTTAGATCTAATGAAACCTAGATGTTGATTATGTGTTGATTACTTGTCTATTCTTGTTTTGAATGAATGATATTATATGTTAGGCTTAAGAAAACTGGCAGATCTCCAAATGGTAACATGCTTGAACGTCTTAAGAAACATGAACCGAGGCGTACTAGGTCTTTATTGGTTGTATTTAATGCATGAGCCACTGTTTACAATCCCTATAGTTGTGCTGGGTCATGGTGTAGGAGGAGATAAGAGCTCATAGAGTTGGGGAGTTATGTATGCCACTCCACGAATGGTATTAAGGAATACAACCCGTCATTCATACAAGTGTAACAAGTAATTAACATGTAAAAGATATCTAGGGAGTAATGAAGTCTAAGTAAACACAATTTCTCCAACCACTGCTCACAACCTTAGTTTAATATTAGTTTAATTTCATTTTCATTAGTTAATTAGTTATAAAGTAGTTTTTGGGTTAGTTGATTAGCAACTAATTCCGCCCACTCCTTCAAAACCCGAGATTTTAATTGCTTTCATAAAATATAAAAATACAAAAAATAATCATCTTCCATCTCTAGAATTTTTAATTAGGTTTTCTAATCCTAGCGACACTATTCCTAAGCTGAACGATCAATCCCCCGGTACTTGTCACTATACTATACTACAACGATCAGGTACACTGCCTGGTGGGGGTTGTAAGCCTCGCGAGATCCCTCGAGAGGTAAAGCAAGGTGCGATTCCCACGCATCAAGTTTTTGGCGCCGCAGCCCGGGGAATAGTTATTGTCTAGGTTAGGATTTCTTTTTATTAGGTCTACTTGCTAGATTCCTTTCTAGTAAGATTTTATTTTTATTTTTAGGTCTTCTTTAGTCTATCTTATTTCTTCGTGCTTTTGTTCGTAATTCTTCGTGTCTTTGTTCGCAAACTATTTTGATGGATCACAATAACATTGATCGGCTGATTCCTGTTATTCGTGTTTTTCGTCGTAGGATGTTCCAATTGCCCGCCCCACTTCCTTTAGCAGAAAATGAGAACCCACCTAACCTCTCACCCAACCACCACTTTGACAATAATTCTGAACTAGAAGAGTCTGATCATGATGATGACCGTAGGGCTAGTCCTTTTTACTATTCAGACTCCGATGAGGATCTCGATGATGGTGATGTAGTCAATGAGGATAGAATGGAAGAGGAAATAAACCCTCTTAGGTATGTGGACCCTAGAACTAGGATTGAGTGCGATAGTTCATTTAACATGCAATTCCCTTGTAAGATTGGATTTAAGAGCTTTAACGCCTATCTCAACTCATCTCTTCCCATGAATATAATCTCACGTAATGAATACAATAAAATCATGGTAGATGAGTTAGAATATAAAGGAGAAAACATTGTGGCTATGGCAATACCATTACATGTGTTTGTAGGAAGTTTGGTTTATCTTGTTGAATTCATGGTTATGGAGAATCTAGGAGAATTTATTGATGATAAAGTGACCCAAGTTGTGTTTGGAAGATCTTTCAAACGATTGACCAACCTCGATGAAAAACTCATAGAAGGGTTAATTACATTCTCGGATGGGGATGAAGAATTTGTCTATCAAATGCCCCGCACACACCCTAGGTTCAAGGATTTCTCCATGGAAAAGTGTAGTAGGTATCCGCCTATGGAAATGCTAAGTGAGAATAATAAGAGGAAGGGACTTAAGTACACATATGAAAAGAATAAAAGATATTATCGCGGGTGCTTAGAGTTAGGAGACGAATACAAGAAAGATGAGGCGACTATTAGATGGCTCACACTTGGTTACGTGAGCATAAGCGATACGCGTTAACCCACGACTTTGAGTCTAGCTACAAGACTCGTAAATAAAGAAAAGCGCTTCTTGGGAGGCAACCCATGTTTTGTGTGATTTTATTTGTTTGATTGTTATTTGCTTCCGTATGCATGTTTTATTTTTATTGTTGGTTGATCATGTTTCTCAATTAAAATGTGGAAATACTTTATTATGTTGTTTAGCCTAGTCTTAACTTCAACCTAAAGGTATTTTTGCAAAAGATAAGTGTAAGGGGAAACCCCAAATATGTTTTTTAAGAAACAAACCGATCATGATTCTCCACAATATTTAATGAACATGTGTATTCGTATTGTTAGAGTCAAATGCTTGTATTGAGTCATAATGTAGTTTTGCAGGATTTTCCAGGAAGTAGGACAAAGTTTTTCCAGAAATTTTCCGGAAACTTAACATAAAGATTTCTGCAGGTTCATTCTGACGGCGTCAGGCAATTGCTCTTGACGGCGTCAGGAGTCAAAAATCTGGAAATTTTACCAGTTTTGTTTTTCTAACGGAGTCTTATAAGTTTTTGTGAATTATTAAGTTTTATAATCTCCAGGAAATCTGCAAACTTCATTCCACAAGCATTATATCTTATTTTGTTTTCTAGGATTTAGTAACTTATATAGGATGCCGCCGATTTTACGCGAGGTTGCCTTGTCTACTTTTGTCAGGATTTACAGGTTATTTGAGACAAGAAGATGATTTATATTCTGGAAGGGAAGCTTTGATTGTTCGTTTTCTTGGAGGAAGATTTAACCTGGCCAACCTAAAATCCATACCGAGCGAATCAGGGGAGTATTTGAATTCATTCTCTTTACTTTTAACTTTTACATTCTTTACTTGAACATTGGGGACAATGTTCATCTTAAGTGTAAGGGGAGGGTAAAAAGATGATACCTTACATATGCACTTTCGCTTGAGTTTGTTTTGTTTGATAGTAGATGAGTAATAAAACTATGAGAAATACTTGTTAGTGCAATTTTAGCGCCAAATTTAAATTTTTTTACAACATTTAGGAGTGAAACTTTAGCCATAGCAAGCGTCTCATGGATAGGAGGTTGTATGACTAGCACATAACCGTATATTCAGAAAAATTTTCCACCCAAAAATGTGAGGTTCGCCTTTAGTTTTGATAGGAAAAGCATTTATTATTGGTGCTTATGAGTGTACCGGTAGCATTTAGATTCTAGAACTTGCGTTAGTGATGCATCCCGAGACCGCTAGTGAGACTACATTCGTGTAGTAGGATTTACTACATGATAAGAGGCATTAGGATCACCCTTGTGTTAAACCCGTATTACGATTACTTGACCATTTAAGTCATATTACTTGGCTAGTTAAGTCAACTAATTTTTCCCACACCCTTAGCGTTGTACTCATTTTTAGTACACGATACCCCTAGTACACCCCTCCGAGCCTATCTTTTCGTTTCTAACTTTAAGCATTTTACTTAAAGGAAGAATTTGTTACACCCCACTTAAATGTACACCCAAATCGCCTTAGCCTTCCGTGTATGCGCTCATTTTTAGTGCATTATTGTTATTTGTTAAACCCTAAGTTAACTTTCTAATTGATTACATGGTTGCTAAGTCGAGTCATATCCTTGTACATATTGTTTTGGGACGATTGGGACTCATGGGTAAGTACTTATTTTATGGAGTAATGGGGAAGAACAACACTTATTACCCCCATATGTACGTTAATCTTAAAAGTGCTCCAAGTGTTTTGATTTTCTTAATTCGAGTCATTAGAATAGTTTAATGTAAAGTATGTAAAGATTCAAGTGTAAGGGGAATGCTCAAACCCCTATGATGTATTATTTTGGATGGTAGGGTAAGAGTGTATTAAAAAAAAAAAAAAAAAAAAAAAAAAAAAAAAAATCGAAAAAATCAAGAAAAAGAAAAAAAAAAAAAAAAAAAAAAAAAAAAAAATAGAAAAGAAAGAGAGAAAAAACATACGGACTACCATCCCGTTTTCATTCTATGTTCATTTTATGTTTTTAGTTATTTTTCATTTATTAGCTTAAGTCGAGTCTAGTCTTGGCTTAGCAACGCCATCTTGTACATGTAATTAACTAAGATTGTTAACTCGCCACCAGTAAAATTTCCTTCATCCAACAAAACCGTGTAATTCATATCCCTATACCTAACGTTACAACCCTTTAAAAGACCTCTTTGATAGTTTATCCTAGGTGCTTACGCCATGTGGTGGAGGTTTGATCCTTTCCCAAGCCTATGGTAATCTATTTTGCTATGACAGGTAGTGAGAGATATCTTCCATTTCCATAATGTTATATTACTTTATTACACCCGAGAGATGTGAGTATCTAAACACTATTTGTGAGGTGCTTGTGTATGACCTCCGTGCTTGTCTATTGGTCTTTAGTGGAACGATTATTTGTTGTAATTACTTTTATATTAGTGTTAAATGACCCCTAACTTGTCTTTTGAGTAGAATAAAAGCTCATTTGCTTGAGGACAAGCAAATCTCAAGTGTAAGGGTATATGATGAGGCGAAAAATGATCCGTTTTTAGGGGGTCATTTAAGCCCGAATCCGAATTTATTTGATCAAATATTGCCCTAAATCGTTCCTTTTGTGATTTTAGGTGTTTGGAGAGTGAATTCTGGAAAAGAAGCTATTTTGGACGTTTTTGGAGCATAAAGTGAAGAAAACAACAAAGTACCAAATCCAAGCTGGAATTACAAGGTGACGGCGTCAAGAATTTACTCTTGACGGCGTCAGAAAGGATGAATATTTTACCGAAGGTTGTGAAGGCGTCAGATGAAGAGATGACGGCGTCAAAGTGACCAAGATTTATTTACCGAGGGTGGTGACGGCGTCACATAGGCCGTCACGATTGGATCTAGGGCGTCCGAGGAAGTATATGGCGGCGAGTTGACGGCGTCAGATTTTACTCTTGACGCCGTCAGGACGATTTTCCTATATATAGTTTTCTAGTTTTTTCATTAAAGGAGAGAAGTTTTGGTGAAACCCTAAAGACGATTTTGGTGCCTCTTTTACAGGTTTTTCAAGGGTTCCAAACCCTTGAGACCTTGCATTGTAATTGAGATAAGTATACTCTTAATTCAATCAATATGTCTATGTGTTGGTTGTCTATCTTTTGTTCTTATCTTAATTCTACTATGCTAGGCTAAATTTCCTTTGTGTTTGCTTAGATCTAATGAAACCTAGATGTTGATTATGTGTTGATTACTTGTCTATTCTTGTTTTGAATGAATGATATTATATGTTAGGCTTAAGAAAACTGGCAGATCTCCAAATGGTAACATGCTTGAACGTCTTAAGAAACATGAACCGAGGCGTACTAGGTCTTTATTGGTTGTATTTAATGCATGAGCCACTGTTTACAATCCCTATAGTTGTGCTGGGTCATGGTGTAGGAGGAGATAAGAGCTCATAGAGTTGGGGAGTTATGTATGCCACTCCACGAATGGTATTAAGGAATACAACCCGTCATTCATACAAGTGTAACAAGTAATTAACATGTAAAAGATATCTAGGGAGTAATGAAGTCTAAGTAAACACAATTTCTCCAACCACTGCTCACAACCTTAGTTTAATATTAGTTTAATTTCATTTTCATTAGTTAATTAGTTATAAAGTAGTTTTTGGGTTAGTTGATTAGCAACTAATTCCGCCCACTCCTTCAAAACCCGAGATTTTAATTGCTTTCATAAAATATAAAAATACAAAAAATAATCATCTTCCATCTCTAGAACTTTTAATTAGGTTTTCTAATCCTAGCGACACTATTCCTAAGCTGAACGATCAATCCCCCGGTACTTGTCACTATACTATACTACAACGATCAGGTACACTGCCTGGTGGGGGTTGTAAGCCTCGCGAGATCCCTCGAGAGGTAAAGCAAGGTGCGATTCCCACGCATCATGCCCTGTGCACAGGTTTAAAGCCAATTTCGTAAGCTTGGTTAAGCTTTATTAATTGGAGTTAGCTTATGTGTTTTGCTGTTTTGTGAAGCTCTTCTGGTTGTCTTTCTATACATGCTTTTTGTTTTCCTTGTATTGCTTATTTTCACTGCTTATTTGGTGCTTTACTTTTAGCACTTTTTAGATAAGTTGCCCTGTGCACAAGTTAAACACCTAATTTCTCAAGCTTGCACAGAGCTCAATAGTGGGCCCCACCTTAAGTTTCTTGGCTTTTTGGAAAGCCAAGCAACCCATCTTTCTATATCAGGGCTTATTTTGCCATTTATAGCTTATTAGATAGAGCTGCAAGTGCCTTTTAGTTTGAGCATTTGACTGAGTACACTGAGTACTCAGTTTTTGAGACAAAGTTCCAAAGCCTACCAAGTGCTCAATAGTAAGCCATAAGCCTTGCTTATTGGCTTATTTGATAGTGGACCAGTCCATCTTTAAGGTTCAGGTTTCAATTTGAACCCCCTTTCACTTCTGTGGACCTCACAGAGGTCCAAAGGTGCCTAGTTTGACCTGTGTTGGTCTGTAAAAATTGGAATTGCTTATTTGCCATTTGTGGCTTATTTCTAGTGCTTATTTCCTTTCCTGTGTTTCCTTTTAGTGTAACTTAATTAGTTATTAGCTTATTTGTTCTTATAATGCCATGTGATAGCTTATTCAAGATTTGACAAATCCTAATAAGCTAAAACCTAACCTGTTAAGGATTTTGGATTGCACACTGCTTATTTATAAGCTACAACATAAGTCCCTTTATTAAAGTTGCTTGTTTTAGGTATTAAAATAGTTTTGTAAAAGAAAATTCAAGAAAAACCAAATTTAAGAAAAGTGATAGCTCTATTTAAGAAGCTTATTGCTTATTAGCTCATTTTCCTTAAGCACTTATAGTTTTTATAATTTTTATAGCTTCCTATAGTTATAAAACAATTTTAGAAAAAGTTTCAGATTTTTCTTTGTTTATTTAGTATTTATTAGAATTTAATTTAGTTTTTAATAATTAATAAATAGTTAACAATTAATAATAATTAGATAAAAAGTCTTAGAAATATATTTTCTATTTTAAAATTAGTTTTATATTATTTTAGATTTTTCCAAATTTAAAATTTATTTTTCTAAGTTAAAATCATAATTATTTGTATTTTAGGATAATTTAAATAATTAATAAGTAATTAATAAATAGTAATTAATTAATAATAAATATATAAATAGTGTGAAAAATATAATTTTAGTTTTAAAATAAGTTTTATAATATTTTTGATTTTTCTAAGTTTTAATTTCATTCTTCTAGGCTCATTTTATATTTTCTTATTATTTAGTGTATTATTAAATAGTTAAAGTTAGTAATTAATTAATTAGTTGTAAAAATAATTTTAAATTTCCAATAATTTTCTTATATTATTAGGATTGTAAAAATATAATTTTCATATCCGTAGGCCTTTTATTTCTTAAAACGCATGTTTTATTTTGTACGTTTACGTTTATTTAAATTTAAACGTACATTATTATTTCTTTTTCCATTTTTAGGTTTTCTTAACTTTTAAATAAGTTAGTAATTATAAAGTAAATATTTTAAGTCTTTTTAATTTGCATTTAAGCCCCTAAGGCATGCAAATTCCTACTTTAGTTAAAATCGTTTTGTTTCGTAGGTTTACGTTTAAATATTAAACATACGCGTTTTAGGTTTTTAATCGTTTTTAAATATCTAGCTTTCACGTAATCATTCTAATAGCTTATTTAAGCTATTTTGTTTTATAAATCCTTAGTGTAATCAATCACTCACACTTATACCTTTTCCTGTTCATAAATCACCCGATCCCAGATTCGTTTTTAATACCTTCGCACACCTCGTTGGGACATAACGACCCAGGGAAACACTGTATTCCATGGAAGCATTGGCCTAAGCTGTTTGACTTGTTGACCATTACTTGGTTGATAATTTCTGACTGTTTCACACCAATCAAAATTTGGCGCCGCTGCCTGGGAGGTTGTGCGCGTATTCTATACAAATTTGAAGCATCTGTGATTGTTGAATATACATCCATTGTATATTTACCATCTTTGTCCATATTTTTATAAAAAACCAAAAATATTTTCCTTCTTATTAGTATTACAAAAAATTTCAAAAATACCAAAAATATTCACCTTTACCCTCCTACCTTTTTGATTCTTCATTTCTTACCCTCTATTACCCTTTGATTCTTTCTATGTCTTATTCTCACCCTCTTGTTTGTCAATGGTGTGGTAGTCCTTATAATGGTGGTAATTGCCCAAGTTGTGGCATGGTAGAGTCAGGAAACGGGCCTGTCTATAACCAGAATCCCTATTCCTACCCTGACATGACTGATTTATTCCATCAGCTTCCACACCATGAGACTCAGCAGTTTTACTGTTGTGAGTACTGTGGTGGTTCACACTACAGTTCTGATTGTCAATTAGGAAGCACGCTTGTCAATGAGCAGTTTCCTGATAACAATTATGACTCAAACACATACGACTCACAGCCACATCAGTTCAACTGTTGTGAGTACTGTGGAGGTCCTCACTTTAGTTCGGATTGTCAGACAGGGAATCCATTTCCTTGCAACAATTACGACTATTCGTTTCAAGGCCCACCTCCACAGTGCCAAAATGATCCAAGCAACTCCTCAATACCCGCAAGACCTTTGTCTAGAGGTTCTTGAGAAACTTAAAGACCTTAAGGAGGAGTTGGCTAATATTTCTCTTCGCCAAGCTCCAAGTTCTTCTTGTGCGTATTGTGGGGGTCCTCATAATGATGATCAATGTCAACCGTCCGGGTTTGACACATCTACACCCCCACAAATTACACTCATCCAACAGTCCTGTGGGAAATCCATGGAAGAATTACTTGCAGAAGAACATGCAGCTAGAGACGAAAGAAGCATGGAAGAATTACTAGTCTTAGAACGAGCAGCTATAACACGTTCCAAATTTCACAAAGCTGCTTTTCTTGATGAAGATGATGAAAGTGATAATGATGATACCTCATCAAGTTCATCAATTAAGACTCCTTCCATGGAAATACGGGGAGAAAAGAGTATGGAAGAATTACTAGCAGCAGAACAAATGAAAATTGTAAAATCCATGTATGCTAGTCCTTCTCAACTCTCTCAGTTTGATGTTATCACACCCGAGGTTCCCACTCACTCTCTGAGCATGGGGGACGAGCATCTTGACACTGTTCCTGAAAAGGAATCGAACGAATTCATAAAGTCTAGTGTTGAGAACCTTGTCTCAATCCCAAGTGAGTCATTGGGAATTCTTAATCATGTGTGTGGTATCCCTCCTTCTCTTGTCTTCCCAAAAGATCATATTGAGATTTTCTGGTAATTGGTATTGGTCACATTGCTTTTGTTCAATTTTAATTGTGCAATTTGGGCCCTCAACTTCCAAATCGTGTTTGAGTGAGCTTGAATTACATCATCCTTTTTGGCTAATTCAAAACATGTATCAAATTCAGGAGCATCCAAAGATGTCTTGGCATTTGATACTTTTACGTTTTCTTTCAGATGTTGGTATTTTAGTTGAAAGTTAAAATTATCAACTTCAAGTTTTGAAAAACTCCTGACCATGTTGTCATGGTCGTCGTTTTGAATTTTGTAGTTTAGTTGGTAATTCTCCCCCTCAAGCTCAATCACACGATTCTGAAATACATTTAAAGTAATAGACATTTCATGAAATTGCTTGGCAGATAAGGCAGAGCCAGTAACAGTGTAAAAGACATCTTGTGCAATACAGTTAGCAATCAAATCCTCATTCATGATGAGGATGTTTTTTCTGTCAATTTCACTGTATTTGATATCGATGGCCAATTGTTTGCCCTCATTTTCAACTTCTTTAAAAACCTTTTTCATTTGATTCACATCATTATTGATGGTAGTTTTAAGGCCTTCAAAGTGTTCTTTAAGAAGATCGAAAAATGGCATAACTTCAGTGAGATAACACTGCTTAGTTTCCTCAAAACCCCTTTCCCCTTCTGTAATCCCTGTTGGTGTAATTCTAGTTTTGCATGTTTTTTCAAAATCCTTAAATAATTGGTCTAGAACATATAACGCAATTAGGGTATTACACTGTGTGGGTAGGGTATATGGCACAAGATGTTGGGGTGTGTGCAAGGGATAGATGGTTGGGTCTGCAATCCTAAAGATGGTACGTGTATTACCAATGATTATTTCAGCTTTCATTTTTTCCATGTCAATATTCGAGAACACTTTTTCAGGAAGGATTTTCTTTTGAGGGACAAAAATAGCTGAGTGATTGTCATTTGTATAATCATGGTGAAACACAATATTTTTAGCAACACATAGTGGATCCTTAAGACGCTTAGCAAGTTTTTCCCTAGTTCTATCCTCAGCCTCATCAATCTCATCATATGATTTCATATCAGGAGGGGCATGGTTAGGGTCAAGCATAGTGAGTGCATCATATAGCGCAGGTTGAGCACCTATACCAATTCTAAGAAATTTAGCTTTAGTCTTAGAGGTATCAGGTTCACTAAATTCATCTCTTAGTTTCTAATGTTTTTCCATCATTTGAGCAGATTGAATGGTTTGACCTTGCGTGTACAACTTATCTTCCAATTTGTTTTTCAACGTTTTGAGTTTTGAAAAATCATTTAGAAGTTTGGTTTCTTTTTCTTGGTAGTCGAGTTTGATTGAAGTCAACCCCTTTTGAATTTCCTGTCTTTGTTTGACAGTCTGATCCAATTGTTTTTTTAAAGAAACTAACTCCTTTTTCAATGTATCTTGTTTGGCATTGTTTTTAGTTATGTAAGCACGCAATTGCCATTCCATTTTCTGCTCACGTTCATTAAGTTCAAACTTAGCACGCTGCTCATATAAGGCCACCTGATCCTTAAGGATGTTAACTCTAGTGATCAAGGAGTCATCAGGGTTGTATATAGTGTGCTCATGTAACTCAAGTTCTCTAGTGTCAACCGACGGCATGTCACTTGGTACAACTTTCATAACATTGTCATTCACATACCGTTCATATGGGATATTATTGGTATTTCCCATATTAGTGATATATGTGTTGTCAATGTTCGTGGGTTGTACCGAGTCACATGCCCCCTGTGGATTGATAGAGCATATTAGATTAGAATTTAGTGGCTTTGGTACCTCAGAGATAGCAGAAGTGATGGAGGAGCCAGACAGCTGTAGAGATGATGCAACGGCTGACAGATTAGCCATGAAGATAGTTTGAGCTATGGGTTCTTCATCAACATCCGAATCAAAAGCATCACAGTCTTCAACTTGGAAGATGTTCGGATCATTGAGTGCCATGTCCAGAACAGGTTGATCATCCACATCAGCATCAAATGTATTCTTGTCATCACCAGCTAGAAAGAGCAAAGCTTCTTCATCCAGAGCAGTACCATAGTCTTGCGCCTGCATAAGTAACATCTTGTCCTTGAAGTACTCTGAGTTTTGAGGACGCTTTGGAAGAGTGCAATTCCTAGCAATATGGCCCAGCCCTCCACAGTTATAGCACTTAGGCTGCCTAGCTTGCACTTGAAGCGCATTCCCGACTCTATACTGCCCATTATCTCTACCAGCATTTCTTGGATTGACATTTTGTCTTCCTTGCACATTTTGCACCACCACTCTTCCATCTTCAATGACTGCCTGATTACGTGGGTTAGACGAAGTCCTGAGTTGGTTGTTAGTTGGTGGAAGTACAGCTCTGAATTGTTGGACTAATAAGGAGACTTGATTGGAGAGGTTATCAATCATCATGTCAGTATGAGAATATCCAGGGTCAGGATGGGTGTTTAAGGCAGTTGGTGTGGGAGTAGATGATTGTCCATTAGTTGAGGTAGACCTGGATGAAGGTAGTTGGGATTGATCATTTGAAGACTGAGTAGGTTGTTGAAGATTGGACACAAAGGAAAGGGACTCATTAGTTGTTGTAGAACTGAGCTTTTCTCGCATTGCCCGATCATAAACGGCATGTTTCTCATGTTGTTGGAGATATGCATAGAGCTGTTCATGATTAGTATGCCTAAGACCTTTGTTGAGCTTGACAGCTGTAACAAACCTATCCCATTCAGGTGCCATGTTATTCACGAATTTTGAATTGAGCTGAATGTTCGGCATTGTCATCTTGATGGCTCTCATGTAATTGACAAGCTTGTGAAATCTGACGTAGTAGTCAGTGATGCTTTCACCTGGATTCATTTTGAAGTGCTCGAATTCATCATACAACTTTGACTCTCTGTCTTCTTTGGTTAACTCAGATCCTGCAAGAAGCATCTTCACATTATCCCAAACTGCTTTCGCATCGGTGTTAAAGTTGATGAGTTTGTAGACATCTTTAGGAAGTCCTTGAATGACAATATTCGAAGCTCTGATGTCAGCATCATAGCGTTTCTTTTCTTCATCAGAAAGATCATCGTAGGTGCGAGGTCTTTCTGGACCAACTGCCGCAGGATTGTCATCAGTAGCTGCTATAGTGTCTCTGGTTGTCCCCATGATGAAAGGTCCATTATCAATGGATTTCAGGATGTTCACACCATTTTCCTTTCCCAGCCAGTATAGACGAATTCTTTGTGCCCATGATTCGTAGTCGGTCCTGTCCAGCATAGGAGGACGAGTATCCGATCCTGCTGCCTGAATGTCATCCGATGTAGTGCTTGCCATGCTGTGAAGACTGAGTGGTTACACGTGTCAAGCTGTTAAACACACGTGAAATTCGTGTTTTGTTGCAACAAGTCGAATTATAATTACTTCTCAGAGAACAAGTCAAATCGTAAGAGTAAACTCACAACGTTAAGTTATTATTGAAATAACAAGTCAAGTTGTAGGAATAGTCTCACAACGTCAAGTTACTGAAGGAGTAGATGAAACAACTTAAGTCGCTACAGCTCACAAACGTCACAAATGTTAACACGCTAAGATAATTACAGCTCGCTAAGGCTAAACTCGCTACAAGTACCAAGTCGCTGAAGATGACTCAACTCGCCACAATCCTGCACTAACACGCTAGACAAGAATCAACTCGCTGATTAACAACTCGCTATTACCAAAACCTGACAACTTGCTACTGTCAACACGCTAAAGCCTCAACTAGCTATCAGGCAAAACGCTAACAAATCAACTCACTAGATGTCAACCCGCTAATGCCCAACTCGCTAATTAACAACTCGCCAGATCCACAAAACTCCAAAGTCTCTAATCTGACAAGCCGCTGACTGCTCAACTCGCTATACTCAAATCGCTGAAATCAACTCGTTGAAGCCTCAACTCGTAGATGTCAACTCGCTAATGCACAACTCGCTAATTAACAACTCGCCAGATCCACAAAACTCCAAAATCTGACAACTCGCTAATAATGAGACAAAAGTGTCCCTTTCGTAGCGATTTGTCCGTATGTCCCAAAATGGCAAACCGCCAAATCTCTAAGCTCAACTCGCTACACACAACTGCCAACTCTCTACCAAGAGATGCCAACTCGCTGGCAAGAAAAGGTACTCGAAATGTCACCAATGTCCACCCAAGTGATGAAATGACTAAACAAAGGTTACAACAAGGTGTCTACACAACTAATAAACAAGAAAGTACAAGAAGAATGTCGAGATAAACACCTAACAAGAACAAATTCGAGTGAAAACCACTAGAATAGGTCGAACCACCCACAAACCACAAACGATACTATAAATTCGAGCATACCATGAATCCTAGGATAGAACCATGGCTCTTGATACCAATTGTAATAAACTCTAATATAAGAACATGGATGATTATGTGATTTAGGATGATAAGAGATGTAATTTCTAGTGAGATGTTAGAGAGAGAATGAGATGAGAGAAGTGGGAGCCTTGTATGTGAAAACTTGTGAGAGGTTAGATTGCAAATGAAGGTCCAACCCTTTCCCATGGGTGGGAAAGGGTATATATAGTTACAATGCAAACGCCCCTTGAAACGGGCTGTAGAGCTGACAGTGGGTAAGAGACCCGACCCGACTCGACTCCACAAATACTAACTAATACTACTCTACATACTAACTAATATGATAATTACTACGAGCTACAATATGCTAAACAGTACTCGGGGTGACCGAGTCTTCATATAAATAATCGTATTCCTAACATGATGTACTTTTGAAAAATTAAGTATTTATGTTTTCAAAATATTGATCTTAATTAAATTATAGAATGGGAGTAAACTATTTTATTTTCAAATAAATTCGAGCTAAGTAAACATTGGTGTATATAATACACAAAACGACGACAAGTGTTTTATGTGTTATGTGAACTTCTTTGTGATTTTATTTTCTTAATTGAATATATTAAATGATTGTTGCTATTTGAAGTTTAGCTATGTATATATCTATGCATATGTGCCCTATTAGTGTATAGGTAGTTTTCCGATTTATACTTAACTAGATCTTATGCTAGATTTCTTGCGTTAGCATTGTTATAATATGCTTGCATTGCATATAGGTATAGATGGCTTAATGTTACTCAAACATCTTGTAAATGAGTTCAATCTAGTCATCTAAACATTTCAAACAATTTAATCTACTCTTCACAACACACTTAAATATTTTCTACAAATTAGCTTGTTTTACCTTAAGATGTTTAATAAGAAGAAATTGAATCATTGTAAAACATTAATAGTTATATAAAAGAAAAAGTATTTTCAAAATCTAAGTGTGTTCATAATAAGTAAAAATGAAGAGTCTTTCACAAAAACAAAGCATATAACAATCATGAAATAATAAGTCAACTTTCAATCATAATCTTAGGATTAATGGAACACACTATCAAAATGTTTATTTATTTCAAATGAGTGTCCGTGAGGGTCAAGAAAGATCTTGATATTATATCAATTCATTATTCAAATTATGGTTGATATATTCATCAAATCTAATTGACGTGTTTTTTAGTGTGGACAAGAAATTGGATTGCTATTTGTTTAGCTTCAATATTATATCAAATTACAACAAAAGATATAGTCTTGAATCTACATATTCAATCACACTAGATTGATATGAAAATAGTTACATCCTTTGCATATGAAAAGAGTGTGCATTGGATCATAACTCACACTTGTGTTGATAATGTCATATTGAATCTGCTTGTTCAATAATTGTGTTCCAAATATTAGAATAACATTTTAAACACATTTATAAAATATACAATGAAGTAGGATTGACGACTTGGATGTTTCGTCCAAAATATTCAAGCAATTTACATTGCAATGCAATGGATAAATGTGTCATATCCGGAAAAAAACCAAACATGAGCAAACTAACAACATATGTAAACTTTGCTCACACTACTTAAAATCGTCACTTCAAGATAAAATACATATTTAAGAATAATACACACTATATATTCTATGTATTTCCTTTTCTTTGTAGCATGAATGGTTGTGTTACAAGATAATGCACTACACTTTCCTTTTTGAAATAATATAAGTTATTAGAAGTGAAAAATAACTTGTCACAATCCATAAACAAATAATTTTTTTTAAATACTTGTTAAAGTATGATATATAACATTGGCAAAAATCATAGAAAATAATATTTGTTTAAAAATATATTAATGTCTAGTTTTGATATCATTTGAGAATCACAAACTCATTTAAGATAAATAATCTTAATGAGATTCATTTCACAAGAGATGCTAAGGGGCACTCTTAAGTTTAGCACAGTTATTAAATCAAGTAATATGTCATCAAAACCAAACAACCGGTAAATCATGAAGAAAAGATTAAAACTTTTTGTTTACTCTTATCTAAACATTCAACACGTCTCTATTAGGATCGTGAATAAAATATATTATCTAGATTTACCTTCATTAAAACATGATGTTTGAGTCACATTAAGCCAAGTATTAGTAAATCAAGCAAACTTCATGTTTGGTAATCTTCGATAGGTAAATTTAGGAACTCAATTTCTTCTAAAAAGAGAATGACTACTGGAGAATCTATTGACTAGAAATTCAATTTAACCTAACGGTTG
Organism: Artemisia argyi; assembly: GCA_030686995.1. Lineage (NCBI taxonomy): Eukaryota > Viridiplantae > Streptophyta > Magnoliopsida > Asterales > Asteraceae > Artemisia > Artemisia argyi. Next base: position 28,759,102 of record CM060683.1, read on the forward strand.
AATTGCTTCTATGTGAGAAATTGGGTGTGTGTAACCCGTAAAAATGGTCGTGTTTAGCCTGAATTGAGCACCACTAGTAATAGTCTCATACTCATTCTCCAACTTGATTAAATTGCTCTTCCTATATATACCTAACGCTAGTTTACTTTTATGAACTTTGCTTCTTATTAGATTCTTTCATTCCTAGATTTATGGCATATCGCATATATGTTGTTTCTAGATGTTTATTTGCTCCTATGTGATTTGATTGTATGCCTTTACATGCTTAACTCAATGTCCGAATGAGCACGAATTTAATGGGAAGGGAAAACACACTCACTCACATATATTCCTCTACCTTACACTCAAACCTCATAACCCTTCTTTAGTACATCCTCAAACCACCCATGTGAAATGAAAAACCGAATCATCCTTTATACTACCAATCTCGAGTCATCCACCATTTCCATGCCCTCAAAATTTACCTTCCTAAACCACATCTTTCCTACACTACCCTCTTCCCATCATTAATGCCATCACACCCAAACATGTCATCTCTCAACAACCAAAAACCTAAGATTTCAAGAACCGCAAGGATCTCCGTCAAACCCGTTTGGAGGAGGAAACTTGATTCTTGTCATAACTCAAGTGATGTTGTTCCAAGTCAACCAACTACTAAACCTCAAACCCACAATAATGACTCATCTCACAACCTATCACCCACTCATTCCCTCATTCATGCTTCTTCTTATGATGAGCATGCTCAATCCCAAAACAACAATCCCAATCTCTCAATCAATACTTCACATGTTGCTCATTCAACAAAAACACCACTCACTCTTGGAGAACCTCCTCCACCCATTTCATGTTTTCATGACTACCCAAGCTTAACCATGTCTCCACCACCACATCCTACAACCTCACATGCCATTCCTATGTTGCATGTTCAAACCTTCACCCAAGACAACCATCATGTTCCACCATCATCACCTTCCTCCGAACACTTGAAGTTCGTTGAGGAGCTAAAAGAGGCTCATGAGCTTAGTGCTATTTTAGCATTACATCTTGCGGAACGCAATTTGGATCCAACCCAATCAAGCTCACCATCATCACCACACAACATCAACCAAGTTGAGAAGCATGTCAACAATTGCCCTTGTTGCATCTTCCTTCAGCAACAAACCATTGCCTTGAATGAGCACTTCACTTGGATTGAGTATCTTCTTACAAGATCTCAACAAACATCATCACTTGAACAACATCCAAACTCTCAATCAACCTCTTCAGCTCCTAAATCTACACCCCTAAAAGTCAAGCGAATTTCTTTATGAAATGCATCTTTTCCACTTCCTAGCAAGTGAAGCACACAAAGAAGATATCCATGCTTCAAGTGTTGTCAAGCCATCACCACCTCATTCACATATCCATTTTCGGTCGTCAACCAACAAAACACCTAAAAATCCCTTGATTCCAAATCATCCACCCTTGTCAAATGTTATATTAATCTAAACCATATTTGTCAACCTTTTGTCATTACCTTCCCTTTTCGTTCACGCTCATCCTTCTTTATTTTTCTACGTCTTTAAAAGAAGGCATCATTATCATTTTTTTTCTTTTAGAATATATATTTTGGTATCTTTTGCCAAAATATGTCCGTAGAATCTTTGCATTAGGTTCCAATCATTATCATGTCTTAAGCTTTGGTCATGGTAATTTTTTTTTGGGAAGTTAGGTTGTTGTTTTTAAAACAATAATTACATGTGTCATATTTTTAGTGCATATACCTATTACGTCCATATATTGTTCCCCTATTAGTATCATGCATATACCTATCATCATCATTATATATATTTGCACTTGTCTACTAACTTTGTTTTGAAGGATTACTTCATCGCTCGATTCTTTGGTAGCCAAAACTAGTTTTGAGCATACACCAAGGGGGAGTATACACCAAGGGGGAGTATACACCAAGGGGGAGCATACACCAAGGGGGAGCATTAAGGTTGATTGGATCAAGGCTTCACTTACGATGATGCAAGATCGCCTTTTACATTCTTTCTCAAGGGTTCAAGCGTAGTTGAAGTCTCGTCTATGTGTCCACCTTTTTGCTTCGACAATAGGGGGAGAAGAAGTGTAAACAAGTAACTTATACATTTTACTATGAGTTATAGTTTACATAGTTTGTCATCATCAAAAAGGGGGAGATTGTTGGCATGAATATTACGATATTTAATCTAAACATTCTCTTCATTTTTGATGATGAAAAAGATGTAAGTTACAACATATAACGTAAAGTGCTTAAGTTACTTGTGATCACAATTCATCTTTGCATTCTTACGTCAACAAGCCTCAACATCTCAACGTCTCGAGTTTGCCTCAACAATCACTTAAGGTATGTACAAACAAATGTCTAATACATTTTATAATCAAAGGGATTTTATTTAAACATTACAAAGTTTATAAAATGATATAAACATGTTATATATTTTTTGAAAAACAATTTTGGTAATTAAAGGAAAATGTTTAATTCATAACAAATATATGAATTCAAATTTTTAACCAAAATCAGTTAGTTTTTCACCAAATAAACTTTCACCAGAAAAGACAAAGATTTCTGGCCGTTTCAGTAGGGCGGCCCCCTTAAGTATGGGCGGCCCCCTTAGTTATTAAGGGGACTGGCCATACAATTAAGGGGACCGGCACGCTCCTCTGTCAGAAATCTTCTCTTATAAATACCACCTCAAACCTGGTATTTTTCTCACCTTTTGCACAAAGATTTTCAGATCCAATTCTCTCTAAACATCCTTCTAAAACCCTTTGATCATAAGATTATTGATCTTTGTTTCAAGTGATCCAATCTCTCATAACTCAAAGTGCAAGAGAAGAATCCTCCCCATCATAAAGCCAAAGATGTAGTTAGTGCTTATGTAAAGTTGTGAGCTTTGTATATGTAATAAGTAGATCAAGATGATCTTACTTAGTAGTGAGTTTATGAGTGAGTAAGAAGTAGTGTGAAGAAGTTGTGAAGTAGTGAAGAAGTCGTAAAGTTGTGAAGCCATGAAGAAGTCATGAAGCCGTGAAGAAATAGGTGTGTTGTGAAGAAGAAGTAGTGAAGGTGTGTTAAGTAGTGTAGTTGTAGTGTTGTGAAGAAGGTGTGTTGTGGTGTGAGATTGGTTCTAGCTACTATTAGAACTCGACATTTAGCTTAGTGTCGTTAAATGGTGTAAGCAAAAGTTGTGTAAGGTTTTCTCCGCCAAAAGGGAGCTTGTTGAGTAGTGAAGAAAACTCTCGAGTAGGTGACTCGGGGAGTGGAGTAGGGCAAGGAAGGTGTCCTTGTAGCCGAACCACTATAAATCATCGTGTCCGGTTTGCATCCTCTTTCTCCTATCTTTTTACTTTCATTCTTGCATTTATCGCGTTATATCTATGCTTGCAAATATGTGTTGATTGTTGCTTATATTGTCATGATGATTGATTGTGGTGTAGTTACAAGTTAATATTGTGATAGGATATAACATTGTATGATATTGTCTAATGGACTAATATATTATTAACACTTCTCATATCAAGTTTAACTTAATCGATAATTTGATACAAAACGTTTTAAGATTTCAAAAGGAAAACGTATTCACATAAAGATCGACCAAAGTTACATTCATAAAACTAAGTTTCCAAAACTAATTCATAAGCGTACATATATAACCGATCTTATTGATTATATGTTGTTTTCACACTAAACTCCAATTGAAGGTTTTTCAAACAAACAATCGAATAAATTTGAATCAACATTTTGAAACCAAGTTTTTTATAAAATTAAAAAGAGGGGAAAACTATTCAACCCCCCCCCCCCTTCTAGTTTTCCACAATTGGTACCAGAGCCACGTCGCTCATATTTTCAAAATAAATGGTTTTAAAAATTGAGTACGATCCATGTATCAAATTATCTATTAAGGAGGATTAAATATGAAAAGTCTTTTGTTGATTAACTTGTATTAGTTTTGATGATATATACACTAATTATAGTAGCTCGAAATAATATTATGCTTAAAATAAGTGTTATATGTTCGGTATCAAAATCAGAAAGTCACACACCTTTCCGAAAAGTCAGAAAACAATTTTTTACAAAAAAAATGAAATTTTGAGTACCAGATGGGCGGCCCCCTTAAATACTGGGCGGTCCCCTTAATTATATAAGGGGTCCGCCTGTCTGTTCGACAGTTTTTTGAAAACTTTGAAAAATCATATAAAATTAACCGTAACTCCGTAGAAGTCGTGCCACCCGGCATTTTAAAGGTAATTGAGTCTACTTTCATTTAAAAATACTTACAAGTAACCATTACAAACTTAAATAAGTAAGAAAGTCAAAATACTATACGGTGGTCAAAAATTTGTGTTTCGTTTTAACGTAAAACTTTTGTTTTACCTTTTCCTTCAAGTCGGGTATTCCTAGTTGATGTGTAATAAACTCTAATATAAGAACATGGATGATTATGTGATTTAGGATGATAAGAGATGTAATTTCTAGTGAGATGTTAGAGAGAGAATGAGATGAGAGAAGTGGGAGCCTTGTATGTGAAAACTTGTGAGAGGTTAGATTGCAAATGAAGGTCCAACCCTTTCCCATGGGTGGGAAAGGGTATATATAGTTACAATGCAAACGCCCCTTGAAACGGGCTGTAGAGCGGGCTGACAGTGGGTAAGAGACCTGGCCCGACTCCACAAATACTAACTAATACTACTCTACATACTAACTAATATGATAAATACTACGAGCTACAATATGCTAAACAGTACTCGGGGTGACCGAGTCTTCATATAAATAATCGTATTCCTAACAATCTCCCCCTAAGGGAGGTCACCCCGGAAAATAAATGTTTAGTCATAGCATTCAAGTCTTTTTGTAGCTCGTAGCCTTTAGATTCTTCGTTGTTGAGATCTTTGTGCATTAAGTGGTAGACTCTAGATGACACCTTCAATGTGATGGATAATCTTTTGACATAGCTTCGACTTCATCATCCATATGAGTGTCTAAGGGTCATCTTTGAGTAGTAACGTCTCCATGTGATATGAACCTCTTTGTGTTGGCATGCTCACACTTTTCAGGATCATGATCTTCTTCATCAGAGTTGAGGAAGCACGGTTGAAGCCCATTCAATGATCATGATATCTTTGAGTTATGAAGTTGAAGTATGAGCATGTGTTGATGGATCAGCATCTTTTCAGCAATCAACCGCAACCGTTAGAAGTTCCTGCAAGTAGACAGTTAGCAACAAATCATCCGGTGCTTATAGGTTCGGAATTAGAGATCGTCAACAGCATAGTGTGAAGACTCCTTCTAAACCTTACCAAGACCGTTCCCAATCGGCAAACCCCCGAGAGGATTTACGCGAACTACCTTAGTAGATCAACGAATGGGTGAGCCGCTGGAGATCACTCCGCGACTGTTGATCATTTGTAACCATCGCGACCACTAAGCGTAATCCACAAGGAATTACCTAAGTGACCTGCTTTCAGGGCTGCTTGATGTTGACCCTGGCAGGAATTTCCATTCAATCACTGGGAGTTGCAACGGCAACATCCCTCATAAATGTTCTGGCAGATTGCCAAGATCTGCGTAGGACTCATAATTTTACCACTGGTGTCCTTAATGTTGAACGACCAGGGTATAGGTAGCACGTGTTCCTATGAGATCTTTATATGCATCTCGAGGCTCTAGACTCAATAAGTGCATTTGGTTTTCCTATGCGGAGATTAGGGAGAGGTCTCCTGCTTCAATATCAACTATCTCTAGGAGATGAGTTGATAGATTACACCGGTTCCCCGTGAGAATGAAACAAGTTCTTTTAAGAGAACTTGAGTGGTTAGAAGGTTTAGTGCATTGCGTCAATGGGTCCATGACGTCTTGTCTTCAATACCGATATCGCCTTAGCAACAATCAGTAGATTATGAATTGAACCTGGTTTCTGCCCTAAGGTTGAATAATTGGAGGGCTATTTCTTTTCACCCTTTCTCATTTCATTTCTTTTTAATTCTTCAACCCCTTCTTTCCCCATTCTCACATTTCTCCTTTTTTTCATAATCATACCTACGGACATCTAAATACTATCTATTTGGTATTGTCCATTGGTAGATCCCTCCGGCTCTGGTGGATCATAGGACGTTTTTCCTAGCCTTAGCCACCTTATAGCTCCATGACGGTCCTAAGTTGCCATTTAACAAATCATTGAAAAATTCTCTCAATGTGTTTATGATTGAGAAACACATTTTGTTAACACATTGAGAGTTTTGTCATTTTCAAATGTTCCCCCTTAACATGTGCTCATAAGTATTGATTTGAAAATTTGTACATGTCGGGAAGAGTTGCACTTTTGAATTGATCTACCTTGAGTGAACATGACCGTGCATTCGAGACACGCTTACATCACTAGATAAACTAGCTTGAAGTTATTACCCGGCTCAATCAGATTCACCCTAGGTTTCTCGAAACGGTACATTCTACTTAAACTAGTCCTCTTCGAGACACGCTTACATCACTGGTTAAACCATCTTGAAGTTATTACCCGTCCAGGACTAGTCCTTTCGATTCAGGACATTTGTGTTTCGTCAATTCATGAGTCAAGACTGAGATGCACTTATATGAGATGCAAGGATCCTTTTACACAAATCATTTTGCTCCCCCTCAATATGTGCATTGATATGCGAAAGAGTTTGGCACATAGGAAAGAGCAGATTTTTGTTTTCATGTTCAAAAACATCACTTTTGAATCAGTTTTTCATATTTAAATCACATCTTCTCCCCCGATCAAAAATTTCAAATCAATTTGAGATTTGTGATCCCAAGTGATTTAAATAAGTATAAAGTTTTGGAGAAGGATGTGACATTTTTAAGAATGACTGATTTTGAGACGACATTTAAGCTCCCCCTCAAACCTTGAGGGAGTATGTTATGTGTTAGAGAAGATGAGTTTATAAATGATTTTGAGTTTAGCGAGAAACTCATGAAAAAGTCATATACTAACACATAACAATTGCACTTAATCCACTTGAAGTTATGCACAAAGATCATTGTTTTGATGATGTATAGTTTTTGAAATCATTCTCCCCCTCAATCGATGACACAGTTTAAAATTAAACATTTTGCATAAAGCATTAATTTTTATAGCATCGATTGAGTGATAAGTTTTAAACAAATCTTCAGGTTTGTTTGATCTTTAAAAACCATGGTACCACCAAATTTGGAGCAAATACTTTCCCGAAGAATCTTTGAAGGAAAAGTATTTGAGATGCAAAGAAGACTTCTCTTCTCTTACCAGAAATGATGCACTTAAGCGTACATCAGATCGGAAAGGCACGAATATAAAGTAATTCATGCCTTTGTAAGGAACAGTCGTCTTTTTGGCGACGAACTTTCCCCAATACCAAGACCGGGTTGCTATCTGAAGTAATAGCAAACCATAATTAGAAAGAATGATTTTAGGAACGACATGTTTTAGACAAGAAAACTTTATTAGAAACCGAAAAAAAACTCTTGCTCAAGCATATGTATGATTCCGTGTCATTATTGAATGACATTTCTAGAAACGTACATAATATTGATTATACAAGAGACATGTCGTGAGAAGAATATTTTTGATTTTTTTTTGTGAGTTTTCAGATTTTTATGGATTTTGTAAGTTTTATAATTTTCTATTTTTCTTTTTGATTTAATACTATGTACAAATGATATATGAAACAACCCCTTTACTCCTCCTGATCTTCCTGAAGACTTGTGAGATCCTCAGGAGTGAGACTCTTCATACCAAGGAGAGGGAGGATAAATTGAAATCGATCCCTAGAAAGTGCTTTGGTAAAGATATCAGCAAGCTGGAACTCAGTCCTCACAAAGTAAAGTTCCACAATTCCTTTCTCAACTTGCTCCCTGATGAAATGATGTCGAATATCGATGTGCTTAGTTCTTGAATGTTGGACATTGTTGCAGCAAAGCGCAATGCACTTTTGTTGTCACAATACATAGGAATCTTGTTGCACACGAAGCCATAGTCCGAAAGTTGAGACCTCTTCCACAGAATCTGAGCACAGCACGAGGACATGGCAATGTATTCAGCCTCTGTGGAGGATATTGAAGTACTCATTTGTTTCTTTGAAGACCAACTAACTAACTTGTTTCCCAAGAACTGAGCACCCCCAGATGTACTTCGACGAGTATCCTGACATCCTGCATGGTCAGCATCCGAATAGGCAGTGAGGGCCATTGAGGTATCCTTAGGGTACCATAGGCCCAGGTGGATTGTTCCTTTAAGATACCGAAAGACCCTCTTGACAGCTTCCAGGTGTTTCTTGGTAGGTTTGGATTGATACCAAGCACACATATAGACTGCAAAAAGAAGATCCGGTCGGCTAGCAGTAAGATACATTAAGGAACCAATCATGCTTCGATACTTGGTTTGTTCAACAGGGATTCCGATATCATCTTCATCAAGTTTTGATCTTTCCATCATAGGAGTATCAACCGCATCGCATGAATCAAAACCAAATTTCTTCAAGATTTCATTAGCATACTTGGATTGATTGATGAAGATCCCATTGGGATTCTGAGATATTTGCAAGCCTAGAAAGAAGGACATTTGACCCATCATGGACATCTGGAATTCAGAACTCATCTCCTGGGAGAATCGATCACACTCTTTGGGATCAGAGGAGGCAAATATTATATCATCAACGTATATTTGCACTTGAAGAAAGGTTTTGCCCGTCTTTCTAGTAAAGAGTGTAGGATCAACAGCACCTTTGGAGAACTTGTTGGCAAGAAGGAATTTTGACAACATGTCATACCACACCCTAGGAGCTTGTTTAAGACCATAAAGGGCCTTCTTCAAGCGATACACATGGTTTGGGCATTCAGGATCCACAAATCCTTCAGGTTGACTTACATACACCACTTCCTTAAGATTGCCATTTAAAAACGCGGTCTTGACATCCATCTGATACACCACCATATTTTGACTAGCGGCATTTGCTAGAAATATTCTTATGGCTTCAATTCTAGCAACTGGTGCAAAGGATTCTTCGAAGTCAATACCTTCTTCTTGACGATATCCTTTTGCCACAAGTCTTGCCTTGTTCTTTAATACATCTCCATGCTCATCAAGCTTCACTTTAAATATCCATTTGAGAGCAATTATCATAGCACACTCAGGAGGTGGCACTAATTCCCACACATCAAGTCGATCAAACTCATGGATTTCATCCACCATAGCAGTGAACCATGAATGTTTAGACATTGCATCCTTGACATCTTTAGGCTCAACTTTAGTAAGGACAGAATTGAAGAAACACCACAAAGCGTCGGTAGCAAGTTGCTTACGGGTTGACACCGGACGTGAGGGGTTTCCAATAATGTTGTCAATTGGATGGTCGTTTGTCCATTTCCTAAGGTGTTCATGAGGTTGAGAATAGGGAACTGAGGTAGCCGTGTTTGATTCATCTGAGGATGTAGCATCATTTGACGGTTCAGGTGCAAAGATATTAACAAACGGCTCATTATCGGGTGGAGCGAAGGGATTCTCACCAAAAGAGTTATTTACAGCTGCAACTTGTTGTACAGATCGGGATTGACCATTAGATGTGGTGATTGACTGACTGAGGGTGGGAGCTTCAGGATCCCATGATAACGAGGTGGATGGACCAGAATTATCCATTGGGACATTAGCTACCACAGCTGGTTGTGGAATGATAGTGACTTCTGGAGCGTCCACATTTTGAGGTTCAAAGTATTCATCAACATGGGGTCGAATAGCTTTTTCCAATCATCACTTGTAGGAGGTACAAAGGGAGTAGCAGGGGTGGAATTCTGTACAAGCCTGGAGCTTATAGGTCCAGGAGATAAGAGGTTAGGTACGGGTCCAGAACTTGATTGTCCAGGAACCAGTTGCTCTGTCAGCTCATCGAACGTGACGTAGATTGTTTCCATTATGTCTCTGGTACGTTTGTTGTAGATTCGGTATCCCTTTCGTTCTAGAGCATAGCCAACAAAGAAACCAATGTCAGCCTTGGCCTTGAGTTTCCCAAGGTCTTCACTGTCATTTGTTGGATAGCACAATGCACCAAATACACGAAGAAACGAAAGATCGGGTTTTCTGCCATGGACCAATTCATATGGAGTCTTGCAGTGGAGAGGATGTATCAAGGATCTATTCTGTGTATAACATGCTGTAGCAATTGCCTCAGCCCAAAGAAACATAGGGGCTTTGGAGAAGATGAGCATAGTTCTTGCAGCTTCAACTAATGTGCGTGTTGATATAAATAAATGACTAAAAACGTTATTCATATCTTTCGATATCTCTATGTTTTGATAATCACAAAACGTAAACTCATCAAACCAAAGGTTATGACGTAAACAAGTATTTAGTAGTAAATACTCACTTTCACCATTTAATCACTTAAGGTATGAATAAACAAAGTGATTAGTGCATTATAAGATCAAAGGAAATCTTGTCTTAAGACATAACATTTTATAAAATGATTTTAACATTTTATATATATTTGTAAATCATTTTTGGTAAAGCTTTATTAAACCACAAAAATATGATTTCAAATTTCCAACCAAAAAGGGCAAATTTTATCCAGAGAATCTTTTCAAACGTTCAGGAGGGCGGCCCCCTTAATTTTACTAGGTGGCCCCCTTAATCATTAAGGGGACCGGCCTACAATTAAGGGGACCGGCATGCTCCCGAACAGTATTTTCTGGCCCTATAAATATTGGATCATTCCACATATTTTTCTCACCTTTTTGCATCAGAAACTTTCAGATCTAAACATCCATTTCCTTTCTCTAATAATCCTTTGATCTTATATACTTTGATCTTTGTTTCAAAGTGATTCAAGCCTCAACATTCAAAGTGCAAAGAGAAGAATACTTCTATTAGAAGTATTACAACTTAGTATCATCTTGCTATCTAAGTTGCTTGTTTATATTTTCTTGTAAATCTTTCATTCATTGGTGAATAAGGTGTATGTATTAGGTAGCTAGATTTAGTTGAAGAATCTAGAATTGGTGTAAGTGTAAAGTGGAACTTGAAGTGGAGAAGAAGGGTTAGATAGTATTGGTGATAGGAGATTGTAGCAATAGGAACTTGGTGTGAAGATATTGAGGGTTCCAAGTGAAGAAGACTTGAAGACATTAGTAGATTGAAGTTGTGAAGACATTAGTGGCTTGAAGGTGTGAAGACATTAGTGGCTTGAAGGTGTCAAGACATTAGTGGCTTAAAGGTGTGAAGACATTAGTGACTTGAAGGTGTCAAGACATTAGTGGCTTAAAGGTGTGAAGACATTAGTGTCTTGAAGGTGTCAAGACATTAGTGGCTTAAAGGTGTGAAGACATTGGTGGCTTGAAGGTGTCAAGACATTAGTGCCTTGGAGGTGTGAAGATACTTGAGGTGTGAAGTAGTATTGAAGTAGTGCAAAGGTGTGAAGAAGAAGTGGTGTGTTATTTGGTGTGAGATTGGTTCTAGCTACGATTAGAACTCGACATCTTGCTTTGTGTAGTTAATTGGTGTAAGCTTTTGGTGTGTACGGTTTTCTCCGCCATAAGGGAGGTTATTGACTTAGTGAAGAAAACTCTCGAGTTCGGTGCTCGGGAGTGGAGTAGGGCAAGGAAGGTGTCCTTGTAGCCGAACCACTATAAATCCTTTGTCTCTCGGTTTGATCTTTCCAACTCTCACTCTTTACTTGCTTACTTACTAGCTTTTCATATATTGCTAATATTGTGTGTTGTGCATAATTGATTTCACATAAAGATCAAACTAGGTTCCATTTAAAACATTAATTATACTTTGGAAAAATATAAGTATAAACAATTACTAAGACACACACATATATATATATATATATATATATATATATATATATATATATATACATATATATATATATATATATATATATATATATATATATATATATATATATATATATATATATATATATATATATATATATATATATATATATATATATATTAGTACAAACTTGTAATTAAGTGAGATATATGAAATTATAATTTCTATTCAACACTTTAAACAAGTAGTGTATATATATATAATATATGTGAATTAGGTTTGTATCTATACTTTAGCTTCAAAGGTTTTTACAATTAATATAAATCCTTTGAAAAGTAAATTCTTATTAAACGAAAAAGACGCAAAACTATTCAACCCCCCCTTCTAGTTTTCCACAGTGCGGTTGCGTCTTTCAACAACTCCATTTTGTTGAGGAGTTCGTGGAATGCTCTTTTGATGACTAATTCCGACACCTTCATAAAATTGAGTAAGTTGTTTGTTCACAAACTCCTTTCCATTATCAGTTCGAATGAATCTAACTGTTTTGTTGAGACGAACTTGCAACATTTTGATGAGTTTGATGATGGTTTCTGGAGTCTCGTCTTTTGATCGTAGAAACTTTACCCACGTGAATCGAGAGAAATCATCAACAATAACCAGCACATATTTCTTTCCATTGATACTTTGAATCCTCATTGGTCCACAGAGATCCATGTGGAGGGTGTGTAGGACTTCCATGATGGAGTTGACTGTCTTGGGTTTATGTGTGTGCTTTTTGCTTTTGCAAAATTGACATGCGGAACACAAGTGGTCTTTTTCATACTTCAGTCGAGGCAAGCCTCGAACAAGATCTTTACGTGTGAGTTCATTGATGGTACCGAAGTTCAAGTGGTTTAAACGACGATGCCACAACCATGATTTGTTCTTGGAAGCTTTAGAAAGCAAGCAAATTGGTGAGGACCGTAACATGTCTTCGATAGAGATGGTATAAAGATTAGTGCCCCGACTCCCCTTGAGTAGTTCAACCCCATCTAATTCTCTAACAAAACAGGTGTGTTTTCTTAAAGCAACTTCAAGATCAGAGTCACAGAATTGACCAACAGAAAATAGATTGTGCCCAAGTCCTTCCATGTAGTAAACTCTGGATATCACACTGTCTCCAAAGACGTAATCCCCATAGCCCATTATAGATCCAAAATGGTCATTTCCAAATCTAACCGTACCAATAAACTTTTCCACGAAATTCTTGAGCCGCGAGCGATCACCATTCATATGTTTTGAGCAGCCTGAGTCCAAATACCAAAGGACGATTTGTACGACCTGCATTTGAAACCAGACAATCATGGATAACTGAAAAATCTGGAGCCCCACAACCAGTTGGGGTCTGTTTGGTTAGCACACACAAATATTGGATTATCATATGTCACAGATATCTCACTGGGACTTTCACATTTTAATGCTCTAGAATTGGGAGTGGTACTAAGTTCTTCTATTGGGAAAAGTCTACCAGTAGGTCTCCACTTCTTAATAGGCACAACTTTGGAATTAGTGATCCTAGTCATTGGGCACTTTTTCCTTAGAGTGAATTTCCTTCCAGTAGGTCTCCATTGATAACCAACATTAGTGAACACTTTTCCTGTTTTACTCCATACTTGTTTTACCGGTTTAACACACGAGACATTCACAACTGGAGATTTCATAGTGGATTTAAGAAAGGACACAACGCAAACATCATGATTACCATAAAATAAGCATTTGTTACAAGTCTTACAAATAGCACCAGAATTTGAATTAATTACATCATTGTTAACACAAATGTTTGAATCAACTCGATTCCTTTCATTAAGCATAACTTTATTGTTCCTAGATGATTCTTCTACTTCCTTCATAAGTGTACTCTTAGCCGGCAAGGTCCTATCATTCTTTGTATTGCACCTAGGCTGTGACTTGCTAGCATTAGATACACCTTTTACTCCTGTAGAAGCAGTGACGGGAACATTAGTATGATTAGTTGCTACTTGTTTACCGGTGATCATGATGGTGGATTGTGACATGGTTTGGGGATGATCTAATGTAGCATGTTTGTTACCACTTTTAGAGTGTGATGCAAACGACCTTTCCGACTTGTTATCATTCTTGGGGCATGATCCTATGGCATATTCTAATAGTTCCTGGGCTCTATTAGTGAGGAAGCAAGCACCAATAACAACATCATCATTAGGTTTAGATATTCTCTCATCTTCAAAGGTTTCTCTAAGCTTGGCCAGACACCCCTTAAGATTCTTAAGGTAGTTGTTATGAACTAACTTATTGTTCCTAAGAGGAAGAGAGACATTAATAGTGATTCGTTGTGTTTTGGTGTGTAAAAAACAATTTATCAAAATATCAACAAACGTGAAGTTTAATTTGTCGTGCGACAACTAAACGTGAAGTAATACGAGTAAACCGTTTAGGAAAACGATTACCTCGCAAGACTTGTGAAAGTGATATTCAAATTGTGAGACCGGGAAGTGATTTCCCGGGTCGTACCCCAACGAGTTGTGAATGGAAAGCTTCGAATGAGATTTGGATTAAAATCTTGTATGATTGGAAAGGTTATTTGGTTTTGCGATACGTTAAACTAACGAATTTGAAAATTATCAAACGAATGTAAAAGTAAATTAACCTAAGGCAACTAACGATCTAAGAAATACCTAAAAACACTACGGGAAAACATAATAAGGTATCGGAAATCCTAAAATGTTAACTAAATTAAAAATGCTACGTTTAATTAAAAATACGCGAGTGCGCAAAATAAAACGCGAGTTTTGAGTTCTAAACGTCCTACGAGGCTCTAATTAATTTTCTAACGTACTAAAAGACAAAAGAAAATTTTGAAAAAAAGAATTTTGAATTTTCAATTACTTTTCTATTTTCTACAAATTAAATACTAATATAGAGAAATTAAATTATTAAAAATATTTAAACTTTTGCTAAAAATCTGAAAATTTTAGGCAAATTAACTTACCCTAAATCTATCCTAGGAAAAATAATAAGACATGGTAAACATTCAAATTAAGCCAGGAATTAAGCTATCAAAAGCTGATAAGCTTATTAAAGCCAAAAACCACCACTACTTAAATAACAGATTTAGTAAACATTTAATGAAAAAGTCCCAAGGGCGTTTTGGTAGTGGGAGTTGTGTTTGCTTGAGGGTGTGAGCTGAGTGGGCTGGGTTCGAATCCCACCCACATCAGTTTTGCAACTTTATTTTTTTTTTCTTTTACTGATTCACAAACTTACCCACACGAATTTGCAACATCACTTGAGAACAAACATTAACACTGACTCTTGATTTCAATTCAGATTTAAAAATCGACAAGTCATTCTTTGATTTATATTTTCTTTTTCTTTTGAAACTTCCCAGCCAAGCTTGGCAGATATGCAGATGCCAATAAAAAAACTCAAACAAACATTTAACAAGCTAATTATAGCAGTCAATAATTGAGCAAGAATAACTGAAACTAGAGGGTACATACAAACAAACACAACTTAAGGGAAAAAAAAACAATAGCGAACAACAACCAAGGATTAAGATGGTAGCAATAACAGGAACAATTAATCAAAATCAATTCAAGAACAACAACAACAAAGCTCTGCAGCAGCAGCAGCAGCCACAAGGGCAAAAAGAAGGGACAAATCAGCTGAACAAACAAGCATATAAGTTGAAACAAGTGAAGGATTTAACAAGCTAGCACAGGTGGCTACCCAAAACACTTAGAAACAAGCAAAATGCCTAACTATTGAGCAAGATATGGCCACTTGAAAATGGGTCAGTGGGATGAAGTGTTGGGTGCAGGGCATCAAAAAGATAAAAGATAACAAACTAAGTAACAAGCTAAAATGAGCCAAGCTAATGGGAAACATACAAAGGGAAATCAGGGAGTCCTAAACAATGCTAAGTGACAAGAATAAGTACCACTAAAAGCAAACATAAGCTACTACTATCCTAGGGGCTGCAGACAAAATGGACTACTGAGGCTACTTCAGGGTGCAAAAGAGCTATTATAAGATGGTTAAGGGATCTAAAGCCTTATACTAATAACAAAAAAAAACAGAAATCCTAACCTACTTTTAACTTGAACGCAACTGAACTTAAAATTAAAAGGAAGCAAAGGGACATACTGAGTTGAATAAAAGAAAAATAAGCAAACCTAACTCATGACTAAGCAATACTTAATAAGCAAAAGAGCACAATTTTAAGAAAAACTTGAACTTCGATTACTAAAAACTGAAACCATTGAATACATAAAACTTTAGAAACTGAAACTAAACATTGATAAGAACTTGAATTAAGAACTGAAACCTACTACTTGACTAAAACCTTAGAAACCTACTTTTCGATTACTAAAACCTGATTGACTACAACATACTTTTTAAAAAAAAACTTGACTGACTATTAAAAACTACAACAAGACTGCTAATAAAAATTTAATACAAGACTAAAAATTACTAAAACCTAATGCCTCTCATTGGCGTACAAGACATTGATTTATACTAAAAAAAATACAAAAGGGTCATCTCCTTGCTTTTGTCCTCTTCTCCTTGTGTTAGTTCACTGAGTGAGAATGTGAGGTGGACGATCCTTGTGCTTTCTCCAAGTGCTCACAGCCATTGATCCCACCTTGGTCTTCAACCTTTTAATCTCAACTGTTGGATGGAATTAGGAGGCATGGATTGCCAACGTGGCCTGGTTAGGTAAGGGTTTGTGAGTGGGAAGATAATAGTGGGATTGGGGTTAGTGTTTGAGGGTGATGGGAGAGATGGTGATGGGTGGATTGGAGTTTTGTAGTCACGGATTGTAGAAGATGGGGATGGTGCTATATTTTTTTATTTAGGTTGACTGACTGAGGAAGAAGGTGTATACGTTATTTGTGAAAACGTATTAGGGTTAGGGTTGGGTTGATGGTTATTAAACGTAAAGGGAAAGGGGGTGGGCTTTGGTATTGGGCTTGGGTGGGTTTGTTAATTTGTGGGCTGTGGAGGGTTTTAAAAAGGAGTCCAATTTAGTTTAGTAAATTAACACAAGGACTAGAAGTGCAATTTCTGATTTTCAAAGGGCCAAAACTGCCAAATCTCCAAAGTATTCTTCAAGGGCCAATCCTGTCAAGTTAGGTAAACCAAAAGACCAAAAACACAATTTTTCACATTTGAAACACCGGGGATTAAAACTGTCAATTGGCCAAAGTACAGGGACCAATTGTGTAATTTTCCAAATCGTTTTACCCAAAGATCATTTGTGATTTGTTTTGACTTTTAAAGAGAAAGGGTTGACTTTTCTTTGAAAATGATTGACCAGGGACTAGTTTTGTAAAATTTTGAAAGTCGGGGGACTGAAACTGCCAAATATGTAACTTTTGCTCGTTTTTCATTTGTTTTCACTCGTTTTTCATTAGAAACATATAAAATACGATCTTTGGGATTTTGTTCGCATTTTGGTGCGTTTTTGAGTATTTTTTATCGTTTTGCAGCTCAGAATTGACTAAAAATGATGAGTATTTACACACTCATCAATCCCCCACACTAAACTATTGCTAGTCCCTAGCAATCTTTTTGAGAAAAATTAATGGATTTGAAGTCTATTTACCAAAAGCCATTACTTCTGGAGTAGCCAGGTGTAAGAACTGTGGCACACCTGATAGCCGTGTGATTTTGAGCAAACCACCAGCTTTCAACGGATTTGATTTGTCTTTACCAGGAGCCGTTTGCTCCTGGACTAGCCAACTCTTGATGGAACAGTCAACATCTTGGTGAGTTGATTACCAATTATGGTTTTTCCACAGCCTTTACCACAAGCCATAATCTTGCGGGCTAGCCAACTCATTAGCTTTTGAGGATGATGGGGAGTTGAGGAACCATACAATTTTTGGCAAATTGCAAGCCATCAACGGGTTTAAGTTATCTTTACCAAGAGCCGTTTGCTCCTGGATTAGCCAATCCCTTTTGTCGTTTAGACAAGGCGAATTGATAACCACAAAAATTTTGAAATAAAGTGAAAAAAAATTTAAAAATTTTGGCCAAAAATGGGGGTACTAGACGGTATATTTAGATAAAATTCGCTAGAATTTTCCCCTCCCCCACACTTAGAGTTGAATATTGTCCTCAATATTCAAAGTCCCGGCGATTATGCCGAAATTTTGAATGAAAGACGAGAATATTAAAAGCTAACTGTGGGAATATCATTTGTATTTTTCACTTTATTTATTCAAACACACATTTTTTTTTTTTTTTTTTTTTTTTTGGAATAAGATATATACAACTCAAGTAGCTGCGGGGGGTGGCCACTCCCCCACACTAGGGTGTTAGAAAATAGAAGGAAATCAGACACACGGGTGAAAACCCGTGTTTGTTGTTACTTGTTTTTGTTTGTCGAGTCGCTAGCTTGACTCGATCCCCGAATTCATTGGTCCTTGGGGAAGCATGATGTGGAAGAAGAAATCTCCATCGGACTTTCATTCAAGATGTTTGGACAAACATTTGAAGCACGTGAAAGTTCCACACCGATGAGATAAAATCCCGGCTCAAAATAGTATAAACTATAAGCGGTGATGCCGGGGTCAAAGATAATGTCTTCATTCCCGAAGGAATGAAAAATAGGAGAAGTCACCCGATAGGTGAAAAAGAGAAAGAAAGTCATGATAAACATCTTGACTAACTCATCATCATCAGGAGGCGGATTCATGGATTCATGAATCTCATCATTTAAGCTCATGTGATCAAGACATATCCTGGGTGTGTCTAGATCAAAGTAGAAGTGATCATACTCTGGTGGAGATATGATATGAATGAGCTCACAAGAGAACTCATCAAAGGTGAACGAATCATATTCGGGATTGATGTGAGTGAGTTCACAGGAGAACTCATCAAAGGTAAATGATTCATAATCAGGGAGAGAATTATGAGAATGAGAAGTGGTACTGCCACTAATCTTCTCTCCCATAGGGTCAAACGTAAAGGCTTCAAACTCCGAAATAGGATCATCGGAGAAAATGTCACTATCCTTAATGGGGATAGGAGATGAAATAGGTTTCTTTTTGAAAGCCTCAATTTTAGAGATGAGGTGACTGACATTTAATAATGTAGCACGAAGGGCTTTATTTTTTATTTCAATGTCAGTCTCATCATCATTCTCATCTTCTAAGCTGACTAGCTCAGAAGGTAATCCTTCCACATGACTAATGTTTAAAGAATTTTCATCAGTATGTGAAGTACTAAGCTCGATGTTGGGATTAGAATTTAAAAGGTTTTCAATTTCTCCCAAATCGGCTTCGAAATCAAACAGATCATCATCACTTCCCAATGGAAGTGGATTGATGTGAGTAAGTTCGTTTGTGAACTCCTCAAGGAGAAGGTCAACATTAGAATGAGGTAGTGATGCCTCTACATACTCAACTTCTCCATAAGATGTACAATCATCATCAAAGTCGGAGAAAGTTTCAAGATGATCTTTTGGATTTTCGGGAGGGGAAGGTAAATCACACATATGATCGAAAGTTCCCTGTGACTCTCCTGGGATTGGGACAAGGTTCTCAACACTAGACTTTATGAATTTGTCCGATTCCGTTTCAGGAACAGTGCTAAGATGCTCATCCCCCATGTTTAGAGAGTGAGTGTGAACTTCGGGTGTGATACCAATAGGCTGAGGGAGTTGAGAGGAGCTAGCATTCATGGATTGTACAAGTTCCATTTGATATTCTGCTAGTAATTTCTCCGTCACATTATTTTCTCCCTGATTTTTCACGGAAGGAACCACAACTGATGAATCTGATGAGCCTTGACGAATATCAAGGGTATCTTCATCATCACTATCGTCATTACTATCGTCATCGTCATCGTAGATGATAGTTTTACGCATTCGAAGTCTTACTCTAGCTGCTTCTTCAGCTTCTTCGGCTAGTATTTCTTTGTAAGACTTCGGACGATGTTCTTCCGGAGCAGGTTTGTTAACCAAATCCTCAAGAGTATTTAAGACATTTTGCAAAAGTTCTTGAGGAAATGGTTGAGGTTGTGTTTCAAAAGTTTGGTATTGTGGAGGTTGATCGTGATAATTGTTGTCACAAGGAAAAAGATTCATAGTGTGACAATCGGTGCTAAAATGTGGACCTCCACAATACTCACAACCGTATTGTTGTGAAGTTGGTGCATTTTGAAATGATTCGGCATTGAAATTTTGATAACACGGATTATGCTCATATGAAATGAAATTGTTTTGTGGCTCATTGCAAAAGCTCGGATTAGAATCGTAAGCGAATGAATTACTTGGGCCACAAAACAAACAACTTCCGTTTTGAATATCATTACCACATCGTTCACACGTGCACCAACGACATGGTAGACCGAAAAGTGGCTCACCACAACCGACGCAAGGAATAAACGATTGCCTTAGAGAAGGAATCGGGTCATTCAAAGAATTGACAAAATAATTCGAATGATTATCAAGTCCCGAAGAATATTTTGAAAAATCCGGAGGTGGGACAAGTGGTATGCTCTGAGAGCTAGGAATTTCTACCACTTCCGTTATGGTCCCCGGTTTTTGTTCTTGACAAACGTGATGATCAGGCAAGTCGTTTATTTTAGTCACCGTTTTAAGCTCAGTACGTTTGCTTGATAAACTTCGAATTGTAAATTTTGAGAGTTGTGGATCGACTCTTGACGGTTTGCCATTCATAGTACGTATTTCGGGATGTGAGGGGAAGTTGGAAGAATTTTGAGAATCATTGAAAGCATTTGGATTTGCTTTGCACCATTTACAAAATCCGTCTCTAATATCACTTCCACACCGATCACACCCACACTTGTAACAATGAAGATCGTCATCCACCGGACTATTACAATGAAAACAGTGATAGTCGAGTGATGACATAAGAATTAAACATTAACGAGGGATGAGAAGGAAGAATTAAACGGTAGGAGACGAAGATTATTTTTGGGTTTTTCGAAAAGCACAACAATTAAAACAAGACCAACTCATAAAGACAGGGGAACTTAAACCAATAATCACAAACGCAAGGTTAACTTCTAAAGAAAAACGCACAAAGGAGCGGGAGAGAAGAATGGATCTCTCACTGGGCGAAGTTCGTTGGATCGCCACATACCGTTTCGACTCCTCTTAAAGTGTGTTTCTCGTTTAAAAGTTTTCCAAAACGCAAGTGATACAAAGGCAAGTTTTGATCTTTGGTTTGGGAACTTATTATGGTCACACCCCCAGTTGGTAGGTGTTCTGCCTTGGTTTGCGGTGGTAAGATTTTAATGTTGTATTTATTAAACAATGAAATGAGAAAATCTTTTTATGTTTTTCTTTAACTTTTATAGATATAATACATATACTAGAAACAAAAGAAAAATATTTTTGGTTTTTTATACGTTTTATAAAAGCGTAACTTCTTGCGAAGGTTCTACAAGACTAATCGTCTAAACCTTATCGAGACTTTCGACACACAGCCTCCCCGGCAGCGGCGCCATTTGATTCGTTGTGTTTTGGTGTGTAAACAACAATTTATCAAAATATCAACAAACGTGAAGTTTAATTTGTCGTGAGACAACTAAACGTGAAGTAATACGAGTAAACCGTTTAGGAAAACGATTACCTCGCAAGACTTGTGAAAGTGATATTCAAATTGTGAGACCGGGAAGTGATTTCCCGGGTCGTACCCCAACGAGGTGTGAATGGAAAGCTTCGAATGAGATTTGGATTAAAATCTTGTATGATTGGAAAGGTTATTTGGTTTTGCGATACGTTAAACTAACGAATTTGAAAATTATCGAACGAATGTAAAAGTAAATTAACCTAAGGCAACTAACGATCTAAGAAATACCTAAAAACACTACGGAAAAACATAATAAGGTATCGGAAATCCTAAAATGTTAACTAAATTAAAAATGCTACGTTTAATTAAAAATACGCGAGTGCGCAAAATAAAACGCGAGTTTTGAGTTCTAAACGTCCTACGAGGCTCTAATTAATTTTCTAACGTACTAAAAGACAAAAGAAAATTTTGAGAAAAAGAATTTTGAATTTTCAATTACTTTTCTATTTTCTACAAATTAAATACTAATATAGAGAAATTAAATTATTAAAAATATTTAAACTTTTGCTAAAAATCTGAAAATTTTAGGCAAATTAACTTACCCTAAATCTATCCTAGGAAAAATAATAAGACAT
Organism: Artemisia argyi; assembly: GCA_030686995.1. NCBI lineage: Eukaryota > Viridiplantae > Streptophyta > Magnoliopsida > Asterales > Asteraceae > Artemisia > Artemisia argyi. The sequence continues at coordinate 28,781,119 of CM060683.1, forward strand.
GGTAAACATTCAAATTAAGCTATCAAAAGTTGATAAGCTTATTAAAGCCAAAAACCACCACTAGTTAAATAACAGATTTAGTAAACATTTAATGAAAAAGTCCCAAGGGCGTTTTGGTAGTGGGAGTTGTGTTTGCTTGAGGGTGTGAGCTGAGTGGGTTGGGTTCGAATCCCACCCACATAAGTTTTGCAACTTTATTTTTTTTTTCTTTTTCTTTTTTCTTTTACTGATTCACAAACTTACCCACACGAATTTGCAACATCACTTGAGAACAAACATTAACACTGACTCTTGATTTCAATTCAGATTTAAAAATCGACAAGTCATTCTTTGATTTATATTTTCTTTTTCTTTTGAAACTTCCCAGCCAAGCTTGGCAGATACGCAGATGCCAATAAAAAAGCTCAAACAAACATTTAACAAGTTGATTATAGCAGTCAATAATTGAGCAAGAATAACTGAAACTAGAGGGTACATACAAACAAACACAACTTAAGGGAAAAAAAACAATAGCGAACAACAGCCAAGGATTAAGATGGTAGCAATAACAGGAACAATTAATCAAAATCAATTCAAGAACAACAACAACAAAGCTCTGCAGCAGCAGCAGCCACAAGGGCAAAAAGAAGGGACAAATCAGCTGAACAAACAAGCATATAAGTTGAAACAAGTGAAGGATTTAACAAGCTAGCACAGGTGGCTACCCAAAACACTTAGAAATAAGCAAAATGCCTAACTATTGAGCAAGATATGGCCACTTGAAAATGGGTCAGTGGGATGAAGTGTTGGGTGCAGGGCATCAAAAAGATAAAAGATAACAAACTAAGTAACAAGCTAAAATGAGCCAAGCTAATGGGAAACATACAAAGGGAAATCAGGGAGTCCTAAACAATGCTAAGTGACAAGAATAAGTACCACTAAAAGCAAACAAAAGCTACTACTATCCTAGGGGCTGCAGACAAAATGGACTACTGAGGCTACTTCGGGGTGCAAAAGAGCTATTATAAGATGGTTAAGGGATCTAAAGCCTTATACTAATAACAAAAAAAAAAAATAGAAATCCTAACCTACTTTTAACTTCAACGCAACTGAACTTGAAATTAAAAGGAAGCAAAGGGACATACTGAGTTGAATAAAAGAAAAATAAGCAAACCTAACTCATGACTAAGCAATACTTAATAAGCTAAAGAGCACAATTTTAAGAAAAACTTGAACTTCGATTACTAAAAACTGAAACCATTGAATACATAAAACTTTAGAAACTGAAACTAAACATTGATAAGAACTTGAATTAAGAACTGAAACCTACTACTTGACTAAAACCTTAGAAACCTACTTTTCGATTACTAAAACCTGATTGACTACAACATACTTTTTAAAAAAAAACTTGACTGACTATTAAAAACTACAACAAGGCTGCTAATAAAAATTTAATACAAGACTAAAAATTACTAAAACCTAATGCCTCTCATTGGCGTACAAGACATTGATTTATACTAAAAAAAATACAAAAGGGTCATCTCCTTGCTTTTGTCCTCTTCTCCTTGTGTTAGTTCACTGAGTGAGAATGTGAGGTGGACGATCCTTGTGCTTTCTCCAAGTGCTCACAGCCATTGATCCCACCTTGGTCTTCAACCTTTTAATCTCAACTGTTGGATGGAATTAGGAGGCATGGATTGCCAACGTGGCCTGGTTAGGTAAGGGTTTATGAGTGGGAAGATAATAGTGGGATTGGGGTTAGTGTTTGAGGGTGATGGGAGAGATGGTGATGGGTGGATTGGAGTTTTGTAGTCACGGATTGTAGAAGATGGGGATGGTGCTATATTTTTTTATTCAGGTTGACTGACTGAGGAAGAAGGTGTATACGTTATTTGTGAAAACGTATTAGGGTTAGGGTTGGGTTGATGGTTATTAAACGTAAAGGGAAAGGGGGTGGGCTTTGGTATTGGGCTTGGGTGGGTTTGTTAATTTGTGGGCTGTGGAGGGTTTTAAAAAGGAGTCCAATTTAGTTTAGTAAATTAACACAAGGACTAGAAGTGCAATTTCTGATTTTCAAAGGGCCAAAACTACCAAATCTCCAAAGTATTCTTCAAGGGCCAATCCTGTCAAGTTAGGTAAACCAAAAGACCAAAAACACAATTTTTCACATTTGAAACACCGGGGATTAAAACTGTCAATTGGCCAAAGTACAGGGACCAATTGTGTAATTTTCCAAATCGTTTTACCCAAAGATCATTTGTGATTTGTTTTGACTTTTAAAGAGAAAGGGTTGACTTTTCTTTGAAAATGATTGACCAGGGACTAGTTTTGTAAAATTTTGAAAGTCGGGGGACTGAAACTGCCAAATATGTAACTTTTGCTCATTTTTCATTTGTTTTCACTCGTTTTTCATTAGAAACATATAAAATACGATCTTTGGGATTTTGTTCGCATTTTGGTGCGTTTTTGAGTATTTTTGATCGTTTTGCAGCTCAGAATTGACTAAAAATGATGAGTATTTACACACTCATCAAATAGCATCACACGCATATTTCTTACAAGCATGTACATTGAAAATTGCATGATCACATGAAACGACGGGCATTTTACCCTTCACCATAGTCTTTAGATTCTCAATTTCATTTAACAAAGAAGTGACTCTTTCATTGTTTTGGTCACGTGTTATTTTAATGGACTCAAACAATTCTTTGTAACGTTGTTTAGCGTTTGACATTTCAGCACGAAGCCACTCATTTTCATGTTGTAATTCATTGATCACGCCCTGTTTCTGAAAGTTTTGAGAATCAATAGACTTCTGGTAATTGGTATTGGTCACATCGCTTTTGTTCAATTTTAATTGTGCAATTTGGGCCCTCAACTTCCGAATCGTGTTTGAGTGAGCTTGAATTACATCATCCTTTTTGGCTAATTCAAAACATGTATCAAATTCAGGAGCATCCAAAGATGTCTTGGCGTTTGATACTTTTACGTTTTCTTTCAGATGTTGGTATTTTAGTTGCAAGTTAAAATTATCAACTTCAAGTTTTGAAAATCTCCTGACCATGTTGTCATGGTCGTCGTTTTGAATTTTGTAGTTTAGTTGGTAATTCTCCCCCTCAAGCTCAATCACACGATTCTGAAATACATTTAAAGTAATGGACATTTCATGAAATTGCTTGGCAGATAAGGCAGAGCCAGTAACAGTGTAAAAGACATCTTGTGCAATGCAGTTAGCAATCAAATCCTCATTCATGATGAGGATGTTTTTTCTGTCAATTTCACTGTATTTGAGATCGATGGCCAATTGTTTGCCCTCATTTTCTACTTCTTTAAAAACCTTTTTCATTTGATTCACATCATTATTGATGGTAGTTTTAAGGCCTTCAAAGTGTTCTTTAAGAAGATCGAAAAATGGCATAACTTCAGTGAGATAACACTGCTTAGTTTCCTCAAAACCCCTTTCCCCTTCTGTAATCCCTGTTGGTGTAATTCTAGTTTTGCATGTTTTTTCAAAATCCTTAAATAATTAGCCTAGAACATATAACGCAATTAGGGTATTACACTGTGTGGGTAGGGTATATGGCACAAGATGTTGGGGTGTGTGCAAGGGATAGATGGTTGGGTCTGCAATCCTAAAGATGGTACGTGTATTACCAATGACTAGCAGGGTACCCGCGCGATGCGGCGGCGGGTACCCTGTGATTATACTTTCTGGCAACGTGATGTTATGCGACCATTTTTTTTAACGAATAACCATAAATTTATTTAAGACGGTAGTATGATTACAAGTAGTTAAAAGGTTTTTTTAGTTTTATTTGTGCTTTAAATAATTGTATTTGTACATTGTGCTTAGATAGTTGTATATATCCACATGAACCCAAATAATTTCAAACCAAAATAATAATCAATCTCGGAAAATTGAAGCTCAATCAAAACCGCGTCTAAAATTATACCCAAAAACTAACGAAACTTAAAAAAAAAATGTTGTACCAAATTTATAACCCTTAAAATGTAAATTGCGCTTCAAGCATAACATAAAATGATCAACCCAAAATAATAATAATAATAATAATAATAATAATAATAATAATAATAATTGTATCACCAAATTTGTTAAGGCCCAAAGAAGATAAATAACAAAAATCATCCATCCAATACCAAGAATTAGATTGAAGCCTCATCCAATAATCAGCTACGGTAATATATAACACACTTTTATAACACACAACCCTAATAATTTGCACACTAAGAGCGCTAGGTATCATTTGGTGTCGTGGGTGGTGCCATGTGAAAAAGTGGTGCCACCTCAGCACTTTTTTTCTCATGGCACCACTTTTTGCTATTACACCAAAACACTCTTCCCTATCATAACACCAGTTTTTGTGACGCCATTGTATTTTTTTATTTTTTAAATAAAACAACATATGTATAAATAAAATTTAAGTTTATTGATAAAAAACACATTATATATATATTCTAAAAGGCATTAGGTGTATGTGAGTGTGGGTGCACTGTTCATGCTACAGTGCAGAACAGTGCAGCACAGTGCACACCTTTTTTTTTTTTTTTTTTTTTTCGTTTGCTACAGTGCAAAATAGTACCAATTTTTTTTTTTTTTAAGTATCAACTTTTTTTTTAATATAAAAGAGATGCACCGCCCTCTAATTAAATTTTCGTTTTAGACCATGAGGCTATGGATCTATTGCAAAGTTAGTCCGGCCGTTAATATTGTACAGAAGAAGACCCTCATATTAACTTTTAATTTCAAAGTTAGTCCCTAAATACTAACTTTGCAACATACCGACAATCTCAGGCCGTAAAAAAAAAAATACTATTTTCAGAAACACTTTACGAAAATAGTACTTACGGTTATCAACCTTTTGCATATTTAGTCCTTAATAACAAATTTTTTTTATACAACCGTTTAATTTCGAGTTTAGATTAAACAAAACATTCCCGCAGCAATGCGCGGGTAAACCCACTCGTTACATAATAAAAAAGATTGTCAAACAGAAAACCTTCCTTTTCTCATTAGTACACTTATACAGTTATACGCTTTGATCTTTATTAGTACTTTTGACATTGTCTCTATTTGATTACTATTAAGAAATAAGAAACAAATTTACCATATAACAATTCAATCTACAATTTGGGTCATATGCAACAGCCAAGCCCAATTAATATGTAAAACTTTTACCTAGGTTTATTTTCATCTTTACGCAGCCACACAATCATCACCCATCTTTTATGCTCTGCTACCCTTCTTGAAAAAAAAGAAAAAAAATGAACCATCCTCCACACACAAAAGAACTCAGCCACACCTTTTAGATAAAAAAAAAAACGTCTCTTCTCTTCTCAATTAATCCAAACGAATCAAAAGCACATTCGTTTTCTTTAATCCGAATGAAATAAGGTATGAAACTTTTTGGTTTTGTGCTTTCTTTAAGATTCGAAAATTAAAAAAGAAGTAAATGTACTTCTAAATAGATCGATGATGGTTTGTACAAACACACAATATCTTCATAGATCCGTTCTTGAAATGGTAAGGCAACCCGAGATCAGTTCTTGAATTCTTATATATTGAACACAATTGAATGATTAGTGTGAAAGCAAAAGATTTCAATTTGTACATTTAGTTTTGTTTCGATTTGTACATTTAGTTTCGATTTGAGATCAGTCCTGTTGGTTTTGTTTCGATTTGTACATTTAGTTTGGTAAGTATGGAAGCAAAAAGTTTATAGAGGGTTGTACATTATGTTTAATTAATTGTAATAATAGGTCCAGGGGTGTTTTAAATGCTATTTAATGTATAATTGTAAGATTTTGGTCTGAATTTTGAGTTATGCTTGTTTTCATTGTACACAATGCTTTGCTTGTTGTAATTCTGAAAAATCATTGCTTTAACGTGTTGTAAACATTGCATAATTTTTTGTACATTTGAATTTTTTGGAGAGAGAGTCATTTGTCTATTATATGTAGTATAGATTCTTTCAGCTTTCTTTTTTTCCATGTCAATATTCCAGAACACTTTTTCAGGAAGGATTTTCTTTTGAGGGACAAAAATAGCTGAGTGATTGTCATTTGTATAATCATGGTGAAACACAATATTTTTAGCAACACATAGTGGATCCTTAAGATGCTCAGCAAGTTTTTCCCTAGTTCTATCCTCAGCCTCATCAATCTCATCATATGATTTCATATCAGGAGGGGCATGGTTAGGGTCAAGCATAGTGAGTGCATCATATAGCGCAGGTTGAGCACCTATACCAATTCTAAGAAATTTAGCTTTAGTCTTAGAGGTATCATGTTCACTAAATTCATCTCTTAGTTTCCTATGTTTTTCCATCATTTGAGCAGATTGAATGGTTTGACCTTGCGTGTACAACTTATCTTCCAATTTGTTTTTCAACGTTTTGAATTTTGAAAAATCATTTAGAAGTTTGGTTTCTTTTTCTTGGTAGTCGAGTTTGATTGAAGTCAACCCCTTTTGAATTTCCTGTCTTTGTTTGACAGTCTGATCCAATTGTTTTTTTAAAGAAACTAACTCCTTTTTCAATGTATTGTTGAATCGTTGAAGCTCGAGGCTGTTTAGACCTCATATCATCTAGGGCAAACAATAACAATGAAAAACATATGCAGCGGAATAATCAATAAGAACATCAATGTTATAAACAAGGTTTTCTTTATTATCACAATCAGCCTCAATATACAACGTGTTATCTAAACATAACAAGGATCAATAAATTGATCTTGAGGCTAACGAACCCTAGGCATCCATTAGAGGACTTGATGCCTAGACACACACATACACCTTTAAGTATTTTACATTGTGGAAGACATAATAAAACATACGACCTGTATCCTCTTTATATATTAGAGGATTAGGTTTACAAAGAATATTTCTAAATAATAAAAAGATCTGTAGTAATCTTTTTCCTGCATTTGAAGTTTCATCCTTTGTCACATAAAGTCCCTCTTGTTTTCATTCTTTTATTTATTTTGTCACATCAAATCAAGAATCCCAACAATCTTCCCCTATTTGATGATGACAAAACAAACAAAGTCGTGTACGAACTTCCCTAGGCGAAGTAGAGAAGTTGAGATGTAGACATCTCCCTGAATGAAACAAGTCTTGTCTTCCCCTTAAGCCATACCATGCCACTCCAACATCTCTTCCCCTTTTTGTTATAAACAAATAGGGAACATATGAAATATGATATTTACCACCACGAACCAATATCACAAACTTCCAATCCAAGCTTTCCAATGTTTCAAATTGCCCTCCATGAAGCACAAAAACGAATAATGAACCCAAAACAATAGAAAACTCCAACTAGCAGTAGAAATAGTGATCAATAGTAGCAAACATCAAACACTTCCCCTTGAGTGGTGCATGAACATCAAATGAATAAACACATCATAAGAATAAGCTTCCCCTGAAATCAATGTGTTAGTCATTTTCATGATTCTTCAAATCTGTAGGCTATATGTAATGATCACATGTGAAGAAAACCAAATATTACAAACTTGATGAAGAAGTTGAATAACCCAAACTTGTGTCTTATGTCTTGTACTAACCACGTGACTTGGAACGTATACGTAAACCAATGTATAAGGAGATCGCAATCCCTTGACAATAACCACTGAGCACAATAACGTAACTCCTTCAAGTGTCTATCAATTCTTCGTCACATCTTGAATGCACAAACAAGTTACATCCTGCTAAAAGGTATAATAAAACACAAACTTGTGAAACTCAACTACAACATCAAATATGTAATAATCAACCTTCTTCGTAATCAATTAATCCAATAAGAACGAGCCTTTAATCTTTTAAGAACATAAACCAAAACCAAACTCCTTGTGTGTGTGAGCCAAATAACAAATCAAACTGCTCATACTTGATGTCGTTTGAACAAAAAAAAAAAAAAAAAAAAAAAAAATCACAGCAGTAGTTAGTTTCAAACGAGCAGCAGAGTTAATACCCGAGCAGTAGAGTCAAAAACGCAGCAGTAGTGTCGAGCAGCAGTTTACTAAAGCTAGCAGCAGATTGAACTTTGTAGCAGCAGAGTCAAAATACTCGAGCAGCAGTTTCAGATAGCAAATAGCAGTAGTATTAATAAACACAAATCTCATGACCATTGCTGTTATCCTTTTTCCATCAACTTATAAACTCACGAATAAGAAAATAAATAACAGTAGCACTTCGTGAATCTGTCTCCACATTAACTGACCCACGTGATAATAACCAGTCAATGATTAAATAATTCATCACACTCATGACCCACAATCAGTCATTGCACGAGATAATTATAGTGATGATATCGACCCATTAATTGCAAATACAATAAACCTCAATCAGTAATACGAGGTTAATAGGCACTTACCCACTTTCTATTGTCACCAACCCATTAATTAAATTCCATACGAGATTAATTAATTCAATTTGAAAGCACCACTCACGCTCATTAATGATGACAAAAGAATCATATATGTAGTACGAGGTTATTAGTTAAACCACCAATCAGATCGAGTACCAACAGTACAAGGTATTGCAAGCAATCCATAATAATGACTCCTCATCCAATCAGTACAAGATTATATGGATATAAGGAGTAATTAATTGAAAGCACATGTACCAGACAACAAACACAATTTAATTAATTGTATAGGTTACCTTTGTCGCCAAAAACTTTACCGTAGCAGTAGTATATACGAAACCTTTAAAACCGATTAATCTTAATATCCTTATAATTGACGATCGTATAACTTTTCCAAACCAGTTTTCTTCACCAAGCTGCTTCACTTCGACAACAGTAAAAACCTTGAATCCCTAGGTAACGAGCTAACCTATCTCTGATGCCACTTGTTGAATCGTTGAAGCTCGAGGCTGTTTAGACCTCATATCATCTATGGCAAACAATAACAATGAAAAACATATGCAGCGGAATAATCAATAAGAACATCAATGTTATAAACAAGGTTTTCTTTATTATCACAATCAGCCTCAATATACAACGTGTTATCTAAACATAACAAGGATCAATAAATTGATCTTGAGGCTAACGAACCCTAGGCATCCATTAGAGGACTTGATGCCTAGACACACACACACCTTTAAGTATTTTACATTGTGGAAGACATAATAAAACATACAACCTGTATCCTCTTTATATATTAGAGGATTAGGTTTACAAAGAATATTTCTAAATAATAAAAAGATCTGTAGTAATCTTTTTCCTGCATTTGAAGTTTCATCCTTTGTCACATAAAGTCCCTCTTGTTTTCATTCTTTTATTTATTTTGTCACATCAAATCAAGAATCCCAACATGTATCTTGTTTGGCATTGTTTTCAGTTATGTAAGAACGCAATTGCCATTCTATTTTCTGCTCACGTTCATTAAGTTCAAACTTAGCACGCTGCTCATATAAGGCCACCTGATCCTTAAGGATGTTAACTCTAGTGATCAAGGAGTCATCAGGGTTGTATATAGTGTGCTCATGTAACTCAAGTTCTCTAGTGTCAACCGACGGCATGTCACTTGGTACAACTTTCATAACATAGTCATTCACATACCATTCATATGGGATATTATTGGTATTTCCCATATTAGTGATATCTGTGTTGTCAATGTTCGTGGGTTGTACCGAGTCACATGCCCCCTGTGGATTGATAGAGCAGATCAGATTAGAATTTAGTGGCTTTGGTACCTCAGAGATAGCAGAAGTGATGGAGGAGCCAGACAGCTGTGGAGATGATGCAACGGCTGACAGATCAGCCATGAAGATAGTTTGAGCTATGGGTTCTTCATCAACATCCGAATCAAAAGCATCACAGTCTTCAACTTGGAAGATGTTCGGATCATTGAGTGCCATGTCCAGAACAGGTTGATCATCCACATCAGCATCAAATGTATTCTTGTCATCACCAGCTAGAAAGAGCAAAGCTTCTTCATCCAGAGCAGTACCATTCTCTTGCGCCTGCATAAGTAACATCTTGTCCTTGAAGTACTCTGAGTTTTGAGGATGCTTTGGAAGAGTGCAATTCCTAGCAATATGGCCCAGCCCTCCACAGTTATAGCACTTAGGCTGCCTAGCTTGCACTTGAAGCGCATTCCCGACTCTATACTGCCCATTGTCTCTACCAACATTTCTTGGATTGACATTTTGTCTTCCTTGCACATTTTGCACCACCACTCTCCCATCTTCAATGACTGCCTGATTACGTGGGTTAGACGAAGTCCTGAGTTGGTTGTTAGTTGGTGGAAGTACAACTCTGAATTGTTGGACTAATAAGGAGACTTGATTGGAGAGGTTATCAATCATCATGTCGGTATGAGAATATCCAGCGTCAGGATGGGTGTTTAAGGCAGTTGGTGAGGGAGTAGATGATTGTCCATTAGTTGAGGTAGACCTGGATGAAGGTAGTTGGGATTGATCATTTGAAGACTGAGTAGGTTGTTGAAGATTGGACACAAAGGCAAGGGACTCATTAGTTGTTGTAGAACTGAGCTTTTCTCGCATTGCCCGATCATAAACTGCATGTTTCTCATGTTGTTGGAGATATGCATAGAGCTATTCATGATTAGTATGCCTGAGACCTTTGTTGAGCTTGACAGCTGTAACAAACCTATCCCATTCTGGTGCCATGTTATTCACGAATATTGAATTGAGCTGAATGTTCGGCATTGTCATCTTGATGGCTCTCATGTCATTGCCAAGCTTGTGAAATCTGACGTTGTAGTCTGTGATGCTTTCACCTGGATTCATTTTGAAGTGCTCGAATTCATCATATAACTTTGACTCCCTGTATTCTTTGGTTAACTCAGATCCTGCAAGAAGCATCTTCACATTATCCCAAACTGCTTTCGCATCGGTGTTAAAGTTGATGAGTTTGTAGACATCTTTAGGAAGTCCTTGAATGACAATATTCGAAGCTCTGATGTCAGCATCATAGCGTTTCTTTTCTTCATCAGAAAGATCATTGTAGGTGCGAGGTCTTTCTGGACCAACTGCCGCAGGATTGTCATCAGTAGCTGCTATAGTGTCTCTGGTTGTCCCCATGATGAAAGGTCCATTATCAATGGATTTCAAGATGTTCACACCATTTTCCTTTCCCATGGAGTATAGACGAATTCTTTGTGCCCATGATTCGTAGTCGGTCCTGTCCAGCATAGGAGGACGAGTATCCGATCCTGCTGCCTGAATGTCATCCGATGCAGTGCTTGCCATGCTGTGAAGACTGAGTGGTTACACGTGTCAAGCTATTAAACACACGTGAAATTCGTGTTTTGTTGCAACAAGTCGAATTACAATTACTTCTCAGAGAACAAGTCAAATCGTAAGATTAAACTCACAACGTCAAGTTATTATTGAAATAACAAGTCAAGTTGTAGGAATAGTCTCACAACGTCAAGTTACTGAAGGAGTAGATGAAACAACTTAAGTCGCTACAGCTCACAAACTTCACAAATGTTAACACTCTAAGATAATTACAGCTCGCTAAGGCTAAACTCGCTACAAGTACCAAGTCGCTGAAGATGACTCAACTCGCCACAATCCTGCACTAACACGCTAGACAAGAATCAACTCGCTGATTAACAACTCGCTATTACTAAAACCTGACAACTTGCTACTGTCAACACGCTAAAGCCTCAACTCGCTATCAGGCAAAACGCTAACAAATCAACTCACTAGATGTCAACCCGCTAATGCCCAACTAGCTAATTAACAACTCGCCAGATCCACAAAACTCCAAAGTCTCTAATCTGACAAGCCGCTGACTGCTCAACTCGCTATACTCAAATCGCTGAAATCAACTCGCTGAAGCCTCAACTCGTAGATGTCAACTCGATAATGCACAACTCGCTAATTAACAACTCGCCAAATCCACAAAACTCCAAAATCTGACAACTCGCTAATAATGAGACAAAAGTGTCCCTTTCGTAGCGATTTGTCCGTATGTCCCAAAATGGCAAACCGCCAAATCTCTAAGCTCAACTCGCTACACACAACTGCCAACTCTCTACCAAGAGATGCTAACTCGCTGGCAAGAAAAGGTACTCGAAATGTCACCAATGTCCACCCAAGTGATGAAATGACTAAACAAAGGTTACAACAAGGTGTCTACACAACTAATAAACAAGAAAGTACAAGAAGAATGTCGAGATAAACACCTAACAAGAACAAATTCGAGTGAAAACCACTAGAATAGGTCGAACCACCCACAAACCACAAACCATACTATAAATTCGAGCATACCATGAATCCTAGGATAGAACCATGGCTCTTGATACCAATTGTAATAAACTCTAATATAAGAACATGGATGATTATGTGATTTAGGATGATAAGAGATGTAATTTCTAGTGAGATGTTAGAGAGAGAATGAGATGAGAGAAGTGGGAGCCTTGTATGTGAAAACTTGTGAGAGGTTAGATTGCAAATGAAGGTCCAACCCTTTCCCATGGGTGGGAAAGGGTATATATAGTTACAATGCAAACGCCCCTTGAAACGGGCTGTAGAGCGGGCTGACAGTGGGTAAGAGACCCGACCCGACTCCACAAATACTAACTAATACTACTCTACATACTAACTAATATAATAATTACTACGAGCTACAATATGCTAAACAGTACTCGGGGTGACCGAGTCTTCATATAAATAATCGTATTCCTAACATGATGTACTTTTGAAAAATTAAGTATTTATGTTTTCAAAATATTGATCTTAATTAAATTATAGAATGGGAGGAAACTATTTTATTTTCAAATAAATTCGAGCTAAGTAAACATTGGTGTATATAATACACAAAACGACGACAAGTGTTTTATGTGTTATGTGAACTTCTTTGTGATTTTATTTTCTTAATTGAATATATTAAATGATTGTTGCTTTTTGAAGTTTAGCTATGTATATATCTATGCATATGTGCCCTATTAGTGTATAGCTAGTTTGCCGATTTATACTTAACTAGATCTTATGCTAGATTTCTTGCGTTAGCATTGTTATAATATGCTTGCAATGCATATAGGTATAGATGGCTTAATGTTACTCAAACATCTTGTAAATGAGTTCAATCTAGTCATCTAAACATTTCAAACAATTTAATTTACTCTTCACAACACGTTTAAATATTTTCTACAAATTAGCTTGTTTTACCTTAAGATGTTTAATAAGAAGAAATTGAATCATTGTAAAACATTAATAGTTATATAAAAGAAAAAGTATTTTCAAAATCTAAGTGTGTTCATAATAAGTAAAAATGAAGAGTTTTTCACAAAAACAAAGCATATAACAATCATGAAATAATAAGTCAACTTTCAATCATAATCTTAAGATTAATGGAACACACTATCAAAATGTTTATTTATTTCAAATGAGTGTCCGTGAGGGTCAAGAAAGATCTTGATATTATATCAATTCATTATTCAAATTATGGTTGATATATTCATCAAATCTAATTGACGTGTTTTTGAGTGTGGACAAGAAATTGGATTGCTATTTGTTTAGCTTCAATATTATATCAAATTACAACAAAAGATATAGTCTTGAATCTACATACTCAATCACACTAGATTGATATGAAAATAGTTACATCATTTGTAGATGAAAAGAGTGTGCATTGGATCATAACTCACACTTGTGTTGATAATGTCATATTGAATCTGCTTGTCCAATAATTGTGTTCCAAATATTAGAATAACATTTTAAACACATTTATAAAATATACAATGAAGTAGGATTGACGACTTGGATGTTTCGTCCAAAATATTCAAGCAATTTACATTGCAATGCAATGGATAAATGTGTCATATCCGGAAAAAAACCAAACATGAGCAAACTAACAACATATGTAAACTTTGCTCACACTACTTAAAATCGTCACTTCAAGATAAATTACATATTTAAGAATAATACACACTATATATTCTATGTATTTCATTTTCTTTGTAGCATGAATGGTTGTGTTACAAGATAATGCACTATACTTTCCTTTTTGAAATAATATAAGTTATTAGAAGTGAAAAATAACTTGTCACAATCCATAAACAAATAATTTTTTTTGAATACTTGTTAAAATATGATATATAACATTGGCAAAAATCATAGAAAATAATATTTGTTTAAAAATATATTAATGTCTAGTTTTGATATCATTTGAGAATCACAAACTCATTTAAGATAAATAATCTTAATGAGATTCATTTCACAAGAGATGCTAAGGGGCACTCTTAAGTTTAGCACGGTTATTAAATCAAGTAATATGTCATCAAAACCAAACAACCGGTAAATCATGAAGAAAAGATTAAAACTTTTTTTTTTACTCTTATCTAAACATTCAACACGTCTCTATTAGGATCGTGAATAAAATATATCATCTAGATTTACCTTCATTAAAACATGATGTTTAAGTCACATTAAGCCAAATATTAGTAAATCAAGCAAACTTCATGTTTGGTAATCTTCGATAGGTAAATTTAGGAACTCAATTTCTTCTAAAAAGAGAATGACTACTGGAGAATCTATTGACTAGAAATTCAATTTAACCTAACGTTTGAATTGCTTCTGTGTGAGAAGTTGGGTGTGTGTGACCCGTAAAAATGGTCGTGTTTAGCCTGAATTGAGCACCACTAGTAATAGTCTCATACTCATTCTCCAACTTGATTAAATTGCTCTTCCTATATATACCTAACGCTAGTTTACTTTTATGAACTTTGCTTCTTATTAGATTCTTTCATTCCTAGATTTATGGCATATCGCATATATGTTGTTTCTAGATGTTTATTTGCTCCTATGTGATTTGATTGTATGCCTTTACATGCTTAACTCTATGTCCGGATGAGCACGAATTTAATGGAAAGGGAAAACACACTCACTCACATATATTCCTCTACCTTACACTCAAACCTCATAACCCTTCTTTAGTACATCCTCAAACCACCCATGTGAAATGAAAAACTGAATCATCCTTTATACTACCAATCTCGAGTCATCCACCATTTCCATGCCCTCAAAATTTACCTTCCTAAACCACATCTTTCCTACACTATAAATACCCTCTTCCCATCATTAATGCCATCACACCCAAACATGTCATCTCCCAACAACCAAAAACCTAAGATTTCAAGAACCGCAAGGATCTCCGTCAAACCCGTTTAGAGGAGGAAACTTGATTCTTGTCATAACTCAAGTGATGTTGTTCCAAGTCAACCAACTACTAAACCTCAAACCCACAATAATGACTCATCTCACAACCTATCACCCACTCATTCCCTCATTCATGCTTCTTCTTATGATGAGCATGCTCAATCCCAAAACAACAATCCCAATCTCTCAATCAGTACTTCACATGTTGCTCATTCAACAAAAACATCACTCACTCTTGGAGAACCTCCTCCACCCATTTCATGTTTTCATGACTACCCAAGCTCAACCATGCCTCCACCACCAAGAGTACCACCACCACATCCTACAACCTCACATGCCATTCCTATGTTGCATGTTCAAACTTTCACCCAAGACAACCATCATGTTCCACCATCATCACCTTCCTCAGAACACTTGAAGTTCGTTGAGGAGCTAAAAGAGGCTCATGAGCTTAGTGCTCTTTTAGCATTACATCTTGCGGAACGCAATTTGGATCCAACCCAATCAAGCTCACCATCATCACCACACAACATCAACCAAGTTGAGAAGCATGTCAACAATTGCCCTTGTTGCATCTTCCTTCAGCAACAAACCATTGCCTTGAATGAGCACTTCACTTGGATTGAGTATCTTCTTACAAGATCTCAACAAACATCATCACTTGAACAACATCCAAACTCTCAATCAACCTCTTCAGCTCCTAAATCTACACCCCTAAAAGTCAAGTGAATTTCTTTATGAAATGCATCTTTTCCACTTCCTAGCAAGTGAAGAACACAAAGAAGATATCCATGCTTCAAGTGTTGTCAAGCCATCACCACCTCATTCACATATCCATTTTCGGTCGTCAACCAATAAAACACCTAAAAATCCCTTGATTCCAAATCATCCACCCTTGTCAAATGTTATATTAATCTAAACCATATTTGTCAACCTTTTGTCATTACCTTCCCTTTTCATTCACGCTCATCCTTCTTTATTTTTCTACGTCTTTAAAAGAAGGCATCATTATCATTTTTTTTTTCTTTTAGAATATATATTTTGGTATCTTTTGCCAAAATATGTCGGTAGAATCTTTGCATTAGGTTCCAATCATTATCATGTCTTAAGCTTTGGTCATTGTAATTTTTTTCTGGGAAGTTAGGTTGTTGTTTTTAAAACAATAATTACATGTGTCATATTTTTAGTGCATATACCTATTACGTCCATATATTGTTCCCCTATTAGTATCATGCATATACCTATCATCATCATTATATATATTTGCACTTGTCTACTAACTTTGTTTTGAAAGATTACTTCATCGCTCGATTCTTTGGTAGCCAAAACTAGTTTTGAGCATACACCAAGGGGGAGTATACACCAAGAGGGAGCATACACCAAGGGGGAGCATTAAGGTTGATTGGATCAAGGCTTCACTTACGATGATGCAAGCTCGCCTTTTACATTCTTTCTCAAGGGTTCAAGCGTAGTTGAAGTCTCGTCTACGTGTCCACCTTTTTGCTTTGACAAAAGGGGGAGAAGAAGTGTAAACAAGTAACTTATACATTTTACTATGAGTTATAGTTTACTTAGTTTGTCATCATCAAAAAGGGGGAGATTGTTGGCATGAATATTACGATATTTAATCTAAACATTCTCTTCATGTTTTGATGATGACAAAGATGTAAGTTACAACATATAACGTAAAGTGCTTAAGTTACTTGTGATCATAATTCATCTTTGCATTCTTACGTCAACAAGCCTCGACATCTCAAAGTCTCGAGTTTGCCTCAACAATCACTTAAGGTATGTACAAACAAATGTCTAATACATTTTATGATCAAAGGGATTTTATTTAAACATTATAAAGTTTATAAAATGATATAAACATGTTATATATTTTTTGAAAACCAATTTTGGTAATTAAAGGAAAATGTTTAATTCATAACAAATATATGAATTCAAATTTTTAACCAAAATCAGTTAGTTTTTCACCAAATAAACTTTCACCAGAAAAGACAAAGATTTCTGGCCGTTTCAGTAGGGTGCCCCCCTTAATTATGGGCGGCCCCCTTAATTATTAAGGGGACCGGCCATACAATTAAGGGGACCGGCACGCTCCTCTGTCAGAAATCTTCTCCTATAAATACCACCTCAAACCTGGTATTTTTCTCACCTTTTGCACAAAGATTTTCAGATCCAATTCTCTCTAAACATCCTTCTAAAACCCTTTGATCATAAGATTATTAATCTTTGTTTCAAGTGATCCAATCTCTCATAACTCAAAGTGCAAGAGAAGAATCCTCCCCATCATAAAGCCAAAGATGTAGTTAGTGCTTATGTAAAGTTGTGAGCTTTGTATATGTAATAAGTAGATTAAGATGATCTTACTTAGTAGTGAGTTTATGAGTGATTAAGAAGTAGTGTGAAGAAGTTGTGAAGTAGTGAAGAAGTCGTAAAGTTGTGAAGCCATGAAGAAGTCATGAAGCCGTGAAGAAATAGGTGTGTTGTGAAGAAGAAGAAGTAGTGAAGGTGTGTTAAGTAGTGTAGTTGTAGTGTTGTGAAGAAGGTGTGTTGTGGTGTGAGATTGGTTCTAGCTACTATTAGAACTCGACATTTAGCTTAGTGTCGTTAAATGGTGTAAGCAAAAGTTGTGTAAGGTTTTCTCCGCCAAAAGGGAGCTTGTTGAGTAGTGAAGAAAACTCTCGAGTAGGTGACTCGGGGAGTGGAGTAGGGCAAGGAAGGTGTCCTTGTAGCCGAACCACTATAAATCATCGTGTCCGGTTTGCATCCTCTTTCTCCTATCTTTTTACTTTCATTCTTGCATTTATCGCGTTATATCTATGCTTGCAAATATGTGTTGATTGTTGCTTATATTGTCATGATGATTGATTGTGGTGTAGTTACAAGTTAATATTGTGATAGGATATAACATTGTATGATATTGTCTAATGGACTAATATATTATTAACACTTCTCATATCAAGTTTAACTTAATCGATAATTTGATACAAAACGTTTTAAGATTTCAAAAGGAAAACGTATTCACATAAAGATCGACCAAAGTTACATTCATAAAACTAAGTTTCCAAAACTAATTCATAAGCGTACATATATAACCGATCTTATTGATTATATGTTGTTTTCACACTAAACTCCAATTGAAGGTTTTTCAAACAAACAATCGAATAAATTTGAATCAACATTTTGAAACCAAGTTTTTTATAAAATTAAAAAGAGGGGAAAACTATTCAAACCCCCCCCCCTTCTAGTTTTCCACATCATGTTATCTTTATTGTTGTTAGAAATGTTGTTTAAAGATTCTATAAGCCACTTAAGCTCCTGACAAAAGCTTATTAAGCTTTTAGAAACATTAAAAGCAGTTATAGTATTTAAAATCAAAAATACCAAAAATACTTAGAAAATAAAGGAAAAATCAAAAATTCCAAGAAGAGGAAGAAGAAGGTTGAGCAGGGCAATATCTTGGCTTGAAATGGTGTTAGTGGTTTAGTGACAAGCTACTAGGAGTATTTCTTTGGGTCTTGATTCCTTGTATACAAGCCTGTGATCATTTGTAAGCTCATATTCTCATAATTTTTGCATATTCTGTTTTAATCTGCTACAGTTGTTATTTATTGCTTGTTTCTGTTCAATTATGATCATCTTAGGTTAATGTAAAGCTTTAGATTCAATTTCATGGTTTAAAATGTAGGGTTGCCTCATAAACTTCCAAAACAGGTTCATAAGGGGGTGTTTGGTTCAACCTGTCTACCTAGGTTCAGGATTAAGATTGTAGTTGTTTTAGGTTGTGGTGACTCAAAATAGGTTAGTACAGCATAGTTGGATCATAATATAGATAGGTTTCTTGCCAAAAAGTCAAAATGATCTCTTGGTCCAATTATCTGTCAACTGATTAGGTTTTAGAACTCCAAATCTCATCAAATCATTCCACAAATAGTTGTTGTAGCTTAATTTAGTCCTATTATAGCCTAATAGATCATAATCAGTAAGTAAATCAAGATTAAAGTTCACTTTAGTCAAACTTATTAGGTAATTAAAAAGTCAAAATTTTCAGATAATAGATTTTTGAATAAACTAGATAATTTCTTGTAGGACTTATTATTTAGTTTCATGTTATGTGCTTGTAGGGTATTAATCTTTAGTTGCTAATCTTCCTTGGTGTATTTTTGTTAATTTTTAATTAGCTAGTTTAAACTGCTTAATTAGTTGCTTCTTGTAAGTGCTTTTTCACAAAGTTGCCCTGTGCACAGGTTTAAAGCCAATTTCATAAGCTTGGTTACGCTTTATTAATTGGAGTTAGCTTGTGTGTTTTGCTGTTTTGTGAAGCTCTTCTGGTTGTCTTTCTATACATGCTTTTTGTTTTCCTTGTATTGCTTATTTTCACTGCTTATTTGGTGCTTTACTTTTAGCACTTTTTAGATAAGTTGCCCTGTGCACAGGTTAAACACCTAATTTCTCAAGCTTGCACAGAGCTCAATAGTGGGCCCCACCTTAAGTTTCTTGGCTTTTTGGAAAGCCAAGCAACCCATCTTTCTATATCAGGGCTTATTTTGCCATTTATAGCTTATTAGATAGGGCTGCAACTAGTGCCTTTTAGTTTGACCATTTGACTGAGTACTCAGTTTTTGAGACAAAGTTCCAAAGCCTACCAAGTGCTCAATAGTAAGCCATAAGCCTTGCTTATTGGCTTATTTGATAGTGGACCAGTCCATCTTTAAGGTTCAGGTTTCAATTTGAACCCCCTTTCACTTCTGTGGACCCCACAGAGTTCTAAAGGTGCCTAGTTTGACCTGTGTTGGTATGTGAAAATTGGAATTGCTTATTTGCCATTTGTGGCTTATTTCTAGTGCTTATTTGCTTTCATGTGTTTCCTTTTAGTGTAACTTAATTAGTTATTAGCTTATTTGTTCTTATAATGCCATGTGCTAGCTTATTCAAGATTTGACAAATCCTAATAAGCTAAAACCTAACTTGTTAATGATTTTGGATTGCACACTGCTTATTTATAAGCTACAACATAAGTCCCTTTATTAAAGTTGCTTGTTTTAGGTATTAAAATAGTTTTGTAAAAGAAAATTCAAGAAAAACCAAATTTAAGAAAAGTGATAGCTTCTATTTAAGAAGCTTATTGCTTATTAGCTTATTTTCCTTAAGCACTTATAGTTTTTATAATTTTTATAGCTTCCTGTAGTTATAAAATAAATTTAGAAAAAGTTTCAGATTTTTCTTTGTTTATTTAGTATTTATTAGAATTTAATTTAGTTTTTAATAATTAATAAATAGTTAATAATTAGATAAAAAGTGTTAAAAATATATTTTCTGTTTTAAAATTAGTTTTATATTATTTTAGATTTTTCCAAATTTAAATTTTATTTTTCTAAGTTAAAATCATAATTATTTGTATTTTAGGATAATTTAAATAATTAATAAGTAATTAATAAATAGTAATTAATTAATAATAAATATATAAATAGTGTGAAAAATATAATTTTTGTTTTAAAATAAGTTTTATGATATTTTAGATTTTTCTAAGTTTTAATTTTATTCTTCTAGTCTCATTTTACATTTTCTTATTATTTAGTGTATTATTAAATAGTTAAAATTTGTAATTAATTAATAATAATTAATTAAAAAGATGTAAAAATAATTTTAAATTTCCAATAATTTTCTTATATTATTAGGATTGTAAAAATATAATTTTCATATCCGTAGGCCTTGTATTTCTTAAAACTCACGTTTTATTTTGTACGTTTACGTTTATTTAAATTTAAACGTACATTTTTATTTCTTTTTATATTTTTAGGTTTTCTTAACTTTTAAATAAGTTAGTAATTATAAAGTAAATATTTTAAGTCTGTTTAATTTGCATTTAAGCCCTAAGGCATGCAAATTCCTACTTTAGTTAAAATCGTTTTGTTTCGTAGGTTTATGTTTAAATATTAAACATACGCGTTTTAGGTTTTTAATCGTTTTTAAATATATAGCTTTCACGTAATCATTCTAATAGCTTATTTAAGCTATTTTGTTTTATAAATCCTTAGTGTAATCAATCACTCACACTTATACCCTTTCCTGTTCATAAATCACCCGATCCCAGATTCGTTTTTAATACCTTCGCACACCTTGTTGGGACATAACGACCCGGGGAAACACTGTATTCCGCGGAAGCATTGGCCTAAGCTGTTTGACTATTATGGTTGACCATTCACAAGTAGTTGACTAATAATTATCTGACTGTTTCACACCAATCACAGGTGATGCGTGCACAGATGTTAGGATACATGAGTCAATTTGTGTGGTTTTTTATGTATAATTTTTTTTATATCATATGGTGTGGTCACGTGAATTTAGCGTCTGGTTCATTGAAAGTATGCCCAATTATTAATGTTAAAAAACTTAAGATTAAAAGGAAAAGTCTTTTGTTGTATGCTTTTTTAAATCATTGCGCGCATGATTTTGGTGTGTAATATAGAAATCCTATTTATGCTTTTATGTCTAATTGATGTATGGTTTTTTATATCTGACATAAATTTGCCAAATGAAGAAAACTTGAATGCATAGGTATTGTTTTTTTTTTTTTATATATATCAGGTATGTCTAATTGATATCCTCATACCCCGCCCCGGCGGGATTGGGTTTTGTTGTTGTTGTAGGTATGTGTAATTGATAACATCAATGTTTCTAATAGATATATACTTTTATACATGGATGTTCTAATTTTGGTTTTTTCACGAGTGAGTTTACTGTGTAATATGTGAATCCTTTGCGACTTACTTGGTTTCTAACTATTTTTGGTTTCTTTTACAGATTCTGCAATCTAATCTTTGCCACTGGAAAAAGAAATGTTGCATGACGTAGAGGAACTTCACTAAAAAACGGAAGACCATGGAAGGTCGAATTAAGCTATACACTCGTTGTTGATTATCAGGTAAATTATACCATTCCGTGTATCCATATCTACTTCAACTCTTACCATCATCA
This sequence comes from Artemisia argyi, assembly GCA_030686995.1. Lineage (NCBI taxonomy): Eukaryota > Viridiplantae > Streptophyta > Magnoliopsida > Asterales > Asteraceae > Artemisia > Artemisia argyi. Next base: position 28,803,233 of record CM060683.1, read on the forward strand.
TATTTACGATTTGAATTTACCGGAGCGTACTTGAGTACATGCGTTGTCAATATTGGATATGTACCTTCTTTTTAAACATTATCTGTATTACAGGTTACCTGATACTAATACATTAGCAACCGTTACTGGTGCAAGAAGGCCAGGACGAATGCTACCAGGTTCTACGGGTTTAAATATAAATGTTGGACGCCACAACTCAAGGTCCTTTATCTTTTTTCTACTGTAGATTTTCTGTTACATTTAGATGTGTCGCCAGTATATCGGTTCAGTTTTGTAATTAAGCATTGTCTATCAATGAATTTATTATGGAAAACTACGTTTGTAGTACTTTTATATCAATGAATTGTATGAATTTAAATGGCGTATCGGGGATAATTCAGTAACTGTTGGGGGCACTTTTCGGATTGTTTATCACTCATTTTGTGGACTATATTTTGATTTTCTGTGACCATTCCTTGATTTCACTTTAGGAACTCTTTTAGCAAAACACCCCGCCGCAACGCGCGGGTTTCCCACCTCGTTATAAAAGAGGAAGACCTTCTATAAATAGTAATACTTAAATAATCAACTTTCTAATTATAGAAATTTAATAGTACTATTGCAAGTCTTAAAGTTTAATGTACAAAATACAAAACAATATTAATGTGGTGAAGATATTTAATGTAGTCAATTAATTAACTGGTTCATAAATTCAATTAATACAGTTATTAAAACACCATTTACATATAAATTATCAAGAATATTGTACAACCAACTTAAACACAATTCCTGTATTAAATATCGCTAATGTAAATAATAAAACACATTGCACAAATACTCAAGTCCAAACGGGCAACGGGCCAAATGGGCTCGAGCCCGAATGGGCACGGACCAAACGGGCTCGAGCCCGAACGGGCACAAGCTAAACTAAATTTTTGATATTCTTAAATTTATTATCAAAAAGAATATAACAAACCAAAATACATAATTCACCAGAAAATTTTATTTTAAAGTACTTACCGCTGCAACGCGCAAGTACCCTGCTTGTAGGATATTAAATAATTTAGGTCAATGAATAATTTGTCTTTCGTAAGTAAAAAATTAAAAGTTTTCTATGTAAAAATTTAAAGGGCCATTATCTTTTGTTCAAATAAAAAATATAAAAAAGTTTTAGTTATTGGTCAACGTAATACATATAAGCCAGAAATGGAGTAATCAAGTATTTGTTTAGCCTATCGGTGAAGTTCTAATTTTCTCTAGTTGGGACCCAAATTTGTTGCATGCTAAAATTTTGGAACCACTCCCCAATCCCCATAATGGCATAATGTAACAACTAACAACTGACTGATAACTATGTTTGGCGCAGAGTTTTTTAAGATAATAAGCGGTGATCAATGAAATTTTTGATTTATATTGTTTTTTTGTCAAAAAAACGGTGAGCTTTGCTATTTTTTAAAAAATTTCATTTTTTTAATGTTTTTTTTAAAAAGCTGTGAACGGTAAGCAGTGAGCTGTGATTACAGCTCACAGCTACTTTTACAAAACATAGCCGATATAATAGATTTGGTTTAAAAGAAAAGAACTTTGCAAATATAGGCATTTTTATTAATGACATCGAATCTTTTAGATTGGCCCTAATAAATCTTGACATAATATTTCAAATATCACAAAAGGGGATATTTTTGCTGCAATTTTTATAGGCAATTAGCTATAATTTTTCAAAAAAAATACACTAGCAATGAATTAGGGACCTACAAAAAAAAGAAAAATTAGGACCCACAAAAAGAATCAGAGACCCACATTTTATAGCATAAAATTATAGCAAATTAGCTACAAAAAATTGTAGCTAATATATTCCCATCACAAAATATCTAAGCCCACCAACTTTTTGGTTATCCATGTTTTCTTAAAAAAAAAAAATAAAAAAAATGTAAAGTTGGATGCTATGTTTACTCCTTTTAACTCTTTTTGTATGACTAATGCTAATATTGACCACAATTTTTTAATTTTCTGTGATTACCTCTGCCATATCAGCGTAACTCATCTTTCTCTCTTAAAAACTATACACAAACCATAAACAAATAGTAAGATGACCGCAATCGCAACAAAAAATATACATCACAAAAACAAATTAAAAAAAGAACCACACACATAAACCAAATTGAAATTGTGGTTGGGTAGCCAACCATAACACTCATTTTTTTATTTTTATTTTTATTTGAACTTTTTTTTGGGGGGGAGGGGGACTCAGTTGCATGTGGTTGGGCTAGTAGGGTGACGTGGTCATCAACTCGATCGATTGGGGGGTTATGGTTGCCATTAGAATTTAAGGGCAAGGACGGAACAAGAGGATTCTCGCAGGGCCCCTGGACACATATAGATTTTTTTCGATATAGTGTTAATTTTTTAAAAAAATCAATTTTTTCTAAATGCATCTTAAATACACCTCATTCATCGAAATGTATTTCTAGTGTTATTTAGTTAGTATACTGACAATATTTTTGTGCACCTGGTAATATTTAATCTTGGTTTTGTCTATTACACACGTATAAGGTAGAAATCATATCTTTACTCATAGGGTGGCATATTTGTGGTATGTAGTGCTTCGTTGGCCCCATGATTGAGTATGAATCAACATGAATTATAAGAAATAGATAAGTAACAGTAGATCTAATTGAAGAGATTTTAACCTCTTTCAAGAACAACTTGAAATACTCTGTATACTTTTTTGAAAATAAGTGTGATGCCTTATTCATTAAAGGAACCCCTTATTTAAACATAGAATTCAAACCACGTATAAAAGAGTCGTGGTTGTAAAATAACAACTAACAAAGCAAGTTGGTGGAACAACTTTAAAAGAGTCCGCATAATCTAAAACATACGAAATATGTAAATAAAAGAGATAAACAGCTAGTCCTAGATTGGTTTCAACTTGAAGCACGTTACAGTCCAATCCTCTTAAAATTTCTCTTATCATCAAGAGCATGAATATATATGGCTACAACTTCAGGTAAGCTCTTGGTGTTCTATCTCCATCTCTTCATTGTCGGCGTTAAGTCCCATTATTGCTTGGATAGCAAACAACTTTCTGCACTTATGTCCAGGCGCAAATTGTTCATTGCATCTAAAACACAACCCCGACTTTTTTTCTTTCATTGAGTTCATCAATTGTGAGCTGTTTAGTCGGTGACATTGTAGTATTTTAATGCTTTACTCATTGAATTATGGATTTTTCGGTAGGTAGTTTTTGTTGTGATTGATTCTTTGTTTCATAAAGTCGAGCTAAGCTGATGGCAGTTGAAAGATTGGTGGGAGAATTAGCTTGCAATTCGGTACGAATTGTGTCACTTAACCTACTTACAAAGCAACTAACTTAAAGGTCATGTGGTAAATATGCAACCTTAGCCAAAAGTTTGTTGAATTGAGTTTGATATGATTGAACATAACCTTTTTATTGTTCTCCAAAATATTTGAGAAATTGATGAGGACCATAAGTTACATAAATACATACTTTAAATTCTTCCCATGTTGCGTTTGGCGTCTTTTGTATTAACATTGGAAACAACAACTGGCATCACCCTTTAAATGAAAATAGGCAATTGAAACCCGTTCTTCTATTGGAGTAGAATGAAATCCAAAAAAAATGTCCTGCTTGACACACCCAACTTGTTGGATTTTCTTTTCCGTTGCACCTCAGGAAATCGATCTTCAAAGGTTTAGCAATGTAGTTTGCATTTGGACCATATCTTGGTCCTCGACCTCGACCATTAGAGCTTTCACCATCATGCCCTCGTTTTGAAACCTCATCAATGCAAACTTTTAATTGACTAAAGAGATCACTAATGATGGCTTGTTCGCGAGAGAACATACACTACCTGCAATTTCTTCCACTATTTTCTCCATAGTTTGTGCCAAGCTCTGGTACCAATTTGGTATGTACTGCTTCTTTGGCCCTCCGACGGAGTATGAATCAACAAGAATTATAAAAAATAGACAAGTAACAGTAGATCTAACGAGTTTGGTACCCGCGCGTTGCTGCGGAATTCTTTTGTTGCCGTTAGCTACTTAACGTGAAGTTAGTTACCTAGGACTGATTTTGCAATTGATGTATAACATGAAGGACCATTTATGTAAATTATTTGAGGACTAAATTTGCAATGAACCACTGAGATGAAGGACAAAGTGCGTATATTTTTTTTTTAAATGTTAAAGATAACGGTTGTTAGTTAACAGCCGTTAAATAACTAACAACCATTAATACTTAAAAAAAAAAAAAAAAAAAAAAGTTACTGTAGCAAGCACACTGCTTGCTACAGTAACCTCTTACCTTTTAGTATATACGAGTTTGGTACCCGCGCGTTGCTGCGGAATTCTTTTGTTGCCGTTAGCTACTTAACATGAAGTTAGTTACCTAGGACTCATTTTGCAATTGATGTATAACATGAAGGACCTTTTATGTAAATTATTTGAGGACTAAATTTGCAATGAACCACTGAGATGAAAGACAAAGTGCGTACAAATTTTTTTTAAATGTTAAAGATAATGGTCGTTAGTTAACAGCCGTTAAATAACTAACGACCGTTAATACTAAAAAAAAAAAAAAAAAAAAAAAAAAAAAAAAAAAAAAAAAAAAAAAGTTACTGTAGCAAGCACAGTGCTTGCTACAGTAACCTCTTACCCTTTAGTATATTATATAATTGCGGAGATCTTGACCTCTTTCAAGAACAACTTGAAGTATAATTTTGGAAATAAGTCCAAAGCCTTATTCACTAAAAGAACCTCTTATTCAAACATAGAATTCAAGCTACATATGAAAGAGTCATAGCTGTAAAATAGCAACTAACAAAGCAAGTTGATGGAACAACACTGAAAGAGTCCACACATTCTAAAACATACAAAATATAAAAATAAAAGAGATAACAACTAGTCCCAGATTGGGTTCAATTTGAAACACGCTACAACTTGAGATAGAGCATATGCACGTTCATACTTTTTGAGCATCATCTCTGTTGTGAAATGTTTGCCTTTTAAATAAAACTAGAATGGCGCCGGCCGCCGCGTTGCGGGCGGGCCTGTTTTGTTCCCCAACCAATCAGTACATGATATTAAGTAGTCATACACTCGTTGTTTATATATTTGCATCACATTCAATTAAAACAAAACCGTAAACGAAGACGAACCGGTCAATCCATTTATCATTAGCATGCGATTCATCATTTTTACTTGTGCTGCTATTTCTTGCTGGAGCTTTTGAATGGGAGCTTTAAAGACCTTTTCCGTTATGTCCATGTCCAAGATATCGGCTTTAATTCTGACCCCATTTCTTATAGACCGAATAAATGGAATCATTTCTAGATATTAAAAGCATATTGTAATTATCAACAAACTGTATAACCGATTCAACAAATTGTTATACATAGTTCAAGTTCATAAATCCTAACAAATAAATCCTAACTAACAGATAACCGAATCAACAAATCATTATATAAAGCTCAGTTGCTGAAAAAAGAGACCTCCTAGAACCTGTTGAAGCACGAACATGAGGGTCGATTAAATATAACTTAGAAGTAGTTTTCTAGGGAAGCGGTCCCATCCATTTATACAGAAATCTATCAAGGATTGGCTTAGGATCACGCAAGGGGAACCTGCCAAAATACTAAACAGGTTTGGTGTTGCATTAACAATTATACCACTCTATCTAGCATACAGGCTTTGGTCTACAACCACTCATCTAGCCCATTCATCCCTACAGCAAATTAAATCTTACTTTCCACCAAAGAAAAAGAAAAAAATTATTACAAAGATCTGATTTAACGAATAAATTGATCTGAGAGTTTGTGACGATTATTTGTAATATTTTCCCCCTAGCTAGCTACTTGTTAAGAGGACTCGATGCGATAATTACATATTTTATTAGAAAACAGATAGGAAAGCGTTTAATAACACAAAAACCATATAGATTTAGAGAAGCTTACCGGTGATTAGGGGAGGTTGTGCTGTTTGAGAAATGCACAAACCTGAAGCTTCTGAGCAAGAATGTAAAAGCATGGAAGATATCTGCATTTTATATATTTATCTTATCAGCTGCATACAACAAAATACATTACTCATGCATATAACAGTTGATGATTTTTTTTAAATAATAACTCCGCTATCCATCCGTGCCAACAGAAAATAGTTGGCATTAGACAATAGCGGCCTCACTTTTCTAATGTAGTTTAAACTTGAAGTTAATCTTATAATAATTGGTTCAATTCAAACACATACCAAGTGAGTTACAGTTTCAACTTATGACCTATCTACCTGTCCGAGAAAGCCAAACCTTTATTGCTTTTCCATGTTGGCCAAAGCATTCTTTACGCTCGAATAGCTGCATCCAAAAAGTAAGTTATTATCCATAATCGTACATAATAAAAACCAAAAAAGAACAGTGAATTCCACAATAATTGTTAAAACTGATCACTCTAGCCTCAAAGTACCAAAATATAGCCTAAAGACTAATGCAAGCTCTTATATAACTAAGGACATTATAAACATGTTCCTCATTTCCTTGTTCACTATACATTTCCTAGTTCTATTCTATTATAAACATATTATTTGCTTTCTATCATAATCTGATAATTTGGGGTATCTCAAAATAGACAAATATGACAAAACATATTCAAAGTAAGCTAACTACTGATAAAGCGTGAAATGATTATTGACTCACATCATCTCCCATTGTAGCACGCCACGCTTGCATTGACGACAAACCATATTTGACCCTCCCATTCTAACCGTCTTCTGACGACTTTTCTGTTTTAGGACTGCTGAGATATGTACCCACGTTGTAACTGAAATTTACAATAAAACTACCAATGAGATGTTTAAACCTACCAATAAACATGTTTACATATACATTGTTTCTAACCCGGGCAGTAAAGTCAATTAACGATAAAAATGAACCTAAGTTACAATGGCCACGGCTTTACATATATGTTCAGGTAAAGCATAGTACAGTATTTTAAGCCGCTTTAAATAAGCATTTCACAAATTGTACCTACTTAAGTGAGCAACTGCTAAAATGACCAATGTGGTTGTGGCAGTGCTTCAGGAACTTACCAACGCATGAAGTCACATGTTTTTATCGTGAAAAATGGTATAGTTAATTCAACCTTTATTACCTACATTACCTCAGGTGGCTAGTAGGGTGTGTCGTATTCTGATATGAGATGGAACCACCGTGTTCTTATGGATCACCAACCCTATTTGCTTATGTATCATTCTGGCTGGCACCTATACCCTGCAAATGGAGTGATATAAAGACTGGATGAAATGTAAAATCCATAAATATTATACCAAAAGAAGGTCATGTGTGAATAAATAGAAATCACAGCATAATACCAGATCAGCGGCATAGATTTTTCAGATACCTTTGATGTCGACGTGTAAAAGATGTATAAAAGAACATAATGTCTTGCCTATAGCTAATGGCTACACACAACTATAACTTCTTGTAGAGGTTCCAAGAGTAGAAGAATCTGCCACTGCAACATATCCTATATGTTACATGTAAAGAAGCTATAGTCAGTATATGGACGTTAGAACACACTGTCTCATTGACTAACAGTTTAAACAACTACGATTTTTTACACATAAAAGCCCATAATCTACTTCGGCTCAAATAAGGACCAAACAAATATGTTAAGAAAATAGCTAAAACAATGCAATCTATATTATTGCAACTAAAGTGCAAATCCAAACAACTCTTAAATCTCACCTTAAGTTTTTTGTTTTGTTTTTTTTTTTTTTTTTTTTGGGTAAAAAAATCTCACCTTAAGTATTGACATGCTGATATTTGGATCAAAGCTGATGAGGTTCGAGATGACAAATTCCCTGATATCATAACTGGAGACTGAGATACCGAAGCCATTTTCGAATTTCAGAAGTATAGCATCACTTCAGATTGTTGGCCCGATGATCATCTAAAAAACAATAAATGAAGTATATATTAATCCAGTGTAAGCACAGTTAGGGACAGTAGACTTACAGCTGGGCGTCATTTTATCACGTTGGTTATTGCCTACCCATTGGTTTTATGTGGAAGATAAACTAATTTTGCTTAGTAATGCGTAAGCAATAACCAACATTGGTTTTATGCGAAAGATAAACTAATTTCAGGCATAGCTTAGAGTGATGTACAGTATGTTAACAACATAGAAGGATCTGCTACTCTAAACATGTACTTTCTGTTGTGGTAAATAGAACTTGATAGCCTCAAATCCTTTGCCTCCAACTTTGCCTTCTGTTATCAGCTTGCATTTGTATTTTTCTCTATGTGGCAAGTTGACCTTGCAATGGCTTAATACCCGAGCGGTTTAAATCAACGATGGTCTGCAAAAGCAATTCTATCAGACGACTTCCCTAATAAAAAGAATAAAATCACATTAATGTCGTTTCTTGAAATAATGTTCTAAATTCCAATAAAAAAAACTAATGTAATTAAGGGGGTGTTTGGGAAAGCTTATTAGCTAAGCAGGATAGGAAACACGATAGTGCTTGGATTGGCTTGTCGGCTAAGCTAAGATAAAAGTATATTGCAGGCTTCTTGATACACAACCGTTTACTGGAGGTTCGTTTACTGGAGGTTCGTTGTTTTGCAGGCTTAATTTTTGATTTTTTTGCAGGCTTAATTAAAAGCATTTGGTGTTTATCTCCAAGAATGCTTTTAATTAAAACGAATACTCAATCAGTAAAAACAATCATAGGCTGCACGTGTACAAAAATTCTAAACTACAAAAAAATCAAAAATTAAGCCTGCAAAACAACGAACCTCCAGTAAACGGTTGTCCAAAAATTCTGGAGGTTCGTGTACAAAAATTCTAAACTACAGAAGCTAAACGAAACACCATTCTTGGCTGCAACCGTAATTTGTATCAAGTTACCTCGCCAAGACAGCGGCATTGTTGGCTGCAACAATAATAACGTTATAAATTATTCACTTAATTAAAAGCATTTGGTGTTTATCTGCTCAAACAATGTAACTTAGTTCAAAATACATGTCAAAGATCAGTGTTTATCACTTGCCTTGTGTTACAGATTACATGAATGACGCAACGCGGCCACCGCAGTTTTGACATGCACCTTTCACTTATTTAAAATGGACAATTACATATATACTCCTAGTCTCCTACCATTAATTTGACCAACATGAGAATGAGAATGAGGTACCAAGATGAGAATACTGCTTGCGCTAAAACCAAGTGGTCCTCAACCGTGCATCGCTTCCTACAATCAACCTACCTAATAAAAAAAAATTAAAGCTTACATCTACCGCACTCTATAAACATCTCACATTATACATTTTTCATTTAAGCATTTCATCAAACAGTTTGTGAGCAACCAATTTCTTTCATATAAATTGATACCTAATCAAAGATGGGCGGATCATTAGGTGCTGCCACCAATTTAATAAAAGAAAAGAAAAGGAAAATATCCTTGCAAACCTGAAACCGAAGACGACCATGAAGCATACCATGACCAAATAACCAACAACACCAAAAATGAATCAACAACGAAACCCTAAGTTTTTCAAAGAATCACACAATTTCAAACCGCCGCCAACCCCTTATGCATCCACCTCCACCATCTCATACCGCCTTGATGGCTTCACACCACCACATCACCATTGGCTTCGATTATCAGTCCATATGAAGTGATTATGCTGTGGAGTCTTCTGGAAGTGTGAAGATGGAATCAATAAAAACGCTCAAAAATCTTATACAATTGAAATGGGCCACGTCGGGCTGAGGAAAAAGGCCAGAAAAAAGAGCGAAGTGGGCTAAGCGCTTGCCCAGCGTTTTTGGCGGGAAATCAGCACCCAAAACGGCGACGTTTCGCATATGGTTTAATAATATGTATAATTTTTATATTGGTTGTTTCTATCTTGGTGCTTCTTCTAAAACAACAACCATTACAAAAACAAGTAAACAATCATTACAAGCCCAAAAACATTTCAAGCCCACTTACAAAATCCAACCCAAAACAAAAGCCCAACCCATCAAAAAATCTAACCTGCAAAATGATATCAAGGGTTTAAGATGAAACCAATAATCATCAGTCACACACACACACCTACTGCAGCGTTTCTTTTTTTTAGGGTTTTCTTCCTTTAACTTTTTCTCTTTCAAAACACAAAGATGAGGTAACCTTATTACTTTTTCTTTTTAGCATCTTTTACTTTATGTTTGATCTTTATTCTACCTTATTTTGATTGTTTTGCTGATATGTTTTAAAAAGATTGAATCTTGATTAGTGGGTATGATTAAATTTGTGATTTTGAGAATGAATTGAGTTGGGTAATTGGTTTTAGGCTAATTAGTTTAATGGGTATTTTTTATTATGATTGTTCTGTTGATATGTTTTATGGGTTTGTAAAAAGATTGAATCTTGATTAGTGGGTATGGTTAAATTTGTGATTTTTAAGAATGAATTGAGTTGGGTAGTTGATTTTAGGCTAATTAGGTTAATGGGTGTTTTTTATTTTTTATTAAGATTGTTGTGCTGATATGTTTTATGGGTTTGTAAAAAGATTGAATCTTGATTAGTGGGTGCGATTAAGTTTGTGTTTTTGAGTGATGAATTGAATTGGGTTATTGTTTTTAGGTTAATTAGTTTGATGGGTGTTTTTTTTGTTGTAATGATTTGGGGGTTTGTAAGATAGATGGTTGATTAGCATTATTGTTTAAAAAAGAAATCAAATTTGGGATGGTTTATGTTATGGATTGTGGTAGTTTATTTTTGAAATTTGTGTTGTGACTGTGTTTTGGGCTTTTTAAAGTTTGATGCTTTATTAGCGTTTGTCTATAAAACAAGGTTACAACTTTTATGTCAAATTTGGGATTGTGAATAATTTTTTTCGACGGTGGTAGTATTTTGGATCTTAGTTTTGTAATATTTTTTTAGGGATTTTGAATTAGATATTTAGATGTTCGATTGGTGTGCGTGCGCACGCTTGTGATGTATTTCCAAAATATTGTCACTTGGAGGTCAAATTTTTGGTATATCTACTTTTCGTTGGTTAATTAGTTGAGTGTTGCTAGTCCTTTACTGTTCTTTTTTGTAATTCTGTTTTAGGGTTTTGATAGTTATGTACTTGACTAGCATTCGCAGCTCTCTTTGAAAGACTAGCAGTTGAGTGTTTAGTCGTGAAATACAACTAGTAGTTTTGTTGTTATAATGTAATTTGGGATTTGAAAGCTAATTGTTTAATTAGCATCTATGTTGGAATTTTGTATTGTAGGTAAGTAAGAAATAGAATGATTTGTTAGTTTCTTGTCAGGTTTTCTTATATGATGGCAGTATATCTCTTTTCGGTAATTATGTTTTGAGGTTTTGATAGTTGGATGTTTGATTAGCATTTGTGTTACCAAAAGATTAGCAGCTGGAAGTCAAGGTATTGGGTTTCATTAATGCTTTGGATCAGATGTTTTATTTTTCTGTTGATTTTTTGGATACCTTTGTATGGTTACATAAGTTTATGGGTTTTTAGTTGGGTACTCAAGTGTTTCATTAGTGTTTGTATCTTCACCAAAATGACTTGTATTCGGAATTTTAGTGATTAATTGGATGTAATAGTTAGTTCAGGAGTTGGTACTTGGTAGTCAAGTTTGTGAGCTATTTTGGAGTCCGTTGATTTGTTGGATGACAACAATGTTTATTGCATTTTGTTCGAATTTTAATGTTACATGAGACTTATAGTTTAGGTCTTCAAGTGATTTTAGAGTATATGTTTTATTGACATTTTTCCTTTAAGATCCTTCTTCCTAAATGCTAAAGTGGCTATTTATTTTGACAAAACTTAGGGTGGTGCTTTTGTTGTTCTATGTGCGTTGAACTTAAAAATGATTGTTTTTTTCTAATGATAAAAAGTCGGTTTTTAAGTAGTAGTGGTCGCCAACACTTGTTTTTTATAAACATTACTGGCAAATTTATTTATTTAATATGATCTATGGGGTCAACTAAGCTATTAGTTATTGTGATTTGCAGTCGTCATCCTGAGATTAAGTGGGCCCAGAGGGAGGACAAGCTTTATATCACAGTTGTATTGGCTGATACAAAAGATGCCAAAGTCAATCTTGCTCCCGAAGGTGTCTTTTCATTCTCTGCTACAGCTGGTCAGCATGCGTATGATCTCAAGCTTGAGCTAGCCGACAAAGTTAACGTAGATGTAAGTAGCAATTATCAACTTATTAGACTTGTTTTAAAAGAATTTTCTAAACGTGTATCACATTTTGTTTACCATGTTTTACTTATACTCTAGTTTGTAGAGAAAAGAACCATAAAGAGAACTTGTATGTTTTAAATTTTGTTTTCAAGCTCTGAAGTTTACAATCTTTGATTAGCAAGAAACGTTTATTACCTGTTCTCTTTTTTAATTACTCGGGAGTTGTAATATATTGGGTTCTTTTATTTCTAAAACAATTCTTTACCTTCTTGCAAGTCTTCATATCCTATTTCTTTGTTTTATCACTTCATGTTCATTGTTTTGGTGTGCAGGAGAGCAAAATAAATATTGGTGAGAGAAGTATTTTTTGCATCTTGGAGAAAACGGAGCCAAAATGGTGGAATAAACTTTTGAAGGGAGATGCCAAGACCCCACATTACGTCAAAGTTGATTGGGACAAATGGGTTGATGAAGATGATGAGGCTGGTATGTTATATGCTGTTTTATGACTTGCTAACATTTCTTATTCATTTGAAAATTTGATTATATTTGCTTTCATGTTCCAGGTCCCGCAGCAGATCTTGACATGGGAGGAATGGATTTCTCGGTACAGATTTTGTCATTTATAATATCAAATAAAGTCATTTTATGATTAACTTAGTGACTTGTATTCTAATATTCTACTTTTTACAGAAATTTGGTGACATGGGAGGCATGGGAGGTATGGGCGGCATGCCTGGTATGGGCGGTATGGGTATGCCTGGTATGGGCGGTATGGGTATGCCTGGTATGGGAGGTATGGGTGGTATTCCCGGGATGGAAGGCATGGACATGAGTCAGTTTATGGGTGGTGCCGGTGGTGATGATGAAGACAGCGATGATGAAGGTAACCTTTTACCAAACTACTATATATATTCTTGTAAATGTACTGATTATTGAGCCAAGTTTTGAGCACTAGATTTCTTTTCTTTTGGGAAAATTAACTGATTTTATGCTATACTTTTAAGCTTCAATTATCTGAGGATTTTTTTGCATAAAATATAAAGAGAGTGCTTTTTTATTTGCTCCATTAAGACATTTTTTATGTGCATCTTAGACGTTGAAATATGAACATGGCTTTGTACAATGTTTGGTTCATTTTGTAACCATAAAAAACTGTATGTTAAAAATTGTAGTTTTATATGCAAAGGTTAATTTTAGAGTAAATTACATGGTTGGTCCTTGTGGTTTGTCCAAAATAACAACTTTCGTCCCTCGAAGTTTAAAGTTGCATTGGTAGTCCCTAAGTATGTAAACAAATAACACACCTGGTCCCTATAGGGACCATTCATGTTATTCTTTGGAGGCGAAAATTTCACCTATAGGGACCAGGTGTGTTATTTGTTTACATACTTAGGGACTACCAATGCAACTTTGAACTTCGAGGGACGAAAGTTGTTATTTTGGACAAACCACAGGGACCAACCATGTAATTTACTCTTAATTTTATGTACTAATGTGTTTAGCATAATGTTACCAAGTGACCTACTGACCCAAGCTGGATACAATGACATCTTTTTATTATTACCCTGTAAAATGCATCTCTAATTAACATAAAACTTAATGATGCAGGTCAAGAAGTGGAAACAAAGACCGGTGCAACCATCGAAGAAGCTCCTGAGGAGAAGACTGAAGGTGCAGCGAGCAAATAGATTTAGTCCATATGCATAAGGTTCTTTGAACTTATCGATGGGATCATGGTTGGATCATATTTGAAAACTTTTCTTTACTGAGTCCATTGTGTTGGCAAAAGACTTGGATGTTGACTAAAACTAATGGTTTCTACTCTTCAAGGGTGGAAATCATACTACTATCCCTTTTAGTATTTGACTTTTGAGTGTTGTAATTTTAGTAGCGGTTTTATGTCACATGACACTTACATTTTTATTGTTTCGCTTCTGGTTGTGATGCTCAAATTTGACACCATTTTAAGGTCATATAATGGATTTGCTTTAAAGATCTTTATTCCCAGTTTACCATATGTAGAATGTGCTCTGAAAATTTTCAAGCATGTTACTCTCATGGTATACGCGCAAAGTATTGCAAATGAATAAGCCACTATTGTGCTTGAGAGTGTTTCTTGCAACATGAATCATTTTTTTACCTGGCTTTTTGAGTTTAGGTAAATACAAGTGTAATAAAACTGCAATCAGGCTGCTAATTAATTGACTTACTATCGAGTTGTTTAAGCTCTTCTAAGCTATATTGTGTTAGCTTCATTGGGTATGTGTACATTTTCAGCTTTACCAAATGTGCTCTACCTATGTTAAACGCCTTCGGATGGTCTTCACTATATTTTCAGCTCTTCCAAGCTGTTTAATATCGAATTTGCTTTGTTGGGTGTGAGAATCAAGTGAAGATATTGTAAACGATCTTCACTCGATTTTCAGCTTAGTTCTCGTGCTTTTCCGCCATAGCTTATTAGTTATTATGTTAATCTTTCTAACCAAATTGCATTATTTGATCGACTAAATTTACTAACTGTGCTTTTCTGAAACCTAAACAAATGAGGTTTCTTTGTTCGGGTTTTGAAAACTAAACCTTGACTAATGAGGTTTTTGTTCGGGTTACATGAGAAAACGAGTCTTTGACTCAGATATATGCGGTCTAGCCAAGACATCATCGTGATCGTTTCCAACATTTTCCTTGACCACACCCAAATGTGTAAGAAGGTTATAATACTTACCACTAGGTATTTGCTAGTCATTTAAACGTAATTTGAGTAGAAACCTCTTGGTTTAGCGGTATCTGAGTGACCTACAACCTAAAAGTTGTGCACAGGGACGAAGCCACTCTTTAAGTGGGGTATGCCATGGCCAACCCAAAGTCGATGTATACTTATGTTATTTTGGTAATTTGTTTGACACTTGAAATGATTTGGCCCACCTACTGAAAATTCAAACCTTTTATCCTTCAAGAGTTTAATTATTTGAAATATACTTTCAGTAAATCGTTCTATCCCACTAATACATTCGACCATTAATTTTTCAAGTTAACACAATTAGTTTTGTCTTGTGTTGCGTTTTGATGTTATGATTTATCAAATTACAAATAAGTTCATACACTTTTGTGAAGAACTATTCTGGCCCACCCAATGTGAAAATCCTAGCTCCGTCACTGGTTGTGCAAGTCTCGTTAGAGATATATGTGAGATAGATGGTGTAGGTCGTAAAATTTTGCAGTCGAAAAAAAAAAAAAAAAAAAATCATCAGTGGTTGAGTTAACCAAGTTTTTTACTGCAACTCTTCTCTTATAGTACTAAAAAACAAAATGTGAAAGTCATTAGCAACAAGGTTTCGTGGTGTAGTTGGTGATCACGTCAGTCTAACACACTGAAGGTCTCCGGTTCGAACCCGGGCGAAGCCATTCTTTATTTTTTTTAAAAAAAATTTACTTCTGACACTATGACTATATGCAGATACTAATGGGTTTAGTTTTTTTTTTTTTTTTTTTTTTTTTTTTCATAAATATTACTTAGCATCTTAAGAAAAACTACAAAACACGAATAATTTCTTGCAGAATTGATGTTTTATATGTTAGTAAACATGCACAGTATTTATAAGTAATCATCGAATGGTCTAGTGAAAGGAAACTTAACTTTCTTATAAGAGGTCTAAGATCACTAAGTACATATTTGGGGTTGACGGGAAAAGGTCAGAAATGGTTACGGCATACCTCGGTTAGACCACGTACATCTGAGTCAAAGACTAGTTGTCCCGGTTTTCCTTTTCAAGGGAAAAACCTTATCCGTTTATCGAATTTAATAATTAATTTTGGACCTACAAACAACTTAATTTGGTTATATACTATAGTGAATAGCAATTTGTCAAAAGATGCCCAAAAGGTTAATCCGCATTCATACAAACTCCTAAATGAATAAATAAGCCTGTATAATCATATTTGATACTTATTGTTCATAGAACTCAAGAAATTACTCGAAAATTCGTTTAACATGCTACTCAACCGACATGTCCATTTTGTAACTTCTATGCGTGATGCTCCATTCACTTTGCATCAGAAAATAGCAACAACTATGTACTTTTTTTAACTGCTGAAGAGCTGATATCGTCATGTCTAACAAGCAGCGTACATCAGCAACAAAGTACAATAAGATATCTAAAATCGATTAAAACTATGTAACCTAAATAGACCCCCAAGTCACTGTAATTGCTGTCGTCGCCAAAAAAGAAAGAATTTGTTTACAAAGAATAGATATTATGATTAAAGAAGATCATAGACGTACAAACAAGATTGATAAAAATGATGATCGTTGAGCTTGGATTCTTCACCTTCATGACTGCTTTCTTAGAGATATTGTCCACAAAAGATCAGAATCAGAACAGTTACTGTCTCTTCTTTACTATGAAGATGAAATGCTGGGGACACTTGTGCTGCTCATACCAATTTACGAGGTAGATTACTGTCTGGACTTCTCTATAGTCCAAACCCGTGAACTTAACTTAAAAACAATGTACTTGACACTGGATGCAACTTGTACTTATAAAAATATGTAATCTCAATAATCTTAGAGTCGCTACTATTAGGATAAACCCGAGAACCAAAAACATTTTCATATAGACCATGTTGTACATCTTGAACAACAACAAAAAATACTGTAACGGAAACATTCCAAGCAACAACAATACCCATTCCAAAGTCACATAATTTTCTATGAGAATCAAATGTTAGATAATAACCGCCACAAGATCATATTAAGCCTTGCGAGATACCAACTATTTTTGGATCTTAAGTAGTTCAACAGTCATGTGAATGGTGCGGGAAAACTTGTGTTGAGCCAAAATTGTTGAACTTTATTTAGAATCAATTTTGTTTTTCAAGAGACTTGAGCATACAACGAGTTGGTTGAGATGAATCAAATAAGCTCTTGAACCTACAATTAGTATTTAGTGTTTGTATTTACAGATTATCCAACGTAACTGCCAAGCATAATGAGTGGAAAATGTAACGAAGCAAAACATTGCAACAAGTAATGAACATCTAAAAGGCTTGTCATAATTAGGCAATAAGGCATCCATAAAGGACATTCCCCATTCTAAAAAGCCATCAAAGATAAGGAGGAGAAGTAACACTATCCATGGAACAATAAAAAAACACATTAAACTTGATAAAACCGATTTCACTAACCTTTCTACAAATCACATATCTGAAATATATTGTTGAGTAATCATTATAGTTAGATCACTTACTTGCCTGCTGACATTGGTACAGTACATGGTCTTTCTTTGGTCTACATGAGCGTTTTATCTTATCATTGTATCCGTAAAATCAAGTAATAAGGGAGGTAGTGTACTTATTGCAGTTTGCTTCTCTATGAGTAGTTGTTTCGGCCTGTTTAGTGGTTTCAACCTTTATTTGAGATGGTTTGTTGTGTTTTCAGGGCAAAGTATGGGATTGATGAGATGTGCAGAGATCAGTGGAACTGGGCAAGACAGAACCCGTGGGTAATTTTGCATCATATATGTAGTAATAACATAATTTTGAAACCATTTCTAGCCTTGTAACATTTATATTGTGCTGTAGTGTATACTTTGTAAATGTTTTACTTTTCAAATGTGTATTGGTGCAAGAAAACATACATACCTGTGGACTGTGGTGGTTGTAAAACTGTATACATTTTTCGCATAAAAATTTGTAGGTAAAAGTTAAAGTGATCCACAATTTTCTCCTCAAAACACTCAAAAATTTACCACCCATAACTCAAATCAGTAAATCACCACCACCATAAACCACCGTAATACCACCAAATCACCAATGTCCACCCGACAAGTATCATGGACGGACTCCTTCGCCCAAGCACAAGGCGCCATCCAATCCCTCACCACCATCCTCCCTGCCGTCCCACAACCTGTCACCGCCTCGGAAAACCCCACATTTGCCCTCCTTAACGACCCAGAACTCGCACAACAAATCTCAAACCACATCTGCCAACCCGACTCTGGTGCAGGCGACAACCAGCTTTGTCGATGGCTTTATGACACCTTTCATACCTCCAAAATCGACCTCCAACTCGTTGTCCTTCGCTTCCTTCCAGTAATCGCGGGAGATACCTCTCCCGCGTCCCACTTAGGAAGCCGCTTGCTGGTTTTGAAGCAGTCTTATTGGCAATATATGCCCACGAGACCGCTTCACGTAAAGGCCAAGCGGTTACAATAAACATTTTGGATGCTTCTCATCTGAGTGTTTACCATGAAAATAAACACTCTCATAAAACCGCCTCACCCGAGCTTCACCTTGTTGTGGTGTCACCCGCTTTGGAGCCTCAAGGAACCATTCGATCAACTAAACAAGCCCGGATCATTGGGGTGGCTCTTGAGCTATATCATAGCAAGATTGCTGATATGCCGGTTCAATCAAAGCTTGATTTTTGTGAGTTTTGCATCATATGGGCAGGCCAAGATGATGATGACTACTTTAACGAAGAAAAGGAAGATGATCAAAAGGGAAAAGAAGGCGAAAAGAAGAATGAAAAGAAAGAAGGGCGTGTTTTGCTACCATGGGAGATGTTGCAACCAATGTTGAGGATATTAAGTCATTGTTTGATGGGGATTAGTAAGAATAATAAGAAGAACAAGGAGTTGCATGAAGCCGCATGCCATGCGTGTAGGAGTTTGTATGCTAGGGGTTTACATGATATTAACCCGAAGGCGATTTTGGCTATAGGGAGTCTTCTTAAGCTTATTAAATATCAACAGACTGGTGTTGATCACACTGAGTTGCCTGTTACTAATGTCATTCATCTTTAGTGTTTGTACTCGAAAACTTATTAGGTCTCCATATACTTCGATTATAGGAACAAAGCTATTGTACTAATAAAAGGGGATATTGCAACTACAATTGCATAAGATTCCATAAATGACATTACTTAACAACATTATATCAGTAATAAAAAACTAAGATAGATGAAAGTGATTTTTCGACACTTTAACTACAAACTAGGCCCCTCCGTCCTTAGGTAACATCCACTTTGTAAATTCAACCTGGAAATGTGGCCGTTATCATTCTGATCAATTTTGATGAGAATTTATATGTAAATCCGAGTGATCAAGTAGAAGTTGCGATTCTTTGTAAGAGCCCATGAAGAACGAGCCCTCTACTCCAGAAATCCTAAGATTCTTGACTTGTTGTGAGCAAGGGTCATAAACATTAAGTGTGTTAAACCTTCCCTCGTTTCGAGTTTCAAATATAGTTTCACCATTCTTCTTAAACCCCAATATTTTATCTACTGGTGCCCCAATTGGGAATAGCTTTCTAAAAGACGAGTCATGCTCCATCACCCATACACCACAATGAAACATTTGTTTAAAAACTGAAGTGCTTCCTCAGCCACAATGTATCTAGATTCTAGACACAACAAGAGACCCCTTTAGCTTAAAAACTGAGACACCTAAGAAACATTTGTTTGTTAAGCTATCCGATAGGTTTACCACTTTCACTTCTGCTCCCAAGTTTTGAAATAAAAGAAAAGAGAAGTGATAAAAATGGGCAGAAAAGAAGAGGAGAGGAATGAAATATAACTTAGACAAAATTACACGGATGGTCCTTGTGGTTTACATAGATTTCATGTTTAGTCCCTATTTCATTTTAATTACACCAGAGATCCCTATTTTGGGAAACGTTGCACGCGTTTGGTCCCTAAGTTGGATGGACGTTATCTTTGACCGTTAAGTGTATAATTATTATTTGCCCGTTAGTCCTTCCGTTAGTATTTTTTGCACCGTTAGTCCCTCGCTAGTATTTTTTACAAAAAGTACTATTTTTTGAAAAATTAATTTATTTTTTTTTACAAAAATTAATTTTTTTTTCGAATTTAATTTTTTTACAAAAATTATTTTTTTTTCGAAATTAATTTTTTTACAAAAATTACTTTTTTTTCGAAATTATTTTTTTACAAAAATTAATTTTTTTTCGAAATTAAATTTTTTTAGAAAAATTAATTTTTTTTCAAAATTAATTTTTTTAGAATTTTTTTTTTCGAAATTAATTTTTTACAAAAATTACTTTTTTTTCAAAATAAATTTTTTTTCGAAATTAATTTTTTTTTCGAAATTATTTTTTTCCGATATTAATTTTTTTGGAAAAATTATTTTGTTTTTTAGATGAGTTTCGGATGAGTTTCGATGATTTTCGGAAGAGTTTCGATGACGTTTCACGTTTAACGAGGTTCAGACGAACTGGGAAAAATTCCCCGAGCACACCATTGGAAAGAGCACGAAAAAACGAGTCCAACGGTATTTTTATATATTTTTGAACCAGTCCAAAACTCCTTGAAATGGAAGGTAAAATTATATAAAAATACCGTTTGACTCGTTTTTAGATATAATGGTCCATTTAGATATAATTTATATATAATTTTATCTTCCATTTCAAGGAGTTTTGGACTGGTTCAAAAATATATAAAAATACCGTTGGACTTGTTTTTTCGTACTCTTTCCAATGGTGTGCTCGGAGAATTTTTCCGAGTTCGTCTGAACCTCGTTAAACGTGAAACGTCATCGAAACTCTTTCGAAAATTATCGAAACTCATCTAAAAAACAAAATAATTTTTCCAAAAAATATAATTTCGAAAAAAAATTAATTTCGAAAAAAAATTTATTTCAAAAAAAAAGTTAATTTCGAAAAAAAAATAATTTCGAAAAAAAGTAATTTTTGTAAAAAAATTAATTTCGAAAAAAAAAATTAATTTTTCTAAAAAAATTAATTTCGAAAAAAATTAATTTCGAAAAAAAATTAATTTTTGTAAAAAAATAATTTCGAAAAATTAATTTCGAAAAAAAAAAATTAATTTTTGTAAAAAAATTAAATTCGAAAAAAAAATTAATTTTTGTAAAAAAATTAATTTCTAAAAAAAAGTACTTTTTGTAAAAAATACTAACGAGGGACTAACGGTGCAAAAAATACTAACAGAGGGACTAACGGGCAATTAATAATTATACACTTAACGGTCAAAGATAACGTCCATCCAACTTAGGGACCAAACGCGTGCAACGTTTCCCAAAATAGGGATCTCTGGTGTAATTAAAATGAAATAGGGACTAAACATGAAATCTGTGTAAACCACAAGGACCATCCGTGTAATTTTGTCTATAACTTATTATTTTGTGTTCCCGAGTTACTTTCTAAGTTAGAGAGAAAAGAAAGAAAAACTAATGATTTTACAAGTATATCCATATTTGTATAAAAAAGTTATATTATATTTTAGGGCATTTAAGTCATTTTATTAATTATAAGTTTCCTTATTTACTTTCTCTTCAAATCATCCCACTTTTGGAGAGAAAGTGAACCAAATTTTCTCTCCATCTCTTTTCTCTTTTCTCCTGAAAAAACTCGGGAACATGAATTTATTTTGATTTCTTCCCACTTCTTTTCTCTTCTTTCAAAAATATAACTCGGGAACGCAGTAGTTGGTAATCAAATCAAATGACACAACTATATATGATTTGTGGTAGATTCGCCATCATCATCATCATCATCAAAATTCGTCTCCCAACCACCCCAATAAATAAACCTATCTATAACAATCTGAGTTAATGAGTTAAGTTTAATTGATTGACAAGGCAAATTACCACTTGGAATCACATTCCAAACCCCCGAACTCAGTGTAAAAACTTCAATATGCCAAGGCTTGTTGTGCTTTTGTAAAATCTTCACAACGGTACTAGTAACGGACCAAACCCCAAAACACTCCGAGTGGAAAAACTAGGGACATCAATACCAAATGATTATCCGATACAAGGGTTCCAAATAACAACCATCTTTTTATTATAAGATTCGTCATAAGTAAACAAACACAGTAATCCATGACACGCACCAACAACTTTTGAAATATATTGTTTAAGCAAAAGAGAAACAACAAATGGAGCAAACTCTTGTTGAACCTTAAAAGTTTCGATATCATTGTCTGCTAAACAAATGTACCTTAACTCATCCTGAGAACCCGGTGATAAACTTAGAATACGACTATGTAGTTTCGTGGGGCGGGCGCCGTACCCAATGATAAACTTAGAGCTATCGATAAAAGACTTCCATGGTTTTGAAACGGACCTGAATCAAATCAATGACTTGACTTAGGATTTTTGGGTTTGGTTTATGTGATTTTTGTCAGATTTCTGCTTTGAGATTTATTGCAACTCTTCTTTTATATGAAAAAAACAAAATGTGAAAGTAAAAATCAAAAGGTTTCGTGGTGTAGTTGGTTATCACGTCAGTCTAACACACTGAAGGTCTCCGGTTCGAACCCGGGCGAAGCCATTACTCTTTTTTCTCGAATTTACTTCTGAGTCTTCTGCACTATTTGCAGAATCTGATGGACCTAGTATTTTTCATAAATATTACTTAGCAGCTTAAGAAAAACTACAAAACACGAATGATTTCTTGCAGAAATCTATCGGTCTAGCATCACTAGGTACACATTTGGGATTGAAGCAGGAAAAGGGCGGAAACGGTTATGGCATCCTCGGTTAAACCCAGTTAAGCCGCGGACATCTAAGTCAAACAATTCTAATTTGGTTATATACTAAAGGTGATGGGTCCAAATAAATAAACATTTACAAATTTAGAGTAGCAATTTGTCAAAAAATGCCCAAATGGTTAATCCACACATTTATAGAAACTCCTGAATGACTAATTAAGTATGTGTAATCATATTCAATGCACTTCATTCATAGAACTCAAGAAAATACCCAAGAAAATTCGTTTTAACATGCTAGTCAATCAACATATCCATTTTGTAACTTCTATTCGTGATGCTCCACTTAGCAGCTTGCACACCGAACACAAAACATCAGGAAATAGCAACTGTGTACTTATTAACTGCTGAAGAACTGAAATCGTCATGTCTTACAAGTACCATAACATCGGCGACAAAGTACAATAAAATATCTAAAATATTTGAATTTGATTTAATACTATGTTACCTAAATAGATCCCCAAGTAATTGTAATTGCTGTTGTCACCAAAAAGAAGAAATAATTTATTTATTTTCACAAAGAATAGATATTATGATTAAAAGATCTTAATCCTACAAACAAGATTAACAAAATAATAATCACTGAGCTTGGATTCTTCACCTTCATGACTGCTTTCTTAGAGATATTGTCCACAAAAGATCAGAATCAGATTGAACAGTTACTATCTCTTCTTTAACGATGTTTGACGTACTCACAAGACCGCCAAATTTCATTTCCGTATTATCTGTAACCACAAAATGTTGTGTTAAGAATATAATCAGTAATTAAGAAGCCTTTAAGTGTAACTACCATGTTTGAAATCCTTTGAAAAAGGCGGCTACATTTCCTTTGCAAGTTCAAATTTACCAATGGTTATCTATTTGGTAACACAAGATTTTGTATGGGCCAATCCGAGTTGATGCCTTATCTCTATCAGCACCTAAACCACCTCAAATTTTTTATTCAAATTACAAATGTTCCACTGTCCTATGTTTTAGAAACAGAAATTACCTAAACATGATTCATACTGAACTTTTCGCCCATTTTGCGACTTATTTTGAATTTTTATCAACTTATTTTGAAAATTGCGAATTGTATCAACCAAGCTATAACCATTGAAAAATATCTGTTTTAACTCCTACAATAAATTCTGATGCAGAGCAAGTACTTACCAAGATTCCATTGGAGGCCAGTAGTTGTAGAACTTCCACAAGGAGTACCAATGGGAATAAGACCACAATGTGGGCCCTCAACCAAAGATTGGATATGGATCTCATGATGTCGAGAACTAGGAAGAAGTTGGATAAGACAATCATCAGATAACAGAACTATTTGGGTCGTTGAGAAGCGACATAATGTGTTAACGTTCCCCATTTCATGGTCAAACCGGCCACCAAGTGCTCCGGCAACAAGTATGCACAGCTGTGACCCAAACACAATGCATTAAAATGTGCAAATTTACAAGAATCTGATACGACCCCAGACTATCATATTCTATTATTATAATTATTATTAGTATTCTATTAATTAGATAAATATAATTACTATTTAAGTACTAGATAGTGTTTATTTAAAGTAAGGATTGGTATCTTGTTCTACAAGAATAATATTAGGATGTCTTTTATTATAAATAGAGTTTGAAGGCTGTAATTCTGATTATGGAGAAATATTATTAATGAATTAGTTATTGTTATCGTTATTGGGAGAGAGATCGGCCTCTCGAAAGTTGATCACTTATCCTTTTATCTTATTATCGATCTGGTTCATATCAATTGGTATCAGAGCTGTATCGATTCTAGGGTTTCACAACAAACAAAAAAAAAAAAAAAAAAAAAAAAAAAAAAAAAAAAAAAAAAAAAAAAAAACTGTTTACTGTTCATCCCGGAGTTACTGCTCACCATCATATTAGTCATGAGTAACAAGGAATATCATACACAAATGGAAGATCGAACTTATAACTTCCAGAAAAGAATGGAGGCTATGAGAGCTGAATCAGCCCGTAAACATGAAGAGATTATAGATCTATTGAAAAAATTGGCGATTTCAATGGGCCGTGCTAAGGAGATTGAAGAATGGGAGAAGTGGCGTGATCTTAAAAGAGCTCAGGAAGCAACCGAAGATATAATATCAAATCCTAAATCACAAATCTTTGTCACTGAAGATTGTGATGATGGATCAACACCGAAAGAAAAACTGGTGGTTGCATGTTCTAATGAGGAAATTGTGAAGTATCCAACACAGCCTGCCACAACGGAAATAAGTGGAGAAGATGGTAGTAATTTGGAAGAGTTTCTGGATCTTTTAACTGTGGAGGAAGCTGATGTTACGGGACCAATTATGGCAGTAGAAGATGAGCCTCTTATGGTGCTCGAATCAGATGGGATGATTAATAAGGAGTTTGCTGTTACACCTGCTGCTGTTGCACCTGTTGCTGTTGCACCTGTTGAGCAAAGTTCCGTTCCGCTGAAAAGAAAAATCAAGCAAAATCAAGCAGAACATCGTAAGATGTTCACGTGGCAGATTGTATTGAAGTTGGAATGTGAGATCTGTCTTGGACATCTTTGGACTAATCTTTGGTTGAAACAAGAACCGGTTCCTGCTCAAAGAAGAACATGGGATCCTGGAATTACTCGCTGTGACGTTTTGGAGCAACACCTTGAGGACAAGGTGTTTTTGGGGGCGGGAGTATTGATACGACCCCAGACTATCATCTTCTATTATTATAATTATTATTAGTATTCTATTAATTAGATAAATATAATTACTATTTAAGTACTAGATAGTGTTTATTTAAAGTAAGGATTGGTATCTTGTTCTACAAGAATAATATTAGGATGTCTTTTATTATAAATAGAGTTTGAAGGCTGTAATTCTGATTATGGAGAAATATTATTAATGAATTAGTTATTGTTATCGTTATTGGGAGAGAGATCGGCCTCTCGAAAGTTGATCACTTATCCTTTTATCTTATTATCGATCTGGTTCATATCAGAATCCAATCTATTATAAGACTTTTAATACTGATTTACTTACATTTGACAACTCATTATCAGACACGAACTCACGAATGAATGATATGCATTTATGTAAATCTGTAGTGTCTTGGTCATCTGAATTATCTACAATCTCCGTTCCCTGCATGTAATTATCATTAAAAGATTGATTATTAATAAAATCCAAAACTGGACCATACAAAAGTCGGCTCATTCTGATTCTCCTAGAATATTCAAATAAAAATATAGGCAGCATACCAAGTTTCTGTAGAAGCTTAAAACATCTGGTCTGATTGAATCCATGTCTCCTTTAATAACATCTGGCTTGTACCTACAACAGATGTGTATTCAGATTACTATATTAGAATCTAACAAAATCATATCCTTTTTGCTGAGTTGCAAAGTAAACAATATAGCAATGTGTATCAGTTGGGTACCGTATAACCGATATAAAATCCAAACACAAACATAGACGCACGATTTCTGTTTTTTTCGTTTAACTACTTTTACCATATGAGCATGGTTTACTATAGCTTCCACGTGTTGCAGCAATCCCCATGATCTCTCAAATGATTAAAAGATTATTGTCTTCTTGCCATAAATGACTTGCATTGCGCATAAAAATCTATCCTAAGTTCCTAGCATCAAGTTGAAACCCGTTTATCACATTCATACTGTTCATCATGAAATAAAAGAACATTTCCAAGATTACCGTTTTACTATACCAATTCTATGCAGCTACGAATGAGATGTCAAGGAGCCTATATAAGACCGAATATCATTAAAACCAAAGGATTCATAGGCGCACATCTAGATTTTATCAGTGTGACTGGCCTATTGGCTATTGCCTAATAATGAAACGCCACATAAGTTGGCGTTAACAAGACTGCTGTTTATTGCAGGACCACAAAAACTGTAACACCAAAACCCATAGCAGAATATTGGTCCAATAGCTTCCGTCTAAGACTTAAAACCATGATGAATAATACTAGGCAATCCACAACAAAAGACTTATAAGAGCACATGTTCTAATTTGCAAGCAATATGGGACGTGAGTACGTGACATCACACAAACCTGAAAGTAACCAAAATTAATTTCCCGCTAGTGTGTTCAACCCACTAAGCCTTAAGAGGTAATCGTGCTATAACCATTGGCTTATTAATATATCCATAACATAGATGTAAACCCTAATCAGATTTTAAAACTATTTACTAGCCACTGCGGTTTTGGACGCATATTTAAAAAAAAAAAAAAAAAAAAAAAAAAAACTGTAATATTAACTATCTCCTACACATGTTCTTGTGGTCCTGAATTCATACAGTTTGTGTGATGCTCAACAGAGGAGTCTCAAATTTATTTTCTAAAAAAGTACTTTCCAAGAAAATATGTGTTAATGCACAATCTCTCTTTAGAATGACACTCCATATTCATAAAGTGACTATCAGCAACTTTAATGGTGTCAAAACTAATAATGGGAAATGCTATTTGAACTCCAAAAACACTAAAACCCCACCCCCACTTTAACTTTTTTGTAAAAAGCGAAAAAAACAAACTATTTGCACACGACATTCTCAGAAGCATAACATCAGACAATTTAAAGGCAATCAATAATTTCACAACAACGTGGAAAAGGAAACAAACAAACCTTTCACGAATAACGGAGACATCGTGTTCGTCAATGCATAGTTCCGGCATGTTATCAAATAAACGATTAGCCCCACCATCAGCACAAACACGAACTTTTGCTGCTCTACAACAATTCACATCAACAGCAATTAAATAAACCATATACTAAAAACACCTAATGCTTAAACCTTAAACAAATAATGTATGCCGGGGTCCTCAAATTATCACCTAACACCGACCCACACTACTTTTCAGGCCTTGTGGGTTCGTTAATATAAAACCCTGTCTAAAAAACACAGATATGACAATTTGTTCCATTTTGTCAAAAATGTAATAATAACGTTTAGAATTTTTCTTTAACACACTAAAATACCCTTTTCAACTATATGAAGTAAAAATTACTGTAGTTATTTACGGAAAAAGTAGTTAGATATTCGTCACACGACATGTTACGCTAAAAGCACACTTAGGGGGTGTTTGTTTAAGCTTATACGTGGCTTATGAGCTTATTTGTGTTTCGGTTTATAAATCATATAAGTCCCAATTTTCCGGCTTATTTTGACACTTATGGGCTTATAAGTTTATCATATCATAATAAACTTATATAAGCCCATGAGTGTCAAATATAACTGATATAAGCCAGAAAAGCTTATAAGCCCACATGCAAGCTTAAACAAAATACGAAAATGTCTACAGGTGTGTTGGTTATTTTAAAGTGCTTATATGCTTAAACAATAACCAGGAAGTATTTTATAGCCAAAACTATTAAAAATAACCTAGTTTTCAATTTCATGTATACTATCTATACTACATTATAATGCATTTGGGACTATTCTATAATTAGAAAGGCCTAAAATTCATGACTTTTTCTTGCTTATTATGGAAAGATTTCATTAGGAAGCAAGTTTGTTAGAAAGTGGTTGGTTGTTCAAATTAAAATTATTTGGCTTAACCATCTCTAATATCTCTACTTATAAAGCATGAAAACAACTAAACGTGTAACAAAATAACGCAAAATATAATCACACGGTACCCGCCAACGCATTGCGCCAGTACCGTTCTAGTATATAAAGAAACCATATAACATATATTAACCCATATTATTTTCATTTAGTTTAAATTGTATTTAATCCCCAAATTCTAAAACTTTTATTATTTTTCATTTATAAATCATACGTAGTAATTTTTTTTTGATAGCTACAACTCCAACTACAAAGTAAAAACTCTCTCATCGAATATTATATTATATAATGCTTTTTTACTATATGTTATTTTATTATTACAGCTACAGCTATAAAAGAAGAAATAAAAGATAAGAATGAATTACCGTGTTGCCAAAGTAAGGGTGAGAATCTGGGTAAGCGTTGATTCAAAACAATAAGAGCATACGTCGGAGAACCCTCATCTCCGGCGGTGGTCGAAGCAGCCGGTGGTAGTAAGAAAGTTGACCGGTGAATCATCTTAGTTAAAATTTCAGCCATCAATCAATCTCAATTCAAACAACAAACACGTATGTAGTAGTTTGTCAATTTATATAAAATCAAGAAAGTGTGTTGGTGATTTTATAATTTTGTTTATTTATTTGTTGGGATTTGTGAATGATTTTAATTTTTGCTGTAGTTTCTTTCAGGGGATAGATTTTTCTAGTTATTTAAGAGGAGTTTAAATAATGCCAGTCGGTCAGCATTAGATGTGAACTTCTCTCTCTCTCTATATATATATATATATATATATATATATATATATATATATATATATATATATATATAGCTTTTTTTTTATTTGTTAATCAAAGGTCAATATGTTGCAAGTTGACTTTTAGATGTATTTTAGGGCCCGTTTGGTTGGGGTGTATGAGTATTAATCTATGACTTTGAAAGTTATGAATGTTGTTGAGTTGGTTATAGGGCTCACGACAATGGATTGAGGATACCAAAATGTGAAAGTTTTCTCATATCTTATATGTATGGGTGGTTTTATCATACACTCCATTACCATTTCACCCTATACAAACACCCCTGCCTATTGTGATTCATAGCACCAAACTAAACGCACCCTTAATTTTCATCGTTAGGGGCGTTTGGTTCATATAAATTAAAATGCCTAATTTTAACTTTGTTAAGAATTTACATACGTTAGAATTTAAATTTTACCCTTTACATATTTGATGAGTCCAAAATATTCATTTCATTTGAGAGTGGGTTCAAGATAATAGACATTTATGAGCGTTAAAAGTTTTGTCTCACCACCACTTTCTTAATTTGTCCCCACAGAAATTATTTTTTCTTACTCATTGAATGAAATTAGAAACTCTCCGCTCTGGCTATTTTAATATCATGGCCCCACATTTAGGTTTGAGCTAAACACGACAAATCAAGGTAATTTAATTTAAAATCTCATCAAATTCGTTGAATTTATCCCAAACTAACAGCCCCTTAGAGATTTCTTTTCCCTTGGTAATTAACTAATTATGGTTTCTGGTTTGAGTCTACCGCTTTTAGCCGGGTAAAACCTTCTTTTTAGAAAGTTGGTGTGGATTCTTCAAGATTTTTCGATAAGGAATGCTACCTAACTTTAACATCTTATTACAAAACTTCAAAACATGTAAGCCAACATACCCTGAACTCAGGTATTTGCCTCTCCTTAGTAACCATTCTTGTTTTGCTAAACAAACTAAGTCAAAAGAGCAAGAAAGATTAGTCCTTCTTACCTCTGAAAGCCTTGGTTATAATATAAGTTTCAACTTAAGTTCAAATTTCAACTAATTTAGTCAATCACATAATTCATTGGAATGAAAATGTTGGCCATATAGCATCAAGAATGTTAACGATGAAATTATCAAACAATACCTTTTCCACCTTACTAAGGACAATGATCTCTTTTCTGCTCTTAGCAATAATAACGAAAACTTGAACCCATTCAAAATTTTTTACTTCTAATTTTTATTTACTAAAAAGAATACTCAAAAGTTGCATAACAGATTGTTGTGTTGACAATATTGAGGCATAACACTCCCGAGGAGCCCTCAAGTAACACCCCTATATCAAATGCACTTAGGCAAACATAACACATTATTTCTTTAATGAATAGTGGTTCTTCTAAAAACTTTATAGCTTTTTGTCAGGGGCGGTGCTGAGAACGTCAAAAAAAAAAAAAAAAAAAAAAAAAAAAATTAGGCCCGGCACGATAAGGAAAAAAAAGTGCCCCTATAATGGGTATAAAGGGTTGGGCCTAGTACATATAATGGGTATAAAAGGTACCTCTATAATGGGTTGGGGCCTAGTACATATAATGGGTATAAAAAAATTTAGTGCCCTTTAGTGGGTTGGGCCCGACTCGGTTGCTGATGCTGCGCCGGCCCAAAACCGCCCATGCTTTTTGTATTTTAACTACTCTGAGATACTTAGCACCTGGGACGGAACCATGACATAATTTAACTAGGTGTATTTACGAAAAATTATACAAAATGAGGAACACAATTTTTTTGATCTAGTGTATTTAAGAAAAAACATTTTTTTTTTTTTCAAAAATTAACACTATACCGCAAAATTTCATGCGTATCGCGAGACCCACCCCGGTTCATCTATGCTTATAACCAACGACCTCAAATAGCTTGTGGCTACCGTATACAAAACAAAATATTTCCCTATTTTATATGCAAAACATTATATTGTTTTATTTATAATAAAAACAAAATTTTGTATTGTAGATCTTTTTTAACCAAATGCTTGTAGGTTAAGTTTTTAAATGAGACAACGCGTGGGACAGCCTATCGAAGAAGTCAAAAAAGTTTGGGTGATATTTTGTTTGAAATATTAAATGAAACTTCGTTTTTAAACCAAGTATTAATCTTTTGTTTCGTGAGCAGGTGTGTGTTGGATTTGGATCAGCCAAGTTGTCTAGATTTTCAATAGATTGCAATTTTTTTTTTTTTTTTAGCTATGTCATCTTTTCATTTGCTTCTGGCTGTCATAAGTAAACTTCAACCAATGCAGAAAAGCTAAAAATTTATAACCACTTCTACGGCAACAACTAATAGTTCTAGTTTTTAAAAGATGAATTAAAGAAATTGATTACAATTTAGTCTCGGAAGGGTGGAAATTATCACGTAGGGTGTCAAGTGCACTTGTGATCAACTTCTCGTGCTTCAAACCATTATTTCGAACTATGAGACATATAACTCTAGGCTGATTTTTGTGGCTACCATGAGTCTAATGCCTATGTTTAATGTCTTGCAACTTATTTAACTCACAAAAAACAAATTGGTCAAAGAGCCTTATGTCTTATTTTCAAAAAGATTGATGAACGGTTTGCATAATGTATATTATGAGGATCACATGAAGCCCGATACCCAAAGTGTTAACTCCATAACCATGTTTGTCCCACATAGGCTAAAGAGAGAAACCTTTGCTAGTTGATATACCATGTCGCATTCAACGCATTTTTGTTGTGGATGGTGTCAAGTTTTAGTTGTTGTCTAAGTTTGTTGCTAATGAATATTAGCACTCACTGCTACTTAAATTTGATACAAATTCATAAGTTTTTTAGTCATATACTTTTTGTAACTTATGGTTATCTACCCTTGTTAAAAAAAAAAAAAAAAAAAAAAAAAAAAAAAAAAAAAAAAAAAAAACCTATGTATTTCAAGTTTTCATTTTAATTTTGCTGACTTATATATAATTGAATTTTATCAAAACACTTACTGTGCATTTCATTTTCTCATTTTTACCTATTAGTTTTGATATAATTAGTTGTTATTCAATAACTGATAGTTGTTATTAACTTATTATTTAACTACTTAAATAGTATTTGTTTTTAAATTAATAATAAAGGTAGACAAGTTTTTTTTTTTTTTTTTTTAATCACCCTGCTACTTCAGTTATATAATTAGTTGTTATTATTTAAGGGTAGATAACTGATAAGTTGTTATTATTTAACTACTCGAATAGTACATTTTATTATAATCGACAACAAAAGTAGATAAGTTTTACTATTTAACTACAAATTACCGATTCGGTGGTTGGTTGGATTAGCTTATTTTGTCGAAGTATTTGCGTATTTATGAAAAAGTCCATACATCATGTTCTCGGCTTATAATGACTTCATCAATTTTAGCTCATGTGCTTAAACAAGCTATAAAATCATCTTCCTATATACCAATATTTAAGGAATGAATAATAAGTCGGGGTATTTAGTATTTTCACTTTATATATTAACTTGCTTTTAATTTTTTATATTTTTAGTTTAGGCCTTTTACTTTTGACTTCTTATATCTTTTAACCCCATAATTTTTATACTTGTAAGTTGCATTTTTCACTAAACAAAAACTGTTCACTTAAAATCTCATTTTAACATTTGACTCATATTCACAGTACTAATGTCTAAAATTTTATTTCAAACTCGCCACACTCATTTACGCAACTTTATTAGATGGCTAAAGTCAACCCAAATATATTTTATGTGACAACAATAAGTTTATTATGATATTAATCCACGTTTATAGTCGAGGCAAATAAACGATCAAACTTAGAGACTATATCATTTACATGGATAAAATGTTTAGGTTATAACGTAGATATTTACCAAAATTAGGTAATCACTTTTTGAGATGATTAGTTGTGTTTTTAAACAAATAAAATTTGCAGGTTTTTTTATTTTTTATTTTTTATTTTTTTTTTCATGTAAAAAAGTATAAAAAATGAGAGGTACATTCAGAATTACTAATTTATATATATAAAAAAAGTAAGGCATTTTTGAAACGAAAAAAAAAAAAAAAAAAAATCATAAAAACAAGTTATATTATGTGCGTTAATATAACATAACTTGACTTGTAAATAAGGGTTCAAATAAAATTTAGTTTCAACCAAATCCGAGTTAGCCACACTAGTTATCAATGTTTTGTTATATTTGTCTAAAAAATTTTAACTGACAAATTACGTACATTTTATAATAAAGTGCGTATTAAGAAAGAAAAGTGAAGTCGCAAAACTATTTCCATTATAAAACTGTAATAAATTTGTAGTCGTCTGTGAAAGGATTTATATGTGCAAAAAACACAACAAGCTTTCGCAACTTACTTTCATGGAAATGTCGAAAGGTCATACTGATGCACACTAAACAAAACGAGCAAGCGGAAATAAGAAACGAGTACACGAAATGAAAGAAAGGAAATGAAAAAAAGACATTATTTTCATCTAAAGGTTAAACGGTGATTGGTTTATAAATTTATTTTTATTTGGATTTGTGAATGATTGTAATTGCTCTACTTTGAGGATAGATTTTGGTGGTTCCAAGTCATTTGGAGTTTAAGGGGGTGTTTGTTTAAGCTTGAATGTGGGCTTATGAGCTTATTTGATTTAAGCTTATATTTCATTAGCGCCAATTTTCTTGTTTATTTTGAGACTTATAGACTTATATAAGTTTATCATATCATACTAAACTTATATAAGCCTACAAGTCTAAAAATAAGCCGGAAGATTAGGGCTTATGAAATATAAGCCGAAATGCAAACAAGTTCATAAGCTGTCGGTATGTATTAGATGTGAGCCTGGTTTCTAAATGGTTTTTTTTTTTTTTTTTGGGTAAAGTTTTTTATTTTTTAATTTATTAATGTAGAAAAAAGAAAATACACATTTGCACGTACCGAAAGGTCAGTGTGTTGCAAGTTGACTTTGGATGGGTTGGGGAAAGAGTTAATAATACATCGTTACAGATTTTTTTAAATCAGCTTACACGCAAACTTTTATAAGCTATAAATTCTTATTAGCGCGGGTGTTTGGGAGTGTGTTTTTGAACTAATTATCTGCTTACTGCGTTAATTAATCTAAAATGAGTGTTTGGCAAAAGAATAAAAAAAAAAAGTCAATTATTTGTGTTTTTGATGCCTCAAAACGCAGTTTTATAAAAGCAAGTGAGGAGGTGCTGTTAGGAAAAAGCAATTTTGATAACACAATAATTAAGTTGATAAATTGCAATAAAAGATACACTATGCTAATTCCCGATTTCGTTTTTGGTTCGTACCCACTTGAACACCAATATATAGCTTGATTAGGGGTGGCTATCTTGCGGTAAAAAGCAATCGGCAACCCGGAATGCCAGTCCTTCGGCAAGACCGCTTCGGTGCTTCAAACGGGAGATCACACCGCTTCGGTTTGGAGAAAATCAAAGAAAAAAAGGAACGTTGGGAGTTAATGTACTAGCCGTTGTTTGCATTGATTAAAAAAAAAAAAAAAAAAAAAAAAGGTTCCCTATAAATATTCACTAACACAATTCACACAAATCTCACACATCAAATCACAAAAACAATTCACAATTTATTTAACCATGTCAATATCTTCTTCGTTATCGAACGAGATCATTATTCCCCCGGATTCGTCTGAAGAATGGTTATCCGGAAGTGTTGGGATATGAAATATCAAAGTGCTTCTGGATGTCAAAGTACTGCTGCATGAAGAACAAAAGTTAAAGTACTGCTGAAGAATAAAGTCAAAGTACTGCTGATATGAAGAATGCTTAAAGTACTTCGAAGGAAACAAGGACTGATATGCAATATTAGATAAGGATTAATGTGTAATATTAGATGATTATTCTAGAATTAGTTAGGGATAATTACTTGTCGTTCAAGAATTATATGTTGTAAACCGACTTAAGGTTATCTATATAAAGAGCCTTAAGAGGTATTGATCGATAGAAGTTTTATAAGTTTTACAAGTTAGAAGTCGATCAAGTTAAATAGTTAGGGATTGTTAGTGAATCTGTGTAACAAAGCAGGTTCAAAGTTTGGTTAATATAAAAGTTCTTCTTAAGCTTTGTGTTAGTAGATTTCGCATACTTTACAAGGTCAAACAGTGTTTCAATATTAATAGTATTGAGTTTACTCAGTATTGTTAAATCCTTACAAGCTACAAAGTAGTTTGGTCAGAGTATATCGATCCAACATGAAGTACGTTTGAAACCTTTTTAGCCGCATACGAAGCTCTTAAAGACACGTCTAGCTCTACCGACACCCA
Organism: Artemisia argyi; assembly: GCA_030686995.1. Lineage (NCBI taxonomy): Eukaryota > Viridiplantae > Streptophyta > Magnoliopsida > Asterales > Asteraceae > Artemisia > Artemisia argyi. Next base: position 28,838,551 of record CM060683.1, read on the forward strand.
TGGTTATGTCCAACGTTTTCGTGAAAGAGCTTTAGAAACTCTATTGAATGATTATTTTGTTGAACAACCAAAATTTAATGAAAGCGTTTTTCGTAATCGTTTTCGTATGAGTAAAACTAAAAAAATAATAACTAGTATTTTGGGGACCAAGATTGCTACTTAAAATCCATGTTGAGGCATGCTGAGGTAAAAAATGTGTTGAAACAATGTGAATGATTGTTGATATAAAAATTTGAGGCAACATTAGATAATGTTGCCAACCCCTTAAGTCAACATTAATAACAGTAGTTGGTTGTTAAAGACTTAAAGGTTATCATGGCCCATTAATGTATTGAATAAAATGATGTTATGTTAACATTAATAATAGTAGTTGGTAGTTAAAGACTCAAAGGTTATCATGGCCCATTAATGTATTGAATAAAATGATGTCTACATCAAATATTTTTTTAGTTATGTTTCATTTTATGTCTATCCAAAATTCCAAATGGATGAGATGTATAATTGAGTAGTTTTTAGGGTGTTCAAGAATTGTGCTTTTTCAAATTATCTCTAGTTAAATAAAAAAACCGTATCAACCATGATGCAAGATATATAATTGTATAAAGTGATTGACAATTCTAGTTCTCTTTGACATTATTGCTAGACATGCCATGGACTTGAACTATGACAACGTTCTTCTTCCAAAACTATTTGGGATCCTTCCACACATATCATATTCGTTGAGTTGTGCCTTGATGAGGTTAGAAATGACAACAAACAAGGGGGTCTCTTAAGCAAGGTTGGTTGGGCAAACTTATAAAATGATTTATAAGATTGAATAGGAAAAGTGTAGTCCAAATTACACATTAAAAACCATTGGGATTGGATGAAAAGAGATTGGAAGTTGTATGATCGTCTGATAAGTGAATCTGGATTCAATGGAACCCGGTAAGAAAGACAATTGATGCAACCCAAGAGCGGTGGGATGAGATAGTACAAGCTAATAACGAATTTGCAAAATTCAAGATCAAATGTGTGGAGATGCATCACATCTACCACGAGCAACTATTTCGCACGCAAGATTTAATTTGATAAATGCAATTTGAAAAGTTAAATTTGGTAATAATAGAATTGACAATAACCAAAAGAGTGTTTTCATGTACGATTGTTGTGTTGACAATATTGAGCCATAAACTCCCGGGAGGCCCGTCCATAACACCCCTATACCAGTGCACTTAGGCAAACGTAACACATTATTTCCTTAATGAATATGGTTAAACATGACACAATTTGATTATATGCTTTTACGAAAAATTATACAAAGCGAGGAACACAATTTTTTTAGACCATGTGTATTGAGGAAAATCAAGACTTTTTTACAAAAATTAACATTTCACCCCAAAATTTTATAGGTGTCCTAAGACCCCACCTGGTTCTGTTCATGCTTATCACTAACTACCGTAAATAGCTTGTGGCTAACGTGTACAAAACAAAATATTTCCCTATTTTATATGCAAAACATAAAGTTGTGATTAGAATAAAAATTAAAATTTGTATTGTAGATCTTTTTTAACCAAATGCTTGTAGGCTAAGTTTTTTAGTGAGACAATGTGTGGAATAGATGGACAGACAACTATCGAAGAAGTCAAAAAAGTTTGGATGACATTTTGTTTGAAATATAAAATGAAACTTCGTTTTAAACCAACTATTAATCTTTTGTTTTGTGAGCAGGTGTGCGTTGAATTTGGATCAGCCAAGTTGTCTAGACTTTTTGTGTTTTTAGTGTTTGTGATTTGAATTAGATAAAAAGATTAATAAAACGAAAATATGAAACGAAAGAAAATAAATAAATCGGGATCTTATCAAATCATCGGCGAGTAATCGATGACTGAAAGACAACAATTTTGTGGTTGGTTGACCTAAAGCTTTGATATTATATAAAATAACAAATAGTTTTTTAATTTTTTTTTTTTTTTTTTTTTTTTTTTATTGTTATTATTATTATTTTCAATGACTACACAAGTAAAGTTACATTTGTATATATAGTGATATTATAGCTTACCGAACAAGCAATCTTAACTCTAAACCTAATAGACCTTAAGCGCACAATTAGCCTTTGCCTATCATCTAACAGTATTGAACTCCTCCGAAAACTTCACAAACTTGATCTAAACTACAACCCAACGGACCCAAGTTTGAACTTAAGCATCTATAATGGCAATCAGTTATCACGGTGGCTAAAAGGTAAAGCTACTAAAGCCATCGCTTTAGGCTTCCGAATTTTTAATGCCCCTGATTCTCTAAGGCACCATTATATATAAATTCGTCACTTATATTCTTTTGCATTGCCTTTAGGGCTCTGGAAATTTATAGTCCCCCTAATTTACTAAAATACCTGATACGGGTTTAGGATTTGAGGCCACATCGACTTTCATCTTTATTCTTTAGGCCTAAAAACTATTAGCTAAATACCAAGTCCAACATTTTAGTTTTATAAAAAGGACCAAGATCGCCTTTCTGTGTAATGTAAAAAATGGATTAAGCTCATTTTAGTAATTTTTAGACCCCTCAATTTACTAAGATACCTGATATAGTTTAGGATTTGAAGCCAAATTTGTGTTTATTTTTATTCTTTAGGCCTACAAACTATCATATACCAAGTCCAACATTTTAGTTGTATAAAAAAGGACCAATATCGTCCTTTAGGGCAATGGGAAAAAAATCGATTTAGCTAATTTTAGTGTTCCAGTTTTTAAAGACTAATTGGATGATTATTTTTATATGTTCTATGCTTGACCATTTTTTATTTTATTTTTTTAATTATTTTTTTTAGTGTATTAATAAATGAATACGAAGAAACTGTTTAAGTATTTATGTAGGGTTTGTTTAATTAAATGTTCACGAACGAGCACGTACAATCCCACTTGTTTCGGTTCAGTTCGTCATCTTACCCCTACTTCTAGTTCATCGAACAATGATGTTTGGTTTTTCTATTTGTCATCTTGTTTTTCAGTCATCAACTAATTCTCAATTTACTAAGCGTTCATGGTTTTCTAGTTAGACGTTATATTATTCCGATCACTTTATTAAAAACATAACAAATAATCGAAAATGCCTCATTTTTAAACTTTGCTTTAGGCCTCGATAAGGCTTGAGCCACCCCTATAAGTTATTAATGATATATTTTTTTTACCCTATGTCATCTTTTCATTTGCTTCTACATGTCATGCATGACTAATCTTCATTCAATGCAAAAAAGTTTTTCAAAAAGAAATAAAATGAAAAATTGAAGAAAAATCATTCATCGAATCCTCAAGTCTTTGTGAGAAAAAAAAAAAAAAAAAAAAAAAAAAAAGCCATTACTCCAATGCGTAAAAGCTTTTTAAAGCAAAGTCTTTGCCACTCATTGGAGATGCTTAGCATCCGCATTGCACCAAGTCTTTCAATGACTTGATGCATTTATAGCATTAAATGCAAATCTTTTTTGTCTTAGAAACATTTATTAATAATGCTAGCAACTAAAACCTTTTCCTTCAACCACTTTGCTAGTGCAAAGTCTTTGGTTCAAAGCTTTTTAAAAGTCTTTTGTTACAATGGAAAAAAAGCTTTTGAAAAGCTTTTTTGAATAGTAAAAAGCTTTTGCAAAACCTCCCCAATGTAGATGCTCTTAGAAACCAATTTACTTCAAAGTAAAGAAGGCAGAACTATATATGTTGGACAATGATCAGTGCTTAGAAGCATTTAGCATTTGAATCACAAGTTTGTTTGACAATGGACATTTATCTTTTCAAAATGTTGTTTTTCGTGACTTTACACTTTATAATTACATATACAAATACAACTACGATACCAAACAACTACTTCTACGGCAACAACTAATGCTGCTAGTTAATAAACGATGAATTAAAGAAATTGATTACAGTTTAGTCTCAAAAGGGAGGATTGTCACGTAGGGTGGCAAGTGCACTTGTGATCAAGTTCTTTTGCTCCAAACCAATATTCGAACTATGGGACATATAACTTTAGGCTGATTTTAGTGGCTACCATGAGTCTAATGTCTTGCAACTTATTTAACTCACAAATGACAAATTGATCTAAGCGTCTTATGTCTTATTTTCAAAACGACTGATGAACGGTTTGCCTGATGTATATTATGAGGATCACATAAAGCCCGATACTAAAGTTTTAACCACCCCATAAGCATGTTTGTCCCACATTGGCTAAAGAGAGAATACTTTGCTAGTTGATATACCATGGCGTATATGAAACATTTGTGTTGAGCATGTTTTAGTTGTTGTCAAAGTTTGATTGTAATGAATAAATTAACATCTATCTTTGTCAATTCCTAAAATTGATATAGATTCTTAACCTTTTTAAGTTATATACTTTTGTAAGTTATAGTTATCAACCCATATTATCAATTATCCAAAAAAAAATAAATAAATAAAAAAAAAATAATAAATTGTTTGTTTCAAATTTTCACTTTCGCTCTTTTAATCTAGCATCATTTACCTTATATCTTATTGAGTTTTATCAAAACATTTACTATGCATTTCATTTTTTAATTTCTACCTTTTTAGTTTTGCAATATTTGACTTATAACTTATTAAGTTATGTAATCAGTTGTTATTCAATAAGTGACAAGTTGTTACTCTATTATTTAACTACTTGAATAGTAATTTTTTTTAATGATTAATAATAAAGGTAGATAAGTTTTTTATTATTTTTTAGTTTGCCTCTTTAGTTTTGCATCACTTGACTTATAACTAATTGAGTTATATAGTTAGTTGTTACTATTATTTAAACGTAGATAACTGATAAATTGTTATTATTTAACTACGTGAATATGCATTTTCTTATAACTGATAACAAAAGTAGACAAGTTACACTATTTAACTACAAGTTACAAATTCAGTGGTTGCTTGGATTAGCTTATTTTGTAGGAGTATTTGCTTACATGAATGAATAGACCCTTTACTTTTACTTTTTATATTTTTAACCCTATAATTTATATACTCGTAAGTTGCACTTTTCACAAAACAAAACCCTTTTACTTAAAATCTCATTTTAATATTTGACTGATACCCATAGTAATAATGTTGGATATTTTATTGGAAAAATTCTAAAAGTATGCCAAAAATCGAATTGAGGTCCACAACTAAATCAAGAATTTTGCAATTTCTCCATTTGGTCATGTGCAACGGTACTACTACGTGACCCCATTCATAATTGGACATGTGGCATGACAAAAGGTACAATTATAATCATTTGGTGACACACTTGTCACATTTTGAATGGGGTCGCACATCTGCTTTTCTCGACCGACGGCTGTGCAACTGTGCGACCCATTCAAAATGTGACAAGTGTGTCACGAAATGATTAGAATGATACTTTTTGTCATGCCACGTGTCAACTTTTTAATGGGTCACGTAGTAGCACGATTGCACATGACTAAAATTGGAATTTGCAATATTCTTGACTAGATTGTGGACACAAATTCAAATTTTGATGTATTTTTGAAATTTTCCCTATTTTATTTCATACTCGCCACTAGGGCTGTAAACGAACCAGATGAACACGAACGGAGTCTTGTTCATGTTCGTTTATTTAATTTTAACCGGACAAATAAACGAACATGAACACTTAAACGGACAAATTTTCTTGTTCATGTTCGTTTATTAAGAAAATAATTTGTTCATGTTTGTTTATATTCGTTCATTAATACACTAAACGGCCATAAACAATCAAACATAAATGAACATAGAAAAACAAAAATAAACTTTATTAAATTATGTATCTAAAATTGTTTTATAAGTCTTATTTTGTTTAAACAAACTAATTTTAAAATTATACAATTAAAAGATATGATATACGAACATAAATAAATAAATGAACATAAACGAACGTTAGCGAACACATAATCAGACGTTTACGAACATAAATAAACGGACGTGACCTTTGTTAATGTTCGTTCATTTAACTAAACGATCGTAAGATATTGTTCATGTTCGTTCATTTAATAAATAAACGAACATAAACGAACTTTTTACCAAACGGTTCATGAATTGTTCACTGAACGTTCAGTTCGTTTACAGCCCTACTCGCCACATTCATCTAAGCAACTTTCACAGATGGCTTAAGTCAAACCGCATATATTTATATATGACAATTATAAGTTTATTATAATTTTAATCCATGTTTATAGTCGAGGCGAATAAACTGTCAAACTTAGAGACCAGACCCTTTACATGAACAAGATATTTAGGTTCTAAGTTCTAACGTAGATATTTACCAAAATTAGGTGATCACTTTTTGAGATGATTAGTGTGTTTCTTAAACTAATAAAATTTACCAAAATTAGGTGACCACTTTATACAAAGAAAGTAAGGCATTTTTTAAACAGAAAAAAAAATCATAAAAACAAGTTATATTATGCGCCTTGAAATAACATAACCTGACATGTAAATAATTGTTAAAATAAAAGTTAGTTTCAACCAAACCCAAGTTGGCCAGACTAGTTAACAATGTTTTGTTATATTTGTTTAAATTTTTTATCGATAAATTATGTACACTTTATAATAAAATGAGTATTAAGAAATAAAAGTGAAATTGCAAAACTATTTCCAATATAAAACTGTAATAAATTTGAAATCGTCCGAAGTATAAAATTAATCCCGATGCAACGCACAGGCATTTTAAATCAATCCTTGTTCATCTTATTTTTGCTAACTTTCTGGACTAGTAGTCTAGTATACATTGACTGTTAGAGAAAATAATAAAGTAAACAAAATATTTACACTAGATGAAAAGGTTAGATGCATGGGAATATCCAGCACATGACACTGTCCGCATTCGTTAAGACAAGATTTTGACCATTTGATGAAGCAATGAAGTCAACGCCAAAAACTTACTGCGTTTCAGACATTTCTATGGGCAAAATGTTAACGCGGAATAACAACATTCACTAATATCGGGCAATTATACAGTAATTTAGTTAATCTATACAGGCATCAGAACTTAAGAATGACAAGTAAGTTGCTCCGAAAAACAAGTATAAACTAAATAAATAATACACATGGGCTCGATACATAAAAAGAAAAGAAAAAAACTCTTCGGTGACAACCTGCAATGGAATTTCCATTGATACAGGTCCTTTTGTATTTCAGGATGGGATTTTATGAAGTAAAACTAATCAACATTGACAAGTCTCTTATCCCACACTAATTGTAAAAAAAAGGTAAACACGGGCACAGACGGCTATACAATTAATACATCTTCTACATGAAGTAACTGAGGAGCTTTTTCTTTCTGGATCCTCCTTCACCATATAATTCATTCCATTGGTGTAACTCGTTCATATTTGCAGACTCTGATGACACGCTTGCGCATACCTGAAAGTTCCAATTTGCACATTAGTTTCCCTTTTGCTGGAAATCTATAAAAACTGTACGGCTACAAAAAAATCTGTGTGTCGTTGATTCAAAGTTCGTTCGTATAATTATATACCTGATCATGTGCATACTTAAAATCATCCAAATTTAGCGGACGGACATCTGCACTGCTATGCAAAGCAGGTGGTGGTCTATTTTCTGTCAATGCCAAAGCATTATCCTGCATAACGAAAATACAATATAAGCAGAATGCTATATAAAACGTCACCTACTATTATAACATAGGGAAGTAGACCTAGTTTTAGCTGCAAAACAGGCTGGTCAGCTGGGTTGTATAACGGGTAAAAACAGGTAACTTAAATGGTGCTGTTCAAAACAGATCTGTCAAGTTGAGGCCAAAATTTTAACTTTTTTGTTTATTGTTATGAAATTGATGTATTTGGCATGATGTAGGAGTAATTATTTGAATACATTCTAGGAGACCATTGACGTGTTCAGCCCATCTAAAGCATTTCCATTTGTAGTTTTTTTATATATTGGACTAGTCAGTAGTAACATACAAAATTGCCACTTCTAGAATTATTTCTTGTAAATTTAGACATGACGGGTAGCAATAGAGAAAAAGCAAACCTTCTTTTCCTTTTCCAAAATTTCTCTTATTGGACAGTGGGCGGCTGTCACGCAAAGATTCTGTAAATTGAAACACATAAACCAAAAGTTAAGGTAACCGCAACAAAAAGGAGGGTGAGATGAAAATATAATAGATTGAACACATTGCAAGCAGAAAAAAAGATAGACCTTCAAATCACTTCCTGAGTACCCATCAGTCATAGCAGCCACTGCTTCAAGATCCATACCAGGTGCCAATTCTTCTTTTGCCAAAATTACTCTGAGAATTTTCTCCCTGTTTGCCGCATCTGGTAAATTTACCATCAACCTGCAATCCAGCCAGAAACAATAGCTCGGTGAGCACATACTAATTATATATATTTTCCTGATTTTGATGAGATACTATGTACTAATAGGAGCATACTCAACCCATTTTCCACAAAATTAGCTGCACTGGGCTATAGCTAGTAACCTCCAATGGGACAAATGGTTCAAAAGTCGGCGAAGTTTTTTCAAATGCTTAAATGTTGTCCCAATTGTGATTTAGTCGCACAATTTTTAAGAAAATAAATAGCCTTCAAAGACGACATCGTAATCAATAAGAAAACTTGTGAAATTAATTAAAACACAACAAAATAAACTCCTTTGGACCAAAAATTTGTTGGAGGGTGCAAAATACTTTAATATAGTAGTTTATATTTTTCCTCGAAGCTAATGTGCATGAGATTTTTGCCATAATTAATATTTTTTAACGTGATGATACCAAAAAACATGTTTAGATTTCATACCTGCGAGGTAATCTCCTGATTACAGCTTCATCAAGATCAAAAGGCCTATTGGTAGCAGCAAGTACAAGTACACGTTCTTTATCCTTTGTACGTAAACCATCCCAATTCATCATAAACTCATTCTTCATTTTACGCATTGCTTCATGCTCACCAGGATTTTCACGTCTTCCCAGCATGCTGTCCACCTATGATAATAATATAACAAATTTCAAAGACAGAAATAGCCTTAGTTCCCAAGAAGAATTTAAAAAAAATAAATAAATAACAACAACAACAACAACAACTAATACTTTAGAATACTTATAAAGGCATCGAGAAACAGCAAGTAACATCTATAAATTATCTTTCTGTTTAGACTTTAGAAGCTAAACGAAAGCAATTAAAAACATGTACCAACCTCATCAACAAAGACAACACTGGGCGAGATTTTACTAGCAAGGCTGAAAACTGCTTTGACATACTTCTCTCCTTCGCCAAACCACTGCAAAAAAGTATCGTGAGGGGTCAATTTTGTTCAACTAACAAAGCAATACTTAAAATATGATAACCAGCACCAAGTAAAGATAGATGGCAAAAAGGTCTAGGCTGCTGGTTGGTCAACACAAGTAATTTGCAGAACTAGTAAAAACCATTTGTCGCTATTTCTTAAATTAATATATACTGAACTATTTTTTAATCAATTAAGAGGTTTTAAATGAATACACTATGGGAGACTTTTGAGACCAATTTCCATCTTAGCTAGATCTTTACTTTTACCCATTTGACCCATTTCAGACAGAACCTATAAAATCCAAATCACATATATACTCAAAAATGGGTCGAAATTGCCACATCTAGTAACGAGTAAAGTACCTTTGAAGTAATGCTCGACATTGATATGTTGATAAAATTTGCACCCGCCTCAGTTGCCACAGCTTTTGCAAGCATCGTTTTACCCGTACCAGGGGGTCCAAAGAGCAAGATTCCTTTACAAGGCTGCAAAACAGAATTTGATTTTTTCGAGTTAGATAAATTGGAAAATAAAATAAATTACGGGTATAAGAATAATATAAATACTTGTGCTTCTACCTTCGTTAGCTGTCCTTTGCAAAACAATTCAGGCCTCTGAAGTGGTAACATAACCAACTCCTTTAAAGTATCCTTCACAGATTCCAGAGCTCCAATATCCTCAAAAGTAACACCAAGCTCAGTAGGAGGAATAACTTCAGCCAGAAGTCGCTTCTCAAATTCGTTTTCAGTAACCACGTCCTGAAGTCAGAAGTATCATGAGACATTTACATTAGAACTTTTATTGAAAGCAATTTACGTTAATGACTTATCAAAAGATGTATGAATAAGCTTCTTCACCTTCAGTGTCTTCTTCGTACTCTTATTCTCGTTTTGAGTACCTTGCAGTATGTTGATCCCATACTCGAGACTAAAATCCACAACATGAAACAGATATTAAGTGCATAAATCTTATTTATTATTTATTTATTTGTTATTAAAACATAAAACAGAAACTAAGTGCTAGTACCTTTCATTAGAAAGCACAGGTTTAGCATCCTTTACAACAGCTTCAGAACTCTGCATAAAGTGATGACTCAAAGCCCATCCTATAACTTTCTCCACACCTTTAAATCATAAAATAAAGTAGACATTAGTCGAAAGCTACACAAAGTCAAGGGAAATACCATAACATACAGAGAGAAAAAAGATGTACTCACTGTCATTTGTCAATGTTTGATCTTTTACGCACAGAGCGTCAAGGTTAGAGCAATCAAGACCGACTCGGTTAAGTACCTGAAATCATGAAATCAGAACCAAGCAGAAAATGATTCATTAGAGGTAACAAGTTTGACCATTTTATTTGTACTGGGTCAATCCGGTTTAAGTGGTATCAATAAATAATAAACACGGGTAAGGAATAGTAACAAAAACAAATTTCATAAGTAGATGCATCCTCTCGAATCATTTAGTCTACGGTTAGTAATGTAACAATATGTTTCTTATAATCATATTTTAACACCATAATAATTTATCAAAATATTTATTCACGTGAAGCTCAACCCAACCCGATCCATTGACCCATACAAAAAAAGTTGCCAAGTTGACCCAAACCGATTTTTACCCGTTTACTCAACCCCATCTGACCCGCCCTTTCTTTAACCTCTACAATGTGTCATGCATTTTGTCAGCAAACTCATATAACTGATGTAAACTCGAATCTTCCAAGTAGATACAAATTTTCTAAACAAGTGATGATCTGAGGAAAAAAATAACTTTTTATGAAGAGATACTCACTGCACGGATGCTGACGATATTTGACTGTGATTTCAATGTTTCTATATCACGATCCAGCTGTTGCTTCCATTCTGTAAGCACCACCTCATCCTACCATGATTATATAAAGATTAATTGAGGTCCATAAACATGTTTGTACCTATTTAAAAAAAAAAAAAAAAAAAAAAAAAAAGGCTTTTACTTACCTGAGGGATCTGTATAGTCACTTTGTTTGGGAAAAGACGAGTGAGCTGCTTCATCGTTTTGGGGGTCTCTTTGCTTTTATCATGCAGTCTTCCGAAACTGCTATCCTGTATAATATTTTAGCACTACTTTGTTAAAATCGGATGGCGTTATTCCGTATGCAAAACATATATTGCATATATAATCAGATGAAAAAACACTTATTGCATACCGGGAAAGCCAAGTCAAGTAGTGTCGTGTGACTGCTCCCAAACTTCGTGAACAATAACCCTCCAGGATGAGACTGCAATTTTTTTAGCAAGTTAGAGGATTGAATATCATGAGATGTAGAAAATATAGTTAAATATGTGGGTATGTATACATCAAAATTTAGAATGGCCACTGCTTACTTTTTCCTTGCGACTGTCCATCTGAGTGTGTGAAGCAATGACAACGACATTCCCAGGTAGGCTCTCGAGCTTACTTTTAAAGGAGCCATAGGCCTCTGTATTTGCCAGCATAGATTTCTCTATATCTTTCACAAACAAAAGCAAAGAACCGTTCTTGCTTTCTTTAACAGCAACCTACATATACAAATAGACTTTTTCAATTTATAAACCAGACACCAACTTTTTTTTATGTTCAATTATTTGTATGAGATGAATATACTGAATATCACAATTCTGTAGACAAACTTCTTAGTTATTTTAATTTTACAATTATTTGGCTGTTTACAAAGCTGATATACTGTTATCGTACCGGTCACACTCTTATATGCTTAAACTACTGAACTGCTTAATATTATGCCCACAGTTCACCACCTAGAAAATATTATAACATTGCTTATATTATAACATTGCTTGAATTATATTTTTATGATTCCAGACCTCAAATTACCGCCAATTTAATACAAAAGTAGCGAAAAGAAAGCAAATGTAAATTTTAAATAAACAGCTCGTCTCACCTCAAAAAGTTCATTAATGGCAAGCTTCTCGATGTCGTCAGCACTCGAAGAATCAAGGCGAAGTGAATCAGCTGCATATAATCCAAAAAAAAAAGTATTACATCAATCTACATCTCACTAATAAAAAACAGTGACTAAAAGAAATTCCACAATAACCAACAGTTGCATGTTCAGTATTTACCAGAACAGAAAAACCCATGATCTTCCTCACAAAGTCCTCCAAGATCATTGCCTTCTTGAACTGACCTATCGAATCTAACACCAATCTTGGAAGATCCATTCTCTTCAAATGGAAGTAAGACTTTGCCCTTGTAACCATACGCGGGACCCCTAACAAACGCAAACAAATATGAAGTACATATCATCAGATATATAAACAGCACAGATAAACTTCTCCGAATAGTAGAGCTTAGAAAATCAAATATATGAAAGTGCAGTATCATTTTAAGTAGACGTTGAGTACCTTAATGGAGCCTGCAGAGGAGAAAACCCAGACAAGGCACCGACAAACTTAACTCTGTCACCTGCATAAATAGACAGTTCTCATCCCACGGAGTCCATAAACATAAAAGGAGGCCATTTCAGCCCATTTACTTATAAATGGATCGATTTGTGTTATGCATTATCCCTAATCAAATCATAACTTCAAAAAAAAAGCGTAATAAAAGTGACATAGAAATATTTGCGGGTCAACCAACACATTTCAACCTGTACAAAAAAACCCTGATTTCAACCATTACCCAACACGCACGTCTACCTACCTCTAGTTAACAATATCTAATGCCTAATGCTTAGAAACGAAAGTAGCAAAATCAGGAAAAGGGTAAAATATAGACTTACAAACTTTGTATACAGCTTAAAAGTAGAAAATACCTTTCTTAAAGGTGTAGGTTTTTGAGGTGGCAGTAGATGCCTCCTGTTTTGGCTGATGAGCATGAGAGCATGTGGTAGATCCACCAACTATATCAGCCTCGACACTTGATGCTGGTTTCCTAGAGTGCAAAACCCCCGACTGTGGAGCACGTTTAGCAAAGACACTTGCTCTTTCAGGCCTAGTACTCTCCTTTATTGTAGTGTCAACTTCCTTAGCAGCTGATCCCTGGTATATAATAGGGAATAATAAAAATTAGTGGGTTCGTATATGATTACAAAAATCAAATTATCTTAATAACAAGCTAGCTTGTGAAATAAAAAGTTTCAGGAGTCCGTGCATTAAGATACACTTCAACAAATTTCGACCCATTGCTTGTAAGGTAATGTTTTAATTAGCCTGTTTGAGATATACAATAACCCACATCAACCCCTTTATGAGTAAACGGATCAAAACTGACACCTTTAGTTATTATCAGCGAAAAACTGTGAACAGAAGACTTACACCAGGTAACAGAAGAGATTCAACTACAAGCAGTCGAGCACCGAAATGTTTTGCTAGAGCCTTTGTCAATGTTTCCTGGTATATTTCTGAGCCTGTGTCGTGATTCAATGTTAGAAACTAAAAAGAATAAAAATAAATAAAAGAGTTTCATAAGCATGTTGAACGGCATACCTGCTGGGCCAGATAAGAGTATCCTGGGGCACAAAGTAGGCAGATCCGAGGCATACTTCACAAACTCATTATGTTTCAGATGTATATAGGTGGATGTAATCAGTACATTCTTTGTGGTTTCACTGTATTCGGAAAAAAATAGTAAGGTAAGTCAAATTGTTTACTGAATACAGTGATACAGAAAAACACAAGAAAAAAGGACTTCAGACAAAACTACGAGCCTCTGTCTTTGATTTCACTCAAAAAAAAACAAGAAGCAATCCTTGTCTTGAAATTTACATTTGTTTGCTTATTTATTCTCATAACTATTTAAATGGCTGAATATCATTATTAGCAATATTATTTTAAATGGTGTACTCACTTTTTAAATAAAAGTAATACTAACTACTAAACTATGTTTAGCTATTATGTTAAAAGATGCTAACTGCAATTTCTAGCCTATAGTTCAGCACATTTAAGACCAATGTGGCTATAGAGCTATAATTGCATAAATATGAAGGGCAAGGATCATTTTAGAAAGATATACAAAGAACCAAGTTTTAGTAAAGAACCAACAAAATATAACTAACCACATTGGCCAGATAGCAATAGTACGACCAAAATGTAATTGTGTAGACATATATGAAGTGTATCAAAAGAATAATATGAATTATACAGGAAAATCAGCACAAGATAGATAGAAAGTGAGTCAGCGGTCATACCTTAGATAATATGGAAAATCATTAAATGTGACTTCAATGGTATCGGGATCAACAATGCCTTGTTGTAAGCTATCTTTATACGCTTGACGCCGGGCTGCTAATGAGATCGGAGGATCATTATCCTTTTGTGACTCTTTCCGCTCATCAAGAATTTTCAAGATATCAAACTCAGAAGCAGTGGATCCAGCAAGCATACGCAGAAGTGGTCGCAATTCATGAGTTGCCGCAGGAGTGTTTCCCATCTCTGCATCAACCGAAGCACCATCAAGGTTTTCATCAGGCGCAACACCTTTCTCACTATCATTGGGTTCAGAAGCATCCTTCATCTCAGTATCTGTTGCACTACTATCAGGCACTTCGCGAGTAGAGGGCAGATTTGGCATTCCAGTTTGTATGCCTTTGCCTTTGCGAGAAGGCGGGGGAAGAAGGGATAACTCTTTCTGAATATTAGACAAAGATGCTAATATTGACGCTCCAGTGACTGCAGATGGGTCTCTGGATCTTGCTTCAAACTGCAATCCTTTTAATGAACCACTGTGCGCTTCGAGTATGCTCACAGAAGGTGCCACATCGGCAGCAACATTATCATTGGAAAGCTGCTGGAATATCTGACAATATGAAGAAAATTTGAATCTAAGAACATACATAACATGGTATACGAGCAAAAGTATAAACTTGAAACAAATCAAACTCTATAAATTAATAAAATAAAATAAAATAAATAAATAAAGTGTTTCAAAGTATACATATGAATGTCTTCCCGAAGAGCTAAAAATCACTTCGTCTCCAGCTCTAAGTGGTAATGTAGACCTTTTCTGGCATGTCTTCCCATTAACTTTGACTGAACCCTTGCCTCCAGTGATCTCGAGTAAAGTGATGGATGAACCTCCTTGCTATGCAAAACAAAAAATTTTAGATTAGAAACACTTAGTTAATTGCAATAATGAGCTAATTGCAATAACTAACACGTAAATGAGAATACCTGTGGCTCTATGTGTCTCAGACTACACAACGATTTACTGATGGATGGATCACCAAGTGACAAGTCACATTGGCGGCCTTGTCCAACCGTGAAAATTGAACGATCCATGACAACATGAGGATTCTGTACATCAGAAAAGGTACACATATTAGAACTTCACACAAATTATAGCAGTTAATCCTCACGTACGACAGACAAGATATTGTAGGGGGGAGTTCAGATGTATTTTTCAAAAGTGGGTGCAGTTGCAACAGTCTGGGTATCCTGCCTTTGGCTTCTAATTATTTATGGGTCAAACAGTCAAATAGATACCAGCTGCAACAAAACTAATCATATAGAGGGAAGACCAAAACCATACCCGTGTTTAGTCTATATAAATTCCTAAGAAAATCTAATTTCACCTTTCACAAAAAAATAAATAAATAAAATAAAATCACATATGCAATCATCCCGACAAAAATAGAGTTATAAGTGTGCTAACTATATTACATTGCTTGGTTTTTATTTGGCCCCTGATCATTACGATTAAGATATAGTACTAGTTTCTAACTAACAACATGAGAATTCTAACTAAAAATATGAGGATTCCAACAACTTAATTACCATTCTAGGATAAAACTAAGATTAGCGACATCAGAAAAGGTACATATGTTAGAAATTCACACAAAAGGGGTGTTTAGATGTTTGTTTGGAAAGTGATTACATTTCTTCAATCTGCCAAAACCAGCATAAAGTTGTAAACGTGCCCATTTGATTACTTTGACCACTAATCATAAAGATTTAGATGAACTAATAGTTTCTAACAAACAACAACTGGATTATGGACATCAAAAAACCTACAAATGTTTATAATTCAGAACTTTAATAGCGGTTAATCCTCACATATGACAACCGAGATATAGAAAGTATGACTAGGGATATATGATGTGGAAGTTAGTACAATTCTTAAATCCGCCCAAACCAACAAAAAGTTGTAAGTTTGCCAACTTGATTAGTTCTTGAATTAATTTAACCACTAAGGCACTAATCATAAATGTACTACTTTCTAATTAACAACATGAAGATTCTGGACACCAGAAAAGGTCGCACAGATTATAGCAGTTAATTATTATACTAACAAGGAGTCCGGATGTGCAATCCGAAGACTACACATTTCTCGTAAAAAATGCACCAATTTGACTACATCTCTTGAATTATCTTGCCCACTAATCAAACTAATATATAATAGTATTTTCTATCATAAGTATCTCGCTCACTAATCAAACAAACTAAGATATAAGGTATACTAAGAGGAATTCAGATGTACATTTTGAAAGTGATTACATCTTAAATGTACCCGATTGCATTGGCCACTAATCATACAGACTGAAATGCCGTACCATTTTCATTCTAACTAAAAACACGAGGATTCTAAACATCGGGAAAGATACACATGTTAATCCTCATATACAGCGGACAAGATAATAAACATAACAAGTAGTTTGAATGTGAATATATATATAATATATCTTAACAAATAAGTCAGTCAAAACTCTCACCTGTGAACACTGCGATAACAGCTTTCCCCAAGCACCAACTCCCACATTCGTTTTCGCCTGTCGTTTCTTATTCCGATTCAAAACACTCGAACCGCCACCGTTCGCCGCCTTACTGTTCTCCATATCCATCAAAGATTCCCCTAAACACACAACACCAATCCAATCAAAACCAAATTTTACACAAAAAACTATAAAGTCTATAAAAATACAAACTTTTTAATAAAATATTCACTAAGAACCAAAAAGACTCGATCTTTTTTATAGAACTTCACCAACAACCAAAAAAATGCAAATCTTTTTTTAGGAAAACTCAATATTTTTTGCAAAAAAACAAACCTAAAGTCATCGGAGAAACTAACGGCTGCCCATCCTGACCCTCCACGTGTCCTCCAACCGTCACTTTATCATTTTCTTTAAGAGAATCTTTTAACGGATCATCAACAGACCTAACTTCTTCTTGTTCACGATCTTTAACAGCAGTTGGATCTCCACCACTAGTTGATGATGAAGCTGCTTCAACTCCCTAATTTTTAGGTCACAATTTAATCAGTCAAAAAAACTCAACAATTTTATAAAATCTACACCAACAACCAAAAAAATCACACTTTTTTATAAAATCTTCACTCAAAAACTATAAAAATTCAATCTTTTTTATAAAATCTTCACTGAATACCAAAAGAATCAAACTTTTTTTATAAAAACTTAACCTACAACTAACAAGATTCAATCTTTTTTATAAAATCTTCACTAACAACTATAAAGGGTCAAAATTAAGTAAAAATCTGAATCAATTGGGTCAAAAATTTATAAAAAAAACTTCAGTTACATCTAAAAAAACTCAGCATTTTTATAAAATAACCAAAAACACTCAAACTTTTTTATAAAATCTTCACTAACCACCAAAAAGATCTAAACTTTTTCATAAAATCTTAACCAACAACTATAAAGATTTAATCTTTTTTATAAAATGTTCATTAAGAGCTATAAAGACCGCTTCTATACAATCTAAAAAAACTCAACATTTTTATAAAATCTTCACTAACAACCAAAAAATCACACTTTCTTATAAAATCCAAACTTTTTTATAATAAAGCTTCACCAATAACCAAAACAATCAATCTTTTTTTATAAAGTCTTCACTAACAACTATAAAGGCTCTAAATTAAGTCAAAAACTGAATCAATTGGGTCAAAATTAGAAACTTCACTAACATCTGAAAAAACTCAGCAGTTTTATAAAATCTTCACTAAAACTATAAAAAATCAATCATTTTATATAAAAAAAAAAACCTTCACTAACCCTAAAAAGATCTAAACTTCTTTATAAAATCTTAACAAACAACTATAAGATTCAATCTTTTTTATAAAATCTTTACTAAGAGCTACAAAGACTCAAAATTAAGTCAATAATTAAATCAATTAGGTCAAATTTAAAAACCAAATATTTTTTTATTTAAAAAAAAAAAAAAAAAAAAAAAAAAAAAAAAAAAAAAAAAAAACCCTCAACATAAAAGGCTCAAACTTATTTATAAAATCTAAACCAAAAACTAAAAGGATTCAATCTTTTTTATAAAATGTTCACTAAGAGCTACAAAGACTCAAAATTAGGTCAAGAACTGAATCAATTAGGTCAAATTAAGAAACCCTAATATTATTTTATAAAAAAACTCAACATTTTTATAAAATCTTAACCAAAAGCAAAAAAGATTCAATCTTTATTACAAAATCATCACTAATTAGGTCAAGAATTGAATCAATTAGGTCAAAAATTAAAAACCCTAAAAAAATTCAAAAAATTATAAAAAAACACCTTGGATCTTTTATTGGAAGGAGGGAGGATTGATGAAGAAGGGGATGAAGATAAGGTTCGTTTAGATGATGATGAGCTGCGGCGTGTTTCGACCATGGTTGATTATTTTGATTTTGCGGTGATCGGAATGAATTGGGTTGGTTTGATTGGTTGGTTTTTGTGGTGGTGTGATGATGATGAGGAAAAAGAGGGGAAATTATAGAGGTCAAACTTGTATTTATAGGTGAAAATTAAAATTATTTTTCATATTAAGAAAATAAATTGTTAAATATATATTGATTGCTATTAAATGAATGAATAAAGTTTTGGGATAAATAACGTAGACAATTTGGTAATTTCAAGTCGGTTGTAGTTGTTGAATTGAATCTCGGTTTTTGAGAAAATTTTTTGGGAAAACAAAATTTAGTTAAAAATTTTTAAGAAATTTTTCTAAAATAATAAAAAATTCAATTTACCTTTTTCTATGTGTACTTCTTTTAAGTTTTAGAATAACAATGTATTTTCATATTGTTTCAATTTGGTATATGTACTTTATTTAAGTGTGATTTTACCTATCTCTAGATGTACTTTTTTAAGTTTTAGAATAACAATGTATTTTCATAAGTGTTTCAATTTGGTACATGTACTTTTTTTAAGTTGTAGAATAACGATTTACTTTCAATAAGTGTTCTACTTTGGTACGTGCGATTTTCATAAGTGTTCTAATTTGGTATGTGCGATGACGTGCCAAATTAGAACACTTATGAAAAATATATTGTTATTCTGCAGCTTAAAAAAAGTACACGTATCAAACATGACACTTTGAAAAGTACATTGCTTTTATATAACTTAAAAAAATACACATACTAAAACAGGACATTCGAAAAAGTTCGTTGCTATTCTGCAGCTTAATCCCTAAAAGAAAAACAACTTTTCCATTCTCAAGAGAAAAAAATGAAAAATTAAGAATATTTTTATGCAGTTAAACACAATCTTAATTTATTTCAATTTGAATTTAAAGAATTAGACATATAAATAAAATATTTTTCAAAGAGAACGAGATAAAAATTGGAGTCGATTTTTGAATGAAAGTAAAGAATTTTGATAAAAAAATAATTAATTAAATAAAAAAAATTTGTTTTTTCTTAAAGACTTAGATTTGGCAAAATTCGTAGTTACATGTAAGTTGTGATGTAAAGTGTGACTATATTCTTGTTAAGAAAGTATAATTTATAGTTGCCACAAAACTAGCAACAACTTTTAAATGTTGGGTTAGTTTTTGTTTAAAAAGGGATGCACTAATAAAGGTTTTCTCTAAATTTTTATAATAGTAGTAATTTACCTTTTTACTAAAAAATATGTAGATAAAAGTGGTACTTATAGGTGAAGAAAACGATGTATATAATTATTTTGAGTTATGTAAACGTTGATCTTGATTAAAATTAAAACTAAAGTCGGGAATAAAAAGCTGTTGGGTTGTAAGTAAGACTATTAATAATTTACTTATAGGTGAATATGTTTGGCACATGAGATTATTAAGAAATCATATTTAATTTTTTAAGAAAAAATACTTATAATATAAGTTTTGTTTGATAGACATAACTTATAAGATATCATAAAATATAATGTTTCATGATCTATGAAATTAAATGTTATTTATATAGCTTATAAAAATAATTTAGTTTCTAATTTTCATTTTTACCTACACTTCTATCTCTAGTTTTAGTTTCGGCAACAATTATTTTTCTAGAACATACTCTAAGATTCTAAGAAGGAAAATATATAGAAGAAAGGTAAAGTGAATATTTATAGGTGAAAAAAATTAGTTTAATTTGATAAAATAAAAGTTGGTGATAAATATAAAAAGGGTTGTAAGTGAGAATATGATACAATGGATTATAATTATTTATAGTGAGGGTGGTTGTTAAGAGGCAGGAAAGAACAAGGTGACACAACTGGTGTAGAATCAATTATCAATGTGTGTGAATGTGTTGTAGTGGGTGGTGGGTTCGGTTAGATGGTGTTTGAGATTTCATATCTAAAGTTTCTTGCCTTTCTTAAGCATATAAACTTTTTTATTTAAATAAGAATTTTATAATTTTAAATGTAGCAATTTCTAAGGAGTTTTGAATTAAGCAATTCAAGAAACCACTAATTTAGGATTCGTAGATAGGAATTTGGTCAACTTATGTTATCTCGAAGTTTATATGGGATGGAGAAAACAATATACTTTGATCATGTTACTTAATTTAAGTCATGTAAAACACGCATAGAAGTTAATTACATAGAGGGTTTTCGGAAAGGTGTATGATATGTGCCGTCGTACAGGGCATGGACTTAAAAGGGTTTTCGGAGAGATGTATGATATGTGCCGTGTATAATATTAAATATATATGAGTCATTTAATTTAAGTTTATAAACGTTAAAATAAAATAATTTTAAATTTAACTCCACACGCAAAGCAAATATGGAATTACTGTTTTTTTATCTTATATTGGATATATATATTACTATTAAGAATACAATCGGTTCGGTTATTAAGTTTGGTTTTTGGACAAATACAGAAACCGTTTTGAACAAAATTTCGATTTTTCAAAAAGTTAAAACCAAACCTTCAGTTTTTTGTTTCAGTCTATTATTTTGCATCGATTTTTTTTTATTTTGGGGTTTTGGTTTATTTTCATTTTTCTCAGTTTTTGAGCTCACAAGTCACAATTACTTGTAAGCAAAATAGTTCACTATTGTTGATTTTGTTGTAAGATTCATTTATGTAGAATGGTCCATATATCATGTACTCCGTAACTTTTATATGTCGTAGACTTTAAGAGAATTAATATTAATCATTGACTTAATGAGGTTGTCATAAGACTCACTTTTCAGTACCATTATCCTAACTATATTATCAAAATCCAGCATGCCAAGTTGCCAACAACTTCGATAAAGATTTTTATTGCCAATTGCCAAATGATGCATCCAAAATTTTATGGGCTGAAAATAGCAGTATACATGTGGGCCTAACTGGTAGGTCCTCTTAAAATGAAGCTTTTATCTTCGACCCAATCCATCATCACGGGCTTGATACATCAAATGGGCCTGGTGCTGACTCTCCATCTACCGACTACAAATACTCTTGTCAAATTAAACAATTAATGAAACTTTCTTTTTAACCATCTCTATTTTTTTTGTTTGACTAATCCATATGGTTTGAATACATCACAACATAGATTCAAACCTATTAAAGTTTTCTCTTTTTAGAAGGCTGGCGTGACCACTGAGAGTTCTTTGCACCTAACAAGAATTAAACATGAGACTTCTCAATAGTTACTCAAATTCCTTACCAGTACAACACCCCTAAGTGGTTCATTTAATGAAACTTTATTGTTTGCTTTCTTTTAACCATCTTTCGGATTTTTTGGCTAACTAATCCATGTGGTTTGAATGCATCATCACACAGACTCTGGGTGTATTTGGCAAATATTGTTGGTGTTGGTGCTGGTGCTGTTGCTGATGCTGGTGTTAAAAAAAATTAAAAATTAGATTTTTTTTTATTTTTTTTTATTTTTTTTTTTTGTAGTATTGTTTGGCAAGCTAGTTGTAATTGTAGATTAAAAGTGTAAATGATGTTAAATTATCATCCACGATGTGCACTTCATATTAAAGTAGCAATAGCGTTACGTATCTGCTTCATCCCGTTAGATGCTCCTTCATAATTGTTTTCATTGTTCGTGTCATGACTATGAACTTCGTGAAGTTACCACATTTCAAGCTATTGAGTTGGGCAGGTGCGGGTACTCTATAAAAGCCTTGCAATTGTTTTTTGTGAGACCACATTTAAGGTCCCATATCACATGCATCTCATGCTTCATGAAATAAAGAATCAAAAGCTAATGACAACATATGTTGATTGGCTTGTATCCAAAGGAAGTTAGGTTCTCAAAAGTGCGACATTAAGTCAAATGCAGGGCTAAAAATTGATCTAAACGACAAAGTGGTTATTGTAATATAGTTATGTGTGGTTACTTGTGATATAATAACTCTTGTAAAGGTGGGTGCATGTATAATACAAGGACCAAGTTATGAATGGTTGAGGTTGACACAAAGTTTAACTGGTCATATTCTGGAAGGTTAAAATAGCAATTGCACAAAAAATAATCTCTAGTCTTTTCTCAAAAGTTGGTTGGATCAACTTTTAATTTTAGAGATTGTAGAACCGTAGAGGGGAGTGAATACAGTTTCTTCGTGTTTTGTAAAGTTTAAAAACTTTAAGCCTCGAAAAAGAACCAAGTGGTTATACAATCAATACAACAACCACAAATACAATCCAAAGTATATAAAGCAAGTAAAGAGAGACACCACGATATATACTGGTTTGGGATAGGGAGTTTATACCATCTGTACGTCCAGTTGCGAATCCACGACACCGATACTATTACAATAGTATAATCCTTTCGGTGGACTACAAACCGTTACAACTCACTCCACCGATATTCACCAATATCGATGCTCACAAAGAAGGAGTTACTCACCAACAGTATTCCGCCCTCGGAAACCCCCCAAAAGAATATCGCGATTCGACTTCACCTAAGGGCCACCAAGACCACTACTAAGACTTCCCACCGGAAGTATCAAACCCCAACTAGATCCTCAATGATCTAGGCTTAGTCACCAAGACACAAGACTTCCCTTACAAACAATTGGATGAATAAAAGTTTGTTTGATCAACCAAGCCCTAACCTAACCTAAAGACTCGATTGTTGTAGAAAGGGTAAAGATAAGAATACCCTCGACACAATCACAATAGTGGATTAGGTTCTTGTGATTCTTCCCTTGCAAGGAGATGTGTTCTTTCAAAGATGTTAGTGTGATAAACTAAGAACACAAGATAGAATTAGAGGATTAGAGAGAAAGAATAATGGCAACGGGTGAGGAACATAAGAGCCAATGGGGGTATTTATAGGGAAAAACTCAAACTTGGAAAAAATTTACCAATGCCGGCGCGTCGCCTAGCGCGCCAGAGCTGCTGTAAAGATTTCCCAAGTTTTGGGTGTTGGTCTTATAAATACCCACCCTTGCTAAACCCCCAATTGTATTTCACACACTAAACCTTAACATTAATCAATATAAGGTTTATCAACTCAAATAGCCAATTTGAAAAATGTTTTGTGAAGTGTTTATAAGAAACCAATTATCAAAGATAGAAAGAGATAAGAGATAATTGGGTAGGGGTAGAATGGGTATTTCTCACATGACATAATAGAGATAAGAGAATATGCCATGAGATATTCCTCTATAGGGAAGAATGAGTGAGGTTGGGTTAAGAATGAACCATGGTTAAGTTAGGAGTAACCAAGTTGGGTTAGAAAGAAGTGTATAGAGACTAAATCATGGTTAGGTTAGAGAGTGAACCATGGTTAGGTGAAGAGAAGAATATGTTAGATAATATTCCATTTCTTGGAAAAGAAGGTGAAATTGATGGTTGAGATGTGTTTGTTTGAAATGGATGGTTAGGATGAAGAGTGTGTAAGGATTATAAGGTATGAGTTAGATTGTGTAGGAGTGAAGAGATGTGTGTAAGGGAATATGTAAGAATGGGATGTGATGGGGAGCCTAATGTGTGTAGAGAATGGAATGGTTGTGAGTAGTGTGTGTATTTTGAAAATAAAGTTGTTGTGAGTGTAAGGAATATGTTGTAAGGATGGGATGTGTGTAAAGATGTGAGGAATATGTAAGAATAATATGATGTGGAGCCTTGTGTGTATGGAAAAGGGTATGTGAGTGAAGTGTGTGTATTTTGAATGTAAATGTGTGTGTATGTGAGTGTATAAGAGTGTATGTATGTGTATAAGAGAATATATGGGAAAGTATAAAGTGGAAGCGAATATTGTAAAAGAGGAATATTGTATGGGAGTGTGAGAGACAAAAGGTATAAAGGTGTAAGAGGTGTAAGAGAATATTTAGAGAATGTTGGGGATAAGATTTAGGAGGATTTAGAAGGGTTGGTGGTTTTGTTTTATGTGAAATGTAATTAGAGAAGTGATTAAGAAATAATCAAATTGTCGTTAAAAAAGAAAAGATTTAGACAATTATGATTATAAGTTGAGAAAATCAAATGTTACTTATAATCTCAAGTAACTCAACGTCGAGAATCCATAATCTCATAACTCGGACTTTCCACGACTCGACATACTCAACTAACACCTTGGTACAAACAAGCCAAGAGCTTTGCCTTGATGTAAAGCATATCCCATGCGGGAAAGGATGCATTTACGCAAAGTGACATTTGACTTAGTTTGACCAATAAGGGAGTAAACCCGTTACGTGATTAGACAAGACGTAAGCACGGGCTATGAGCATATGAATGCTTTCACTTGATGTTACGTGAAATATATATGCTCCCTAGGTTTAGAAAAGCCTTGGCTAGAGGCGAGAGTTAGAAAACACAAGTTGGCGTTTTCCCGAAAACGGGTATTTTAAAAGTTGGATCTCTCTAATCCTAAAACTCGTTTCGAGTGTTCTCAATTAAGCACATAACATATTCATACCTGTATTGAACGATCCACATTTGTTGGGTAAGGGGAAAGCTGACTTTCAAAGTTTGTCCCGACAACATCAAAAGCCTGATATTGAATCGGGAAAACTTTAGCTAACGTTTGTTATTTTATGTGTTTCGAAGGTTTATCTGTCATCATTAAAACATTAGGAGATCTCGTCAATGTTGCATCAACAAAGATTATTTTTCTTATAAACTTTCTTAATCTTATCAGCCAAACGATACTACTTTTTTGACAAGAGATTATTTTGTGGAAAAAAAGAAAGAAAAAAAGAAAAAAATAAATAAATAAAGCTGTAGCCCCCATAATCTCCTAATAATCTGGGTTGCCAAACACAGCCTCAAACCGGTTAAAGTCTTCTCTTTTCAAAAAGCTTACGTGATCATTTCAGGGTTATTTACATTTAGAAGAAATTAAAGTTGATATCTCTCACATTTTATATACGATAGTCACAAGTCGTTTAACACTATCTTTATCGATTGTTTCAAGGAAATAGAGTTGCATAATACACTTTTACCTTGTAGCTATAGTTTGAAACTTCTATTTATGTGTAACTTGTTTTCTTGTACCTAGTCTTATGGATGGACCCACATGTATGCCAAATGTCGCATGGGCTACACCTGATTTTAGGTCACGAAGTGTAAAAGGATTTCAAAACTGCTATTTTTGTGGTATGTGCAACCCTCCAAAATTTTTTTGCTACTTTCATTTCTTATGGTGTAACTTTAATTAGCCCAACAATTCTTTTGTGCAACACCCTCTTAAAAATTATGAGTCCGTCCCTGCCTAGTCTCAACGTATTACGAATAAGTATTTTTTACAAGTTGAACACAAAATATTAAACTAAGAAAATGAAATACTGGGAGGATAAGAGCTAGTTAAATTAGAACCAAGCATTTGTTGATGAGGCATTTGAAAGCAAAATGGCAAAAAAGCCCAACCCTGGACGTTATCTTTTTTGTCAGCTTCAGAAAAATACCACTTTTGAATGACTTCTAAACACTTTTTGTTTTTACTAAAATTATTACGCTATTTTGTTTTAAGTTTAGTTACATCAACTAAACATTAAAAAAAAAATGAATAATTTAAAGTCGTATTGGGCATACTCACATACCCATCATTTTGATTAATTATACTTTTGTTTTCTTATATGCCGTCCCACATTTATTGATGCAAGTGACAACACAAACTTTGTATAGAACTACTGAATCATAGACAAAAAAACTATCGGCTTTTGGGTGATAAATGCATTGTTTCGACCAAACAAACAACCTAAGATACGAAAATATCGAAATATTTTATTTATATATTAAAGGAATTACATTATTTCATAAATCTTTGCTAAAACAATATTATTGAAAAAAAAATGAATTAATCAGATTACTTTATTTTGACACGTAGTCAAATCGAGCATTTTTATTGGCCAATTGATTAAAAAAAGTCAAATTTTGATAAATTTAGTGGATAAAAGAAATAGAAATACATGTGTCAAATTTATGAAATAAAAACTTAAAAAAATAATTAATAAAATATTAGTTGTTGAATTTTAAATAAATTATATAGAATTAAATGTAAAGTTATAAGTTTTCTTGTTTCTTTATAATTTTAAAAAACAAATAGCCTCTTAGACTTTATTCCTCCCCCCCAATATACACACATATGCTGTTTTAAAAATATACTAACATGTATATGCACGGAATTATAAAATCAAAATGAAAGCACGAGTTATTGTGTATGTCAATAAATATACGAGGTTGTATGTATGAGTTATTCCTCTTTATGAGTTTAAGTGTGGATATTCATATTTCTTTTTTGTTTTTACTATATGCATTCGATAAGGACTTATATTATTCATTTTTATAAGTTTAACCCATGCGTACAGAGGTTTGAAAATTAAATACGGTTATATTATTAACAAGAATATGCATATCAAATGTAAGCACAGGTTATTGTAATATGAAAATATATACGCGATTGTACTTATAACAACGACTTATGTAATTCTTATTTAAACTTTATAGGAAGAATATCAAGGAAATACATTGTTAAAAAAACTTTATATTTTAACTTTATCAACGATCATTACGTGCTTTAAACTCGCATATTATGTATAACATGATGCCAATGGTTAAATTTAATCAACAACATCAACCTTAACATTTATGTCAGTTAAACAAAGTTAAATCTTTCATCCAACAAAAATCTTTACAAAATCTTAATCGATTTAATACATAAAGAAAAAATTTATATAAAAACCTGTGCATAATTATAAGTTTACTTATATCACAATTACAAACTTTATTTTCCTTCTTAATTATTACCCCACTAGTTATACTTGTTTTTTACACCATCGGTCGTCAACTACCACAAAAAGTCAGTGTCTATCGCTATAAATATCGTCATGGCACGATTCACTCGATCAAATATGGTCTTAATCTAAACTCTTGTCGAGAAGTCATTGTAACATCCTAAAGCTAATCTATGGAAAATGGCAATACTCGACTTGACTCAGCCCGTTTTCTTGTTCACAAGCCAAATTACAAAAGAAGGTGATATATACGTCATTTATTTATTCATATACAATTTTGTACAAGTTATAAAGCACGCTAAATACACTGTATAACATTGCATTGCATAGATAATGACGTAGCTAAAAAAGAGAAATGCTAAAAACAATCGTGACGGTTGTTGTTAACCATAAACTTTTTCAAAAAACGTGCTAATATTGAGACATAAATATCAACCAACTTCTCACATTTCGCTTAAATGACCAATGGATAAAGTTGATTGAGTTTGAGAAAATCAACAAAATAACCTATATCACAAAACTTGAAAATTATTATCCACAATATAACCTAACTTATAAGTACACTAGACCTATAAAATGTTATTTAAACACTAGAGGGAAAAAAAAAAATAAAATAAGTTCTTGTCATATGCATAATGGAAAACCTATAACGCAAACACGGTGTAACTATAATGGCTATAGAAAAGTTATATGTAGACTGTAGTGGTCACGACAGCCTATTAAAAAAGGAGGACTTTACCCGATTTGAGTATATGTAGCAATGGGTTCAAACATCGTGAATTAGTCAGCTAAAAAGTCAAAAACCATGGTTACAAAAAAAAAAAAAAAAAGTTAAATGTACAATTTTGGCCCTACAATATAGGGATAGCTTACTGCATAGCATGCGTACTCTAAAGAAGGGGTGTTAAAAAAGCCGACCCGACCTGAACCGATTAAGCATATTCGGGTCAAGTTACTCGGGACAAAATTTTATTTCAGGTTATTCGGCTCAACCCAAATAACCTGAATACTAAATAAAATCGGATTCAAGTATACTTCTTAGGGGTGTGCACGGTTTGGTTTGGGTCGTTTTTTGGCTAAAACCGAAACCGAACCGAAATGTTCGGTTTTTAGCGGTTCGGTTTTTCGGTTTCTTATAGGTTTCGGTTCGGTTTTCCGGTTTTTTCGGTTTCTAACCGTTCATATTTAGGCATGGAAAATTTATAACAACAAACTTATTCATAAAAAATTGGTTATTCTTATTTTTACTTTTTCTTGTCAATCTAAGTATAATAATGTTTATTCATAATTTTATAATTATACATATATAGTTATATAGATGAGACACACACATGCACGTGAACATACACATAGTATGATCATTTAACCGAACATTTCGGTTCGGTTTCGGCACAACACATATAAACATAAACATTAAGATAAATATATTATAAATCTACCTACAAAATGAATATGTATTTATAAATTTGATTTATTTAGTTATTTATCCATATTATATTAATTATATATTATTATATAATAAAATCGATTTTATTCGGTTTTTATGGTTTGGTTTTTGGACGAAAACCGAAACCGAACCATATTTTTCGGTTTTTGAAAAATTAAAAACCGAACCATCGGTTTTTAGTTTTGATCGGTTTTTTCAGTTCGGTTTTTCATTTTTCGGTTCGGTTTTGGTTTTTTGGTTTTGTTTGCTCACCCCTAACTTCTTTTTTCCCTCAACCTGACTTTGACCCGATCAGAATTGACCAGAATCCGACAAACACAACAATGGAAAAACCTCTCCCTGTCACGTGACACCCAAGGCCAAATCCGTCATTGACAATCCCAAGCCCAGAAAACAAAACCAAAAAGCCCCAAACACACTCACACATTTCTTCACTTCCCCTTCTTATTTGCACAGCGGCTGCAAATAACAACAACAACACCCAAAAACCTTATCACTTTCCTTATCCCCCAATTCCACCCATAAACCCTAACCCTAATTCCATCCAATGGATTCAAAGGACACCACCACTACCACTACTGCCACATCTCTATCAGGTGATACTAATACTCTTAATAATAATAAACCTGTTGTTGTTGTTGTTGATACTGATGATGAAAACGAGGGTTTTGCTAGTGGTCAGGATGAACCCTTTGATACTACCCCTCTAGATGATAGTAATAGTACTACTTTACCTGTTGTTAAGGATAGTGTTAATATTAAGGATGATGATGATGTTGAGGAGACTTTTTCCGAGGCCTTAGATGTCGTAGAAAACGAGCCGAAAGAAGTCGAAAACGATAAGTTAGGTGAGAAAATTTTGGATAATTCGGAAGATAAGGCTGTCGAAAATGATAAGTTAGGTTCCGAGAATTCGGATAAGGTTGTTGAGAGTGAAAGTAAGGGAGATGAGGTTGTTGTGCAGAACGGTGTTAAGGTAACGAATGAAGGGGATTCGGTTGTGGAGGAGATTAAGGTTGACGAGCCTGGTGTGGCTGTAGTTAAGGTTACGGATGAGGTTACGAAACCGGATGAGGTTGTGGATAAGGTTGAGGTAACGGATGAGGTTGTTGAGGAGGATGATGAGGATGAGGATGTGTTGTTGGTTGGTGGGGATGATGATGAGGACGAGGTTGTTGGTGCGGACGATGATGATGTTAAGGTTACGAGTGAAGTTGAAGTTGAAGTTAGTGGTGTTGATGAGAGTAAGGTGGTTGGTGAGTCGCGTGATTTAGGATTTGGTGGGGAGAGTGAGGCGAAGGTTACGCCTGAAGGTGAATCGGTTGTGGAAAGTACACCGGAGGATGTGAAGGAAGAGGATTCTGTAGTGGAAGCTGTGGATGTTGATTTGCCAGTGGCGGGGGTGCCTGGGGTAGCGGTGGTTATGAAGACGGAAGAAGGAGGTGACGTGGCGGTGGTTGATACTGAGAAGATAGAGAAGATAGAACGTGTTTTGGATGAAGTTGTGGATAAGGAGGTTGTTGGAGTGACTGAAGGAAAGTTTTCGCCCTTGGGTGATGTTGAAGTTGAAGATTCTTCCGATAATGAAAAGATTGCTGAACCGGAAGTAGAGAAAGTGGTTGATTCCGAGGGTGTAGAAAATGGTTCAGTCATGGTGAAGACTGCTGTGGGTGATGTAGAAGACGTGTCGGTTGCTGGTTTGGAGGGTGTTGCAGCAAGTGAGGATAACGGGCCCGCTGACAAATTTGTTTTGGAGGAAGGTGCGGAAAAGGATGACGACAATGAAGAAGGGTACGACAGGACCCCTTCAGACGAGGAGGAAACCGATGGGGTGGTTTTCGGAAGCTCGGAAGCTGCTAAGCAGTTTATGGAAGAGTTGGAAGGTGGGAGTTCCAACGCTGGTGGAGAAAGCTCACAAGATCGTTCACAAAGGATTGACGGGCAGATTGTTACTGACTCAGATGAAGAAGATGATGACGACGACGAAGAAGACGGGAAAGAGATTTTTGATTCAGCTGCTTTAGCCGCTCTTTTGAAAGCAGCAGCTGACGGTGGTTCAGAAGGTGGGAACATCACGTTTTCTTCACAAGATGGTTCTCGCCTTTTCTCAGTTGAGCGTCCAGCAGGTTTAGGACCCGCGCTAATGAGAGCTACCCCTAGGCCACCCCGCTCCAACCTTTTTAATGGATCTATGCTTCCTGTTACTGAAACCGATACGAACTTGACTGAAGAAGAAAGGAAGAAACTCGAAAAGTTGCAGGCGATCCGGGTGAAGTTTTTGCGACTCATTCAAAGATTGGGACTTTCTACCGACGAGTCTGTGGCAGCACAGGTTCTGTACAGGCTAGCACTCGTTGCAGGTACTGGTGTTTATCGGATTCCCTTATTTCAGCTAATCTCACTATATTGTAGACCAACTCTAATTTGCATTTAAACTGTTTAATTAAATTCACTTAGCTATTTTTGATTAATTTACAAAATTCATGAAATCGCAATTTCATAATTTAATATGCTAAAAACACAAACTAATGTTTTATAATTCCAACATTCTAAGTAGCCAAACAAAGATATACTATGCTCAATATCACGAATTTGGTCCCTCGTTGATAATAATTAGAGTTACTGATATGGTCTGTAGAAACGGTGTTTGCTTTCTTATTTGAGCAAACCACAGGGATCAATTTCTCAAAATTGAGTAAACTACAGGAACCGCATACATGTAATTTACTCTATACAAATTTCGATAAAGTCGTATTTCACCTTTCTCAAGCTGCGTTTAAATACTAAACCTTATCAGTTGCAGGTAGACAAACTGGTCAAGCATTTAGTCTTGATGCTGCTAGGCAGAAAGCCGCAGAGCTTGAAGCCGCGGAAAGTGATGATCTTGACTTCTCTTTAAATATCCTTGTCATCGGTAAAGCTGGTGTTGGCAAAAGTGCTACTATAAACTCAATCTTTGGGGAAGATAAAACATCAATCAGTGCATTTCAACCTGCCACCGGTTCAGTAAAGGAAATTACTGGTATGGTCGGTGGGGTCCCGATTCGTGTGTTTGATACTCCCGGGCTCAAATCATCTCTAATGGAGCAAGGGTATAACAGGAGCGTCTTGGCATCAGCAAAGAAATTCACAAAGAAAAACCCGCCTGATATTGTTCTTTATGTAGACCGCTTGGACGCACAGACAAGAGACCATAACGATTTTCCATTGTTGAAGACGATTACTACTTCATTGGGCCCCTCTATCTGGCGAAGTGTTATAGTCACTTTGACACATGGCGCGTCTGCACCTCCAGAAGGATCCAACGGGCTTACGTTAAGCTATGAAATGTTTGTTACTCAAAGGTCACATATAGTTCAACAAGCTATTGGTCAAGCTGTTGGTGATATGAGAATGATGAGCCCAAGTTTGATGAATCCGGTTTCTTTAGTTGAAAACCATCAGTCGTGTAGGAAGAATAGGGATGGTCAAAAGGTGCTTCCGAATGGTCAGACTTGGCGCCCACAGCTTCTTTTGCTTTGTTACTCGATGAAAATCTTAAATGAAGCTAATTCACTTCAGAAACCTCAAGAACCATATGATAGCCGTAAGCTTTTTGGGTTCCGTGTTCGGTCCCCACCATTGCCTTATATGTTATCTTCGATGTTACAGTCCCGTCCACACCCGAAGCTCTCGAATGATCAGGATGGTGGTGATTCGGATGCTGATCTGGCAGATTTAACCGATTCTGACAATGAAGAAGATGAAGATGAATATGATCAGCTTCCTCCGTTTAAGCCATTGAAAAAATCCCAACTTTCCAAGCTGAGCAAAGAGCAAAAGAAAGCTTATTTCGATGAGTATGATTATCGGGTTAAGCTTTTACAGAAGAAACAGTGGAAAGAAGAAGTGAAACGAATGAAAGAGATGAAGAAACGAGGCAATAGTACTGTGACCGAACAAGCGTATCCGGAAGAAGACGGTGAAGGGGATGCTCCGGCACCTGTAGCAGTTCCGTTACCTGACATGGCATTACCACCATCTTTTGACAGTGATAATCCTGCCTACCGTTTCCGTTTCCTAGAACCAACTTCACAGTTTTTAGCTCGACCTGTGCTCGATACTCACGGATGGGACCATGATTGTGGTTATGACGGGGTCAACCTCGAACAAACTCTTGCTATCGCCAACCGGTTTCCCACTGCAGTTTCTGTTCAGCTCACCAAAGATAAAAAAGACTTCAGCATCAATATGGACTCCTCAATTGCCACTAAACACGGGGATAAAGCTTCAACAATGGCGGGTTTCGATATTCAACCAATCGGTAAACAGCTTGCTTACATCGTCAGAGGCGAAACCAAGTTCAAGAATTTGAAGAGAAACAAAACCGCTGCAGGCATGTCGGTCACGTTTCTAGGTGAGAACGTGGTCACGGGTTTCAAAGTTGAGGATCAGATTACCCTCGGGAGACAGTACTCAATCATCGGGAGTGCGGGTACGGTTAGGTTTCAAACTGATTCTGCTTACGGGGCAAATATCGAGATTCAGCGACGGGAGCTCGATTACCCAATTGGTCAAGTTCAGTCGACTTTAGGATTATCGATTATTAAATGGAGAGGGGATTTGGCGTTGGGTTTTAACAGTTTGGCTCAGTTTTTTGCTGGGCGTAATTCCAAAGTGGCGGTTCGAGCGGGTATCAATAACAAGATGAGTGGTCAGATCACTGTCAAGACTAGCAGCTCGGAGCATCTGGCACTTGCTCTTACAGCAGTTATTCCTTCGCTTATTTCAGCTTACAAGAAATTGTGGCCCGGTGATGCTGAGAAGTACTCTGCTTATTAAGCAGTGAGCACCATGTTCGGTATTGAAGATTATTGTTTCCGTTTCATTATTATGTTTCCTATTGAATAATATGCTTAGTTTACTTTATTCAGATATCAACAAGCTGAAAACTTTTGTTTACTGTTTTAATTTTGTGTAATGAACTCTGTGTACGAAAATGAGTTGAGATTAACGAGGGAATACAGTATTACGCTTTTGCTTACTTGTGGTTTTCTTATCTTTACTTCAGTAATCGAAATGGCAGTAGCGGTAATTTCTAGTAGTATTTATTGGTTGCTGTTTGTGTTTGTTCTCATAGATCAGATTTACTGCACAGCATTTAGTGAATATGTATGTGTTATTAGAAACCATGTTTTGGTCTTAGCTGGAGATGGTGCTGCATCAAATGTTTCAGTGGTCGGTCTTTAAGGTCACAACTAGCTTGTTAGTATACGTAGTTAGATCAGGTCCACTAACTGTTGCGCTTATTGGCTTATTAAAGCTCCTTCAAGTGTGTTTAAGCCGAACTATATATATTGGGCTATTAAAGCTCTCTACTCAGGCATATGAATATTCCATGAGTTGAGAGCTCACATCGTTAAGGCTCGTGATGCTATTGAATTGAGTTGAGCCTAGGCGAAGATGCGTGAGTTAAGCCCGAACTTAGTCATATATAGCTCTGTTTGTATGAGTTAAACATTCAGCTAGAGGTGTGGCATTGGTATTTTTGGAAAAAAAAAAGAAAAAAAAAAAAAAAAAAAAAAGAAAAAAAAGAGCTTATTACTTGATTTCAAAGGCAAAAGGCATCATCGGCAGATCAAGCTGCATTAACCCTAACCTCTATATGTAAGGAATATTTGCTAGAAACTGCTCTGATCATGTGGATCAGCAGCATTAACCCTAACCTCTATATGTTGTAAGGAATATTTGCTAGAAAATGCTCTGATCATTGTGTAAGTGTGTGACTTGGACGGCCTACAGGCTTGTAGATACTCAAAAGAGTTTGATGCACAAACGAATTTTTGATTAACAAAATGTTAGATTTATAAAATTTTAATACGCAAACGTTTTTTTTTTTTTTTTTTTTTTTTTTTTTTTTTTTCATCAAAATTATACACTTCTTGAAAACAATTTCAATTTTTTTTTATCCACCAATGCCCCTATCTTATAGATTTTTTTGAGAATTTTTGTAAGAATATTTATTTATTTTTACGATTTTTACAAATATTTGTCTTTTTATTTTAGCCACCCCGTACTCTTAAAACTTCAAATGTCGAAATTTGATCATGTTACTAACATAAAACTAAAACACTTATTACGTTAAGAGCCACTTTATAATATATGCTCATAAACTTTGAAAATTGATATAAAATACGCTCGCATTCAAAGTGAGAAAAATTAGAGACATGTATGAATTACTATTAGAATATCAATACTAAACATGCTACGTTGGCATGTGCAACATGATAGTCCAACAATACAATACGAATACAAATTTGACATTCCATACACATGAGAGTATATAAGTAAACAATATATGTGTTCTTTGATCTATGTGGGATAACAAACTTAAAACAATTTCTCATAATAGTCACAATACGATTGTTCTAGCAAGACATTATATCACATGTTAAAATTTCACGTATATGTTGGATTTTATGGAAATATTCCATGTAAAAAAAGTATTGTGTTTGCATTTTGAAAAATCATAACAAAAAGTGAAACAATTTTTAGTTCAAGTACTTCTATGATACATTAATAAAAATACGTTGCTATTTATTAACCTAAATCGTGAGTAAATAACTAAATGGGTATGAGTTAAACATTGAGCTATTGGTGGAAATGCCAATATTTTATAAAATGGGTAAATTAAGGGGTATTTTGGAAAAATAAAAATAAAAATGAAACTACATAAGCTATTTACTTGGTTTCAAAGGCAAAATGCATCGTTGGTTGATCGAGCTGTATTAACCCTAATATTCATATTTAACGAATATTTGCTTGAAACTGCTCTGATATGTGAGTGTGTAACCTGGAGGGCCTAAAGACGAGTGATGCATTTTGTTTGGAAGTCAAATGTGAAGCGCAAAATTTGTATATTACAAATGGCTTTCATTTGCTGCACTACAAGAAACAGGAGAACAGGCGACGACCATTTTCCCGTCGACATAATGTCGACGGCATAAGGCAGAAAACGACAAAAAAAAAACGCTTGATCGAGCCCCACTGCGTTGAATTTTTCATACTCGTATTTTTCCGTCGACATGTCGACGGGAATATTTCAACATATTTTTTTAGCCTCAATAATTCACCAAAGTTGGGCGCGAAATTTACTCGCTAATATTTTCCCGTCGACATGTCGACGGGAAAATATTAATCACGATTTTTCCCACAATTAACGTGTGATTAAAGGTAATATTTTTTTGTTTTGAGATTCCCGTCGACATGTCAACGGGATTTTATTACTAAATTATAAATATTTTTAATAAATGGGTAAAGTATTGGGCGGGATTTTTCTCGCGTTCTTTTTCCCGTCGACATGTCGGCGGGAATATCTCCCCAAAAACCAGGCTATATATATCCTCACAAATACATTCCCGTCTCATTTTTTACCTATATACATTCTCACAAAATTATTTCCGTCTCATTTTACACATCTCACAAATAAGTCAATCGTCAATTTTTACAAGACACACATGACTTGGCGTGGTTGCACAGTTGAAGAGGAATACTCAAAAATCTTGTCACACGAGCTCCTCTTTAATGAAGTTATGTTAACTTTTGGTCATGCAGTTTATGAGGAATATGGTTCTTTTAAGGACGTTGAACCGTGGATGAGAGACAAGATTATCGAATGGTGTAGGAAAAAGTCGTACTACAAAGAGTACATGGACGAGCTAGATGCTGCTGAAGCTCAAGCTGCTGCTAAAGCTCAAGTTGTTGCTGTTGGAGGTGACAACGAAGCTGAAAGTACGTTGGAAACCAAACTTGATAATATGGGAAATAGGGTCACAAATCTTGAAGCTACGTTTGCACATATCAAGGAAATGAGAGCAAGGAAGGGAAAAGATGGTGCGAGTTCGAGTAAAGCGGGAAGTAGCCGCAAAAAAAAATAAAAAATAAACGGGTTGTTTCGTTTGATCTGTTCTTTTGGCTGTCGAGTTGTTTAGTTTGAGTTGTTTCGTTTGGTTATCGAGTTGTTTAATTTGAGTTGTTTAGTTTGAGTTGTTTCGTTTGGTTGTCGAGTTGTTTAGTTTGAGTCTGTATGAAAATGCATGTGGTTGAGAACTCTTGCTTGTTTTAAATAAACAGTTTGCCTTTGTGTTTGATAATTATTGCTCCTTCAGTTCTATTATTTGTGCGTACGAATTTAAAATATAAAGGACGTTCAACATCAGTTACCACAACAACAACATTTTATTAAACAACAACAACAACAACATTTTATTAAACAACATCAATAACATCAACAACAACAGCAAACCACATCAACAACAACAACGATAACAGTACTACATATGAAATTTATCCATGTCACCTAAAAGGTCACGGAGTATTGCATCCAACTGACATGCGTGGTCGTGGTTGGGATACGTTGCCATGTCAAGTTTTGCCTCCAGCACCCTTAATTTTGTCTTTAGAACCTGTTTTTGTGCCTCCAGCACCTGTTTTTGTGCCTCCAGCATGTTTATTCTAAGATTTTTTTCATGACAGTTTGAGCACCTTGTTGGAGCAGATCCAAAACCACTTGATGTTGAAGCTCCCAGAGAACCGATCATCATTTTGGCGAGTCGTTCCTCCTTCCATAAAAAAAAATCACATCCACGGTCTATTGTCCCAGGCTGTTAAAGAGTAAAAACTAACCAAATTATTTATATAATACACGAAAAAGTATGTAATTGTTCACCTGCGAGAACGGACACGCATAGTATAGTTTACCACGGGAGTAAGATTTACGCGATTCTCGCAGAATCACGTCTCCTCTTTCACAAGGACAAGGAAAAGCTTCAAATTCTACCATCTTCTCCACCATGATAACAGTGTATGTTTGTGGTTGTGAGGTTGAGTGGTTGAATCGTGACCGGGGTGGCCCGATCTACAAGTTGAGGTGATAAAAGGTGGTGGCCAGAAAAAGATTCCGGCGGCCGAAAACTGATGGTGTCGCCAGAAAACAGAAACTGCTAGAGAGAGATAGAGAGAGAGATATAGTGAGATGAGTGTGTGTGTGTGTGTGTGTGTTTATATTGTGAGGATAAGTTGTTAGGTAGAACCATAGCATCTCGACTCGTTCGTTT
Organism: Artemisia argyi; assembly: GCA_030686995.1. Classification (NCBI taxonomy): domain Eukaryota; kingdom Viridiplantae; phylum Streptophyta; class Magnoliopsida; order Asterales; family Asteraceae; genus Artemisia; species Artemisia argyi. Next base: position 28,876,683 of record CM060683.1, read on the forward strand.
AACATCTCATGTATAACCATAGCATCTCGACTCGTTCGTTTAACATCTCATGTATAACCATTGCATCTCGACTCGTTCGTTTAACATCTCATGTATAACCATTGCATCTCGACTCGTTCGTTTAACATCTCATGTATAACCATAGCATCTCGACTCGTTCGTTTAACATCTCATGTATAACCATTGCATCTCGACTCGTTCGTTTAACATCTCATGTATAACCATAGCATCTCGACTCGTTCGTTTAACATCTCATGTATAACTATTGCATCTCGACTCGTTCGTTTAACATCTCATGTATAACCATAGCATCTCGACTCGTTCGTTTAACATCTCATGTATAACCATTGCATCTCGACTCGTTCGTTTAACATCTCATGTATAACCATAGCATCTCGACTCGTTCGTTTAACATCTCATGTATAACCATAGCATCTCGACTCGTTCGTTTAACATCTCATGTATAACCATTTCATCTCGACTCGTTCGTTTAACATCTCATGTATAACCATAGCATCTCGACTCGTTCGTTTAACATCTCATGTATAACCATTGCATCTTGACTCGTTCGTTTAACATCTCATGTATAACCATAGCATCTCGACTCGTTCGTTTAACATCTCATGTATAACCATTGCATCTCGACTAACATCTCATGTATAACCATAGCATCTTGACTCGTTCATTTAACATCTCATGTATAACCATTGCATCTCGACTCGTTCGTTTAACATCTCATGTGTAACCATAGCATCTCGACTCGTTAGTTTAACATCTCATATATAACCATTGCATCTCGACTCGTTCGTTTAACATCTCATGTATAACCATAGCATCTCGACTCGTTCGTTTAACATCTCATGTATAACCATTGCATCTCGACTCGTTCGTTTAACATCTCATGTATAACCATAGCATCTCGACTCGTTCGTTTAACATCTCATGTATAACTATTGCATCTCGACTCGTTCGTTTAACATCTCATGTATAACCATAGCATCTCGACTCGTTCGTTTAACATCTCATGTATAACCATTGCATCTCGACTCGTTCGTTTAACATCTCATGTATAACCATTGCATCTCGACTCGTTCGTTTAACATCTCATGTATAACCATTGCATCTCGACTCGTTCGTTTAACATCTCATGTATAACCATAGCATCTCGACTCGTTCGTTTAACATCTCATGTATAACCATTTCATCTCGACTCGTTCGTTTAACATCTCATGTATAACCATAGCATCTCGACTCGTTCGTTTAACATCTCATGTATAACCATTGCATCTTGACTCGTTCGTTTAACATCTCATGTATAACCATAGCATCTCGACTCGTTCGTTTAACATCTCATGTATAACCATTGCATCTCGACTAACATCTCATGTATAACCATAGCATCTTGACTCGTTCATTTAACATCTCATGTATAACCATTGCATCTCGACTCGTTCGTTTAACATCTCATGTGTAACCATAGCATCTCGACTCGTTAGTTTAACATCTCATATATAACCATTGCATCTCGACTCGTTCGTTTAACATCTCATGTATAACCATAGCATCTCGACTCGTTCGTTTAACATCTCATGTATAACCATTGCATCTCGACTCGTTCGTTTAACATCTCATGTATAACCATACAAGACTTGAATTTTGACCGGTTGTGATCTCGAGGTTATCTAATGGTTGAGATTTAGTATTTTGTGATATTCTAATTATTATTTATTTTATATTTTAATAAATGATTTTTTTTAATTATAATAATATAAGTAATTAATTTTAAATATATATATTTTTTTAATTTTATAAAAGTATTTATAATAAATAAATTTTTTTAATTATATCAATTTAGTTTATTAATTTTATAAAACTTATTTTTTAGTATTTTATAAAAGTATTTATAATAAATAATTTTTTTTTTAATTATATTAAAGTAATTTTATAAAACTTATTTTTTAATATTTTATAAAAGTATTTATAATAAATAAAAAATTTTAATTATAAAAGTTATTTTCCCATCGACATGTCGACGGGAAAATAACCGCCAAAAAATTTCGTGAAATTTTAATACACCCGCCAAACGCAAACGACAAAATAACTTTAGACTCCCGTCGACATGTCGACGGGACTATTAATAGTATAAAAAATTACTTTTATATTCCCGTCGACATGTCGACGGGAATATAAAAGTATACACAAAACCAGATCTGGTCTCAATTATTATCACAAACTTAAAAAAAAAAAAAAAAAAAAAAAAAAAAAAAAAAAAAAAAAAAAAAAAAACTCTCCACTCCTCCCCTCGCCGGCGATTACCCTCCACCACCACAACCAACGCTCCTCTGCCACCACAACCAACACTCCTCCACCACCACATTATCCCTCCACCACCAAATCCCACCCCACATTACCCCTCCACCACCACAGCTCCTCCTCCACAGTCCAACACCACACACTAGCACCACTGTGCACCTCCTCCTCCTCCTCCTCCTTTGTTTAATTCTTCCCCAACCCCTCCTTTGTTTAATTCTTCTTCTTTCCCAACCCTCCTTTCTTCAACCACAGTCCAACAACAGCAGCAGCAGCAGGTACGCGTTTTTATTTTTGTTAATTTTTGTTATTATTATTAATTTAATTGTTATTATTATTGTTAATTTTTGTTATTATTATTGTTAATTTATTTTTTGTTTATTAATTTTTTAATTTAATTGTTATTAATTTTGACAGCAGGTAAAGAGGGTGAGAGCCGAGAGCGAGAGTCGAGGGTGAGAGCCGAGACAACCAAGACAGCAGGTAATGTACCTCGTTTTATTTTTTTTATTAACTTTTGGTATCCCGACGACATGTCGCCGACAATAGTTTTTTGTTTAAACTTTTGATATAACCATTATATTGCATCTCTTTTATTATAGCCCGAGCCCAGGACGAGACCACAGCCGAGCTACAGCTGAGCCACAGCCGATACAGTAGCCGAGACAGATGTATTCCTTTTTTTTTTTTTTTTTTTTTTTTTTTTTTTTTTTTTCATTTTTATGCTTTGTTGTAGTTTCGTATCCCGTAGCGTTTGGTTACTAGTTTAGTGCTTGCAGCCGTATGTATAGTTTGGTTAGTATATTAGGTTTTGATATAAAAGGGATTGTTGCGGATTGTGAAATGTGATTAAGTATTAGTTTACAGATTAAGTATTAAGTAGGATATTGCGTTTGGTTAGTTGTTTGGGTTTTTTTAACGACACAACCAAGGTCAGTTGTGCTCATTGTGTACCCACGGTGCAAATAGCACCTTGGGGGACTTGGTATTGAACTAGCCGTAGGATATTGGGTGGGTTTGCAGGTTTAATGCATTATTTGGCCGAAGGTTGCAAATATTAAACTAGTAAAAGAAAGAAAAAAATAGTTTGGTTAGTAACTATATAAAAAATAGTTTCGGCTTATATAACGGGCTTATGGCTTGTTTGGTTTTCGACTTATGTTTCTGTTGATATAAATAATGCCTAAAAACATTATTAACATTTATCGATATCTCCATGTTTTGATAATCACAAAACGTAAACCCATTGAGCTAAAAATTATGACGTAAACAAGTATTTAGTGAGAAATATTCACTTTACATCCAAATTACTTAAGGTATGAATAAACAAAATGTTTAATGCATTTTATGATCAAAAGAATTTTTATTTTTACAAACCTTACATTTTTTATAATGTGGGACAAACATTTTTAAACTTATACAAAATGTTTTTGTATTTATAAAGAAATGTTTTATTCAAAATAAATATTTTGAATTCAAATTTTTACCCAAAAAACGGCTATACTCTTTAGGAAAAACCTTCCCAACAAAAAGACAAATTCTGAAGAAAATATTTTTTTTTGTTAGGCGGCCCCCTTAATCATTAAGGGGACCGTCTAGTAAATTAAGGGGACCGGCCATACAATTAAGGGGACCGCCCACGCTCCCAAACAATATTTTTCCCCCTTTAAATATTGGTTCATTCCACACATTTTTCTCACCTTTTGCACCCCAAAACTTTCTGTTCTAGATCTCATTTCTATTCTCTAAAATCCTTTGATCATATATATATAAATCTTTGTTTCAAAGTGATCCAAGCTTCAACCTTTCAAGTGCAAGAGAAGAATACTTCAATCCTTCAAGAGAAGAAGTATTACAACTTGTTGTGACCTCCACATCCAAGTTGTTAGAGCATCATCCATTATATCTATTTCTTTGTGTAACTAGTTGTGAATATTTGATAGAAGATAGATTAGCAAGGTGTGTAGATAAAGAGATTGTGTAGTAGATAGTTGTGAAGTAGAGAAGTTGGGAAGTAGATAGTTGTGAAGAAGATTGTTGTGAAGTAGATAGTTGTGAAGATAGATAGGTGTGAAGAAGTAGTGACTAGGTGTGAAGAAGTTGTGTAGAAGGTGTGAATAAGTTGTGACGAAGTTGTGGTATGTATATTGGTGTGTAAGGTTTTCTCCGCCATAAGGGAGCTTATTGACATAGTGAAGAAAACTCTCGAGTAGGTGACTCGGGGAGTGGAGTAGGGCAAGGAAGGTGTCCTTGTAACCGAACCACTATAAATGCTTTGTCTCGCGGTTTGATCTTTTCATCTCTTACTTATTATCTGATGCGTGGGAATCGCACCTTGCTTTACCTCTCGAGGGATCTCGAGAAGCTTACAACCCCCACCAGGCAGTGTACCTGATCGTTGTAGTATAGTATAGTGACAAGTACCGGGGGATTGATCGTTCAGCTTAGGAATAGTGTCGCTAGGATTAGAAAACCTAATTAATAGTTCTAGAGGTGAAAGATGATTATTTTTGTATTTTTTTATATTTTATGAAAGCAAGTAAAATCTCGGGTTTTGGAAGAGTGGGCGGAATTAGTTGCTATTCAACTAACCCAAAACTAAGATGCAATCAAAATAAAATAATAAAAATGAAAATAAACTAATTATACTAAAGTTGTGAGCAGTAATTGGAGAAATTGTGTTTACTTAGACTTCATTACTCCCTAGATATCTTTTACATGTTAATTACTTGTTACACTTGTATAAATGACGGATTGTATTCCTTAATACCATTCGTGGGGTGGCATACATAACTCCCCAACTCTATGAGCTCTTATCTCCTCCTACACCATGACCCAACACAACTATAGGGATTGTAAACAGTGGCTCATGCATTAAATACAACCAATAAAGACCTAGTACGCCTCGGTTCATGTTTCTTAAGACGTTCAAGCATGTTACCATTTGGAGATCTGCCAGTTTTCTTAAGCCTAACATATAAATCATTCATTCAAAACAAGAATAGACAAGTAATCAACACATAATCAACATCCAGGTTTCATTAGATCTAAGCAAACACAAAAGAGATCTAGCCTAGCATAGTGGAATTGAGACGAGAACAAGATATAAACAACCAACACATAGACATATTGATTGAATTGAAAGTACACTTATCTCAATTACAATGCAAGGTCTCAAGGGTTTGGAACCCTTGAAAAACCTGTAAAAGAGGCACCAAAATCGTCTTTAGGGTTTCACCAAAACTTCTCCCCTTTTAATGAAAAAGCTAGAAAACTATATATAGGAAAAACAGGCTGACGGCGTCAAGAGTTACTTGTGACGCCGTCACCTCGCCGCCATATACTTCCTCGGACGGCCTTGATCCACTTATGACGGCCTATGTGACGCCGTCACCACCCACGGTATTTTATTCTTGCCACTTTGACGCCGTCATGAATCCTTCTGACGCCGTCACCACCTACGATGTTTAATTCCTCATGTCTGACGCCGTCAAGATGGTGGTCTTGACGCCGTCACCTTGTATCTTCAGCATGGAAATTTGGTACTTTGCCGTTTTTTTCACTTTTATGCTCCAAAAACATCCAAAATGGCTTCTTTTCCAGAATTCACTCTCCAAACACCTAAAATCACAAAAGGAACGATTTAGGGCAATATTTGATCAAATAAAGTCGGATTCGGGCTTAAATGACCCCCTAAAAACGGATCATTTTTCGCCTCATCATTATCTTGCTTATATCGTTATTACTAAAAGTAGAGATAATGAAATGTTTTTTGTGGATCAAAATTGACTGTAAGAGTATACACTTTACATATGCTTAACTGTTTAAGTATCGATTTAAGGGAAGTCGGTATGTTGTTTACAACAACTGGACATAGTTGGGGTAATGCATATCTGTAATCAAATATTAATTATCTTCTACCACGTGTTAAAATTTCACGTATTTGTTGAATATTTTAACCCTACACCATAGTGATAAAACTTCAAATGAGAAAATTTGATCATGTTACTAACATAAAACTAGAACTTATTACCTTAAGAGTATACACTTTACACTTTACAATCATAAACTTTGAAAATTGAGTAAAACTAAGCTCTTAAATACATGCTCATAAACATTGAAATTGAGAAACATTAAGCGATGTATAAACAAAAATTAGAGACATGTATGAATTATCGAGTGATAGATATTCTTACATGCTTGACCAGCATGAACAACATCATCGAACAACAACACGATATTAATACTAACTTAACAATACATACACATGAGAGTATATAAGTAAGCAATATATGTGTTTTTTGATCTATGTGGGATAACAAACTTGCAACATATACAACTTTCTAGCAAAAGATATTACATCTTTATATCCTTAATCAAATATTAATTATCTTCTATCACGTGTTAAAAATTCACGTATTTGTTCAATTTTACGAAAATATTCCAGGTAAAAAAGTATTGTGTTTGCATATTGAAACAAAATTTGAAAGATCATAACAAAAAGTGAATCAATTTATAAAATAATACATTGAAGAAAATACGTTGTTATTTATTGACCTAAATCATGAGCAAATGGGTATGAGTTAAAAATTCAGCTAGAGGTGATGCCAACATTTTATAAAATGGGTCAATTAAGGGGTATTTTGAAAAAATAAAAATAAAAATGGAACCACATAAGCTATTTACTTGGTTTCAAAGGCAAAAGGCATGTTGATCGACCTGCATTGACCCTATCCCCTAAATTTAACGAATATTTGCTTGAAATGCTCTGATGTGTGAGTGTGTAACCTGGACGGCCTACAGGCGAGCGATGCAGTTTGTTTGGAAGTCAAATGTTATGCATAAAAATTTTAATTTTACATATGTTATTCACAATGAAATTTTGATGCAGATCCTAAAAAGAAATTATATGCACAAACGAATTTTTTATGCATAAAATGTCGATTTACAAAATTTTAGTGCGTAAATGATTTTTTTTTATTATTATTATTTTTTTTTCACAAAATATTTCATCAAAACTATACACTTCTAAAAAAACTTCCTTCACAACTTTTTGTATCCATCAATACCCTCCGTATACAGAAGTTTTTGAGAATTTTGTAAGAATTGTTAGTATTATTTTTAGTTATTTTTACGCTTTTTACGAATATTTGTTTTTTCACTTTAACCCACACCCTACTCATAAAACCTCAAATTAGAACTTGTGCTCATAAATTGAAAATTGAGAACAATTACGCTCTTAAATATATGCTCATAAACCTTCAATATGTGAAAATTTAAGTGATATAGATATGCTAGCTTAGGATATCTATCAGCATGATAGTCCAACAACACAATACTAATACTAACTTCGCAATCATACACATGAGAGTATATAAGTAAAATCAATAAATGTCTTCTTTGTTCTATGTGGGATAGCAAACTTGAAACGATTTCTCATAACAATCACCATACAATTATTCTAGCAAGAGACATTACATATTTATATCCATTATTAAATATTAATTATCTTCTAATTATAATACGTTTATTCACGTATTTGTTTGATTTTACGAAAATTTTTGAGGAAAAAAGTATTGTGTTTGCATATTTAAATAAAATTTTAAAGATCATAACAAAAACTGAAACAATTTTTAGTTCACGTACTAGTTATATGGTACATTGGAGAAAGTACGTTGCTATTTATTGACCTAGCTATTCGCGAAAAAATGTTGTTATGAAAGAAATTAAGATCGTCTTGATGTTTGTATTTGTATCTTTGGTTTTAAACGCATCACGATATGATTTTGCTAGAGCTGAAACCGATGACACATGTAGAGTGAATCACTGAGTAGGACGGTTAGTCCCGACATGAAACGGTATGACCATGGGATGAACTGATACGGGGTTCAAGTTATTGTGTTGAGGAGGATCCGGTATTACATTTGGTGGAGTAAAAGCTTGGGATTGGATCGGTGTTTTGCTATTGTTGGTGACGTGCCATTTAGGGCTGTGGGTGGAGACTGGATTGGTGTTTGGTGTTGGGCCACGGGTGGAGATTGGATTTCAACAATGTAACATATCGACACACACCTTTTATTTCAACACTACGATTCGTACTAGGTTTTGCATTCGCATCATGAACAAACTTGCACCCATCACCAAATTGAGACACACCTTTAGCAAAATTATAACAAGGTCTCCAAGACTTAACTTGGGGATTGGAGGATCGATGAGAAGTACCTGATTCAGCCATAAGCAGTACCATAGGAGAAGAGGAGGAGGAATCCATGGGTAGAGATTGAGACTTGGACTTTAGGCTCATCTCTTCGGTGGTTAGCATCGAACGAGCGGTTTTAAGATCAGGAAAGGTGTCCTTATGATGCATGATACCACATACATTATCATACTTGTCCGACAACCCTTTAAGAGCAAACGTAACCACATCTTCACTACTAACAGGAGCTCCAAGACTTGTGAGAATTGTAGCAATCGACTCGATTTTCCTAAAGTACACGCATCCATGCTCAAATCACCAAGTTTGAGTGATCGTAGCTCCGCCTTCAATGCAATGGTACGAGACCTTTTGTTGTCTTTAACGATCTCGGTAAGAAGATCCCATGCCTCCTTAACGGATCGTGGATGTTCCACAACCAATCTACCTTGAAGAGCATCTGATAGCGTGGTAAAGATCCACGATAGAACAATATTGTCTACCTTAAGCTCTTCCGGAGTGAGTGGTGTAGGAGCGCTAGTAGATGCATTAACCGAGAAACCATGCATATACTTACTTACTTGCACATACATGCTTAAAAAACTGCAAATGAGAAAATTTGTTCACGTTACTAACATAAAACTAGAACACTCATTACATTAAGAGTATACACACTTTGCAATACATGCTTAAAAAAAATTATATACGTGTATGAATTATTGAATTATCAAGAAATGGGAGTACTAGTTTAGTATATCCATCAACATGATAGTCCAACATCACAATACTAATACTTATTTGACTGTCTTTACTCATGAGAGTATATAACTAAGCAGCATATGTGTTCTTTGATCTATATGGGATAGCAACAAGCCAACAATTTCTCATAAGAGTCACCATAGGATTGTTCTAGCAAGTGAGATTACATTGTAATCAAATATTAATTATCTTCTATCACGCGATAAAATTTCCCGCATTTGCTGGATTTTACAAACAATGTTTCAGATAAAAAAGTATTGTGTTTGCGTATTGAAACAAAATTTGAAAGATCATAACAAAAAGTGAAACAATTTTTAGTTCACGTACTTATACGGTACATTTGGAGAAAATACATTGCTATTTATTGATCTAAATCGTGAGTAAGTATTGTTATGTAGTATAAACAAATTTTAGGTTAGCCAGACGAGACTTGTAGAGTTGTAGCCGAAAAGAACCAACCCAATGAAACTCTATAGATTTTTGTTTGAGCACCTTACGTTCAGATCGTCCTACCATTCAGCTACATTGGAAGCTTGGATTTCAGTTTAAACTCCCAATTTAGGAACATAAAACTAGAGCACTTATTACATTAAAAGTATACACTTTACAATACATGCTCATAAAACATTGTAAATTGAGAAAATTTAAGTGATGTATAAAAACTTAAATACGTGTATGAATTATTGAGCAAACAAGTGGAGACATGCAATCCTAGCATATCCGACATGTTTGTCCATTAAAATAATTAATACTTATACTAATTTGACAATACATACTCATGTGAGTATATAAGTAAGTAGTATACATGAGTTCTTTGCTATATGTGGAATAGCAAACTTGAAACAATTTCTCATAACATTCACCACATGATTGTTCTAGCAAGAGACATTACATCTTTATATTCGTAATCAAATATTAATTATCTTCGGCCATGTGTTAAAATTTCACGTATTTGTTGGATCGAGATCCTGTAACAATAATGATTTGAGGCCATGGGTTGTAACATGCTGAACTTGGGAAGTGGATCTTGAATTGTGCCCGGTCGTCTGTAATTCTTTGTAGAAAAAAATAAACTCGGTTTCCCTTTATTTGAGCTGACTCTTATATTGGACCCTAGTTTTGTGCACCACTTTTGTACAACTATTACTAAAAGTTGAGATAATGAAATGTTTTTTGTGGATCAAAATTGACTGTAAGAGTATACACTTTACATATGTTTAACTGTTTAAGTATCGATTTAAGGGAAGTCAGTATGTTGTTTACTGGACATAGTTGGGGTAATGCATATTTGTAATCAAATATTAATTATCTTCTACAACGTGTTAAAATTTCACGTATTTGTTGGATTTTTTTCCCCTACACCATACTGATAAAACTTCAAATGAGAAAATTTGATCATGTTACTAACATAAAATTACTAGAACATTAAAAGTATACACTTTACAATACATGCTCATAAAGTTTTGAAAATTGAGAAAAATTACGCTCTTAAATACACGCTCATAAACTTTGAAATTGAGAAAAATTAAGCGATGTATATATATAAAAAAAAAAAAAAAAAACTAGAGACATGTATGAATTTATTGTACTATGATGAGGTACATGCTGCGTTAGCATATGCAACATCATAATTCAACAACACAATACTAATACTAATTTAACAATCCTTACATGTGAGAGTATATAAGTAAGCAATATATATGTTCTTTGATCCATGTGGGATAGCAAACTTGCAACATACACAACTTTCTAGCAAGAGACATTACATTTTTATATCCTCAATCAAATATTAATTATCTCTACCACGTGTTAAAATTTCACGTATTTTTTGAATTTTACGAAAAAGTTCCAAGTAAAAAAGTATTGTGTTCGCATATTGAAACAAAATCTCAAAGATCATAACAAAATCTCAGAGCAATCACCATACGATTGTTCTAGGAAGAGACATTACATCTTTATATCCGCTATTAAATATTAATTATCTTTTAATACGTGTTAAATTTCCGTATTTGTTGGATATATTTTTCGAAAATGTTCGAGGCAAAAAAGTATTGTGTTTGCATGTTGAAACAAAATTTTAAAGATAATAACAAAAAGTGAAACAATTTTTAGTTCACATGCTTATACGGTACATTGGAGAAAGTACGTTGCTATTTATGACATATTCCCGAATAAATGCTGTTATGAAAGAAATTCAGATCTTCTTGATATTTGTATTTGTATTTTTGGTTTTATAGTTTCAATAAAACTTTGCTTTTCAAAAGTTGAAAAGTTTCAAGATGAAACAAACAAACGATTCTACAACAGAAAAACAAAATGAACTCAGGTGAATCTTATTATAATAGATGATCAAACAAGTATCTTACTCTTTTAATATAGTCATATATATATACTCATGTGATTAATATTCAAGTATATCCAATTTAAAGAAACTAAACAGGACAAACAATGTAGTTGGTCCATTGATCTATGTCAAATCGGACTCGAATGGCTTTAAGTGCAATTGAATTATGTTTTTAACCAAATTGTCTATCAATCTTATACAGAAAAGTGTTTATGAAGTAAAAACAAATACGAGACTTGTAGCCAAAAAGAACCAAACCCAATGAAGCTTCATAGATTCTTGTTTGAACGCTTCCCTTTCAGATAGTCCTACCATTCAGCTACCTTGGAAGCAACGCCGTAGCTGAGCGAACGGAGGCCCCGTGCGAAAACTTATACCTAACTAAATATGATGGTAAAAAATATATTATACCAACTATTTAAACCCAAAATATAGTATTTTGATTACATATCTTAAGTTTTTAACAAACATTTACAACATAAAATTGTATAACGTTAACAATTTCTGTTGAAAGTGAATTTTGAGGCCCCAAAAAATTTGAGGCCCAGCGCGATAGTACACCTCGTACACCCTCGTATACGGCTCTGTTTGGAAGCTTGGATTTCAGTTTAAACTCTCAACTAGTTATAATGCCCACGCATGCGTGGGTTTTTTTTTTTTTTTTTTTTTTTTTTTTTTTTTTTTTCTAATTTTTTGAGTAATGTATTTGACTCGTAATTAAAATTCCAACATAAATCGGTTAATGTGGGTCATGTAAAGCGTATTTACCCCAATGTGTCAACTTTCAAATAATATGATACGTAACGTGACGAATGGTATTGTATTTGCAAACCTTGAAATCCTCCGATTTTAACAACTATATCGATGAATTTCCTGTCCAAGCATGCAAACCATCTCTTATTTTTCTGCTATTGAATTAGAAGATAGTACTTAATAAGAATTTGGCCTAACCTGCTTTTTGTTTGTTGATTCTTTCTCGGCAAGAGCTTGTTCTTTTCTTCTTTTATTATTCAGGCTTTGATTCATCATCATGAGAGAGTCGATCTTTTTTATTTTTTTAAGAGAGTAAACAATTCGGTTATTGTTGGAAGTTTTATGATCCGCAATTATACTTACATGCAAATTATACTTTGGTTACAATTCTTAGAAGTTTTTGGAACTGATTGATCTTATTTATTTATTTTTAAATTTGGGCTTTACGTATTTGTATTGGATATGGCTTATATTTTAAAACTTAAAAAAAATAAAAATAATAACAATAATTAAATTATTACTTGATAAGGAAACTTTTTTTTTTTTTTTTTTTTTTTTTAAATGAAAAAGTCCCTCTTGTAGTTTTGTTTTATTATATAAAGAATTTAGGAACATCATGCATCCTTCCCTATATCTATTAACAATGAAATTTTGGTGCAAATACTAAAAAAAAGTTTGATGCACAAACGAATTTTTGATGCACAAATGTCGAATTATAAAATTTAATATGTAAACCATTTTTTCACAAATCTTTTCATCAAAATTATATACTTCTAGAAAAGCTTCCTTAACAACTTTTTATATCCACTAATGCCCTCTGTCTTATTCAATTTTTTAGAATATTGTACGAATTTATATATTTTTTTATGCATTTTATGAATATTTGTCTTTTTATTTTAGCCCTATACCATCTCTTAAAACTTGAAATGAAAAAATTTGATCATCTTACTAACATAAAATTAGAAGACTTATTACATTAAGAGTATACACTTTACAATACATGCTCCTCCTACACCTTCAAAATTGAGAAAAACAAGAATTTTATTGCTCGCGTATTGCGATGGAAATAGAGTTAAAATCACATAACTAAACCCAAACGGGTCATTCGGGGCTGTTTCGACCCGTTTAGCATAATTCACATATAAACATACTACAAGTAACTCATTTAGGCTCATAACGTATAATTGTAACACCATAAACTTGTAACTCAAATATAATACATGAACCTTACCATGAATACCACAATTAAAGTGGCACACTAACGGGTTACCAAGGACCCGTTTCTATGCTTAAATATGTTACTCACCTTGTAAACGCTTGAATAGAACACGAGCTCCCTTAAAGACGTCCCTGGCTAACTGTTATAACCTAGGAACACATAAATGACATGGAGCTTATTTAGAACATAACTAAGCTTATCATAATAAGCACTAAAAGGATAAATAAGCCATAAGGGGGTGTTTGGTTTGTGGCTTATATAACCACACCAATATAATTTCTGAAAATTAACACCACAAAATGGTGTTATAGTACCTTAATAAGGTACCCATCACTTTTTCTACTCATTTATACATGATTACTAAGGTTCTTGGTGATTTCTCAAAATCATAATTTCACATAAACATGTAAAATTCCACAATAACCCCATAAATGGCATAAGGATATGAACTTTAGGCTTTACCCACAACTAAGAAGCCATAACATACAAGTTTAACAACAAGACATGATCTTTACCTCAAATTGGATGGTGGGAACCCTAGCTTATTCGTTTATAAGCTTATGTGGGATGATAACTTGCTCAAAACTAACTTGAATTCAAACCCTAGAATCACAAGGAGATTGATGTGTGTTTGTCGTGAAGTAAGAGGGAGGGAGAAATTTCCGGAATTCCATCTTTCCTGAGTATGAAGTATAGTTATAATATTAAGTTTCACACTTTGTCAACTTTAGTCTCTGGTAGAAAATTTTTACAAGTTTAGTACCTGAAAAGATTGGGGTGTTACAATACAAACTCACGAAACTTATTTGACAAACTCGTAATAAGTCAAAAAGCAAGTTATAAGCTTAGGGAATAATCCAATTAAATAAGATAATTTAAAGGGCAAATGACACAAAGAGACACTAAACTCGAAACTTATTTGACAATTTCGTAATAAGTCAAAAAAGCAAGTTATAAGCTTAGGGAACAGTCCAATTAAATAAGATGCTTTAAAGGGCAAATGGCACAAAAAGACACTAAACTTAGGGTCCGTTTTCAATCAAGATGCTCTTCTTACTTTCTTGCATAAAAAGGCGCCCAACAAATTTTTTCAGCCGATTTAGGTTTTTTTTACTAACTTTCGTTAACCCACTCCATTAGTAAATTACATGTTTGGTCCTTGAATTTGTATAATCATCTCATGTTTTCCTTAAAATTCTTTTTCCAAAATATATTTTCTGAAAATATTTTTTTTTTTGATTTTTTTGATAATTTTTTTCTATACCCCTTTTTTGATTTTTCTTTTGGAAAATAAAATCCAGAAAAAAAAAATCAAAAAAAAAGTTTTTGAAAAAAAATTTTAAAAAATTCGGAAAAAACGTTTTTTTGAAAATTTTATTATTCAAAAATATACTTTTGAAAAACAAAATTAGAAAAAAAAAAATTGAAAAAAAAGGTTATAGATAAAAAGGGCTCAAAAAAATTAAAATAAAAAATTCAAAAAAATATTTTCAGTAAAAAAAGTTTCCAAAAAAAAATATCTTCGGAGAAAATATTTTAGAAAAAAAAAATTGAAGGACCAAACATGAAATGATTATACGAATTCAAGGACCAGACATGTAATTTTCTAATGAAGTAGGTTAACGAAAGTTAGTAAAAAACCTAAATCGGCTGGAAATAATTTGTTGGACGCCTTTTTATGCAAGAAAAAAAAAATTGTACCCTGATTGAAAACGGACCTAAGTTTAGTGTTTTTTTATGCCATTTGCCCTAATTTAAATAACGTCTGAATAATATTTTAATATGAAAAAATAACTTATATAAATAAAGTAGCTAGTAGTTAATTTGTGCAAACGTAAAGAGTAAAAATGAAAACTTAAAATAAATAGTAAATTTGTTTGGATAATTGATAATAAAGGTAGATTACGCTCTTAAATACATGCCCATAAACCGGGAGGGGTCACAAGGATCACGTGCTCCCCTAGCAAAAAAATTGTAGTAAAAATTTTTTAGAATATCATAATTTTTTTGTAATTTGCTCCCCTAAAAACCAATTTATAATGTAATTTTTAAAAATTATTAAAATGTACCCCTTGAGCAAATTTTTTTTGGCTCCGCTCCAATCCATGAACTTTCAAAATAAGAAAAATTAAGAGATGTTTAAAAATCTATATATCTGAATATTTAAGTGAGGTATGTATAAAAAATTTAAATATGTGTGTGAATTATCGGAGTTCGCATATGAGAATATGCTTTATAACCATATCCAACATGAGAGTCCAACAACACAATGCTAATATTAATTTGACTATGTATATAACATGAGGGTATAGAAGTAAGCAATATATGTCTTCTATGATTTATGTGGGATAGCAAGCTTGAAACAATTTCTCATAACAGTCACCATACGATTGTTATAGCAAGAGACATTACATCTTTATATCCATAATCAAATATTGATTACCTTCTACCACATGTTAAAATTTCACATATTTGTTGGGTTTTACGGAAATGTTCCGGATAAAAAAAGTATTGTGTTTGAATATTGAAACAAGATTCGAAAGATTATAACAAGAAGTGAAACAATTTTTACTTCACGTACTTATATTGTACATTAGAGAAACTACGTTTCATATGCAGCTCTGTCAGCATGTTCCGGTATGAACTTTCCCCTATGGCCAATTAATGGGTATGAGTTAAACATTCATCTAGAGGTGGGAATGGCAACATTTTATAAAATGGCAAATGGCACAAAAAGGCATTAAACTTAGGGTCCGTTTTCAATCAGGGTACTATTCTTTTTTTCTTGCATAAAAAGGCGCCCAACAAATTTTTCAGTCGATTTAGGTTTTCTACTAACTTTTGTTAATCGACTTTGTTAGTGAATTACATGTTTGGTCCTTGAAAATTTTTATTTCAAATTTTTTTTGAAAATTTTTTTCTATAATTTTTTTTTCGATTTTTTTTAATTTTTTTTCAAAAATATATTTTCGGAAAAATAATTAGAAGACAAATTGAAAAAAAAAGTTTTGGAAAAATATTTTCAAAAAATTAAAAATTAAAAAAAATCAGAAACTTTTTTTTTTCAATAAACATATACTTTTTTTTTGAATTTTTTTTCAAAACTAAAAAATAAAAAAATAAAAAAAACCCTAAATCATCTGAAAATTTTTGTTGGGCGCCTTTTTTTGTAAGAAAAAATGAAGAGTACCCTGATTGAAAACGGACCCTAAGTTTAGTGCATTTTTGTGCCATTTGCCCTTTTACGAAATGGGTCAATTAATGGGAGTTTTGGGGAAAAAAAATATAAATGAAACTATATAAGCTATTTACTTGGTTTCAAAGGCAAAAGGAATCGTCAATTGATCGAGTTGTATTGACCCTAACCTCTGTGTTTAACGAATATGTGTGAGTGTGTGACATGGACGCTCTATATGGGATCATTGTTATGATGTGGTGATAATATTTTTTTGTCTCAAAAATTTTAATTTTATATATGCCATTCACAAAAAAACTTTGATACAGGTACTAAAAAGACGTTAGATGCACAAACGGATTTTTGATGCACAAAATGTCGATTTACAAAATTTTATTGTGTAAACGACGTTTTTTCACAAATTTTTTCATCACAACATACGCTTCTAAAAAAACTTTCTTTACAACTTTTTATTATCCAACAATGCCCCCAGTCTTATAGAATTTTTTGAGAATTTCGTAAGATTCTTTTTCAAAAATTATTTTTAAGCTTCTCACGAATATTTGTCTTTTTATTTTAACCCTACATGATACTCATAAAACTTCAAAAGAGAATTTGATCATGTTACTCTACTAACATAAAACTAGAATGCCTAATACATTAAGAGCATACACTTTAATTCTTCAATACATGCTCACAAACCTTGAAATTTGAGAAAATTTACACTCTTGAATACATGCACACAATTCTTCAAAATAAGAAAATCTAAGTGATGTATAAAAAATTAAATACATTTATGTATAATTGGCATGACATGCTTGCATATCCTATCCCAGCATATTGAACATGTTAGTACAACAATACAATGTTAATACTTATTTGACAATCCATAGACATGAGAATATATAAGTAAGCAATATATGTGTTCGTTGATCTATGTGGGTTAGCAAACTTGAAGCAATTTCTCATAACAGTCACCATACGATTGTTCAAGCAAGAGACATTACTTCTTTATATCCGTAATCAAATATTAACTATCTTCTACCACGTGTTAAATTTCACGTATTTGTTGAGTTTTATGGAAATGTTTCGGGTAAAAAAGGTTTATGATATTTTCAAGGTTGTTGTTGTTAGTGTTAGTTATATACTTGATCTTGAATATGATGTTTTAGATTATTTATTGATCTCAAATATGAGTATGTAGTTCCTAAGTTTAATGTGGTGATAATATATATTTTGATGAGAGTAGGATTCATTAGTTTTGTTTGCTGTTGTCTCGTTTAAGTTAAAGGCTTACTTGTATTTGGTTCATGATTTTGTTTCTCCGTGGGGTATTTGGTAGAGTTGTCTTCCAAGGGTGATATGGAAACTTGACATTGGATGTGTGTTTAAGATGATGAAATAGTTTGTTATAAGTTGCATTGTGGTGTTGTATGTATTCAACCATGATTTTTGATATTGACTATGGCTGTTGCAATTTGGCATTTGGTGTGTTTTTATCCTTACTAGAAACAGTAAGGAACACTAATAGTTTACAATATATATTTAAAGCTTTGTGCAATTGATCTAATACACTCAAGGATTTCGCAACCTTATAATCAGTCGTTGGATCGAGAGCCTTTAAGAATATATGATTTGAGGCCATGGTCTGTAACATGCTGAACTTGGGAATTGGATCTTGAATCGTGCATGGTCCTCTGTAATTCCTTGCAGAAAAAATAATCTCAGTTTCTTTAGTTTGATCCGACTCTTATATTGGACCCCTGTTTTGCGCACCACTTTTGTTCAACTATTACTAAAAATCGAGAAATGAAATGTTTTTTTTTTGATAATTGGAGGTAAGATACCAGGTGGTTATGTTGTTATGTTCATTTCTTATGTTTAACTACCTCATCCCAATCACAAGGAGAGGTTCACTATGATGGGTTTACTTCTTTTTTTCCTTTCCGGAACTTAAGGGATGTCAGTATGTTGTATACTGGACATAGAGGTGGCAATGCCAACATTTTATGAAATGAGTCGATTAATGGGTATTATGAGAAGGGGGAAAAAATAATAAAAAACAGAACTACATAAGCTTACTTGGTTTCAAAGGCAAAAGGCATTGTCGGCGAGCTGTATTGACCCTAACCTCTACATGTAACAAACAAGGACGGCCGCGAACCGCCACGTTGCGGCTGAGCGATGACTATTCATGTATACGTGTGTCGGGTTTTAGGAGGTTAGCTTGTTTCTGCATTACAGTTATAGTAGCAGCCTGAGTTTTGTTACCCGTTCACTCTTTTAAACATTTGTTAAATTTAAAATTCTATTTCTTATGGGCCAGGCCATTTTGTTTTGGGCTAAACACATTTTGGTTATCTGTTGTATCTGCAAAGATGGGCATAACATATGCACATGTTGGGCTGAAACAAACCAAAAATCGGGCTGAATAGTGGGCCTTGGTTTTGGGCTACAAAATGAAACGGAGCCGAAACGACAATGCATGCGTCGTTTAATGACACTGCATTATATATATATTCATATTTGTCTTTTTATAATCCTACACGATACTCCTAAAACTTCAAATGAGAATTTGATCATGTTACTAACATAAAACTAGAACACGTAATACATGCTCATAAACCTTGAAATTTGAGAAAAATTACACACTTGAATATGCTCATAATTCTTCAAAATAAGAAAATGTAAGTGATGTATAAAAAATTAAATACGTGTAAGAATTACGGAGCTGATCAAATTCTGCATGCTACACTGGCATATTAAACATGTCAGTCCAACAACACAATACTAATACCAATTTGAAAATATGTACACATGAGAGTATATAAGTAAGCAGTATATGTGTTCTTTGATCTATGTGGGATAGCAAACTTGAAGCAATTTCTCGTAACAGTCACCATACGATTGTTGAAGCAAGAGACATTACTTGTTTATATCCGTAATCAAATATTAATTATCCTCTACCACGTGTTAAATTTTCACGTATTTGTTGGGTTTTACGGAAATGTTCGAGGCAAAAGAGTTTTACGAGATTTTCAAGGTGGCTGTTGTTGTTGTTGTTGTTGTTAGTTATATACTTGATCTAGAATATGATGCTTTAGTTTATTTATTGATCTCAAATATGAATATGTAGTTCCTAAGTTTGATGTGGTGATAATATATGATTGGATGAGAGTTGAATTCAGTTTTGTTTGTTGGTGTCTCGTTTAAGTTGCGGCTTACTTGTGTTTGGTTCATGATTTTGTTTCTCCGTGGGGTATTTGGTAGAGCGGTCTTCAAAGGGTGAGATGTGTGTTTAAGATGATGAAATAGTTTGGTTGTTGAGCATTGGTTATTTCTTTGTTGTAAGTTGCATTGTGGTGTCGTGTTTATTCAACCATGATTTTTGATACTGGCTATGGCTATTGCAATTTGGCATTTGGTGTGTTTTTATCCTTACTAGAAACTGTAAGGAACACTGATAGTTCACAATATCTCTATCTATACTACTTTATAATGTATTTAGAACATTTATATTTAGAAGTCTTAAAAAGTTTAAGACCAAAAACATTTTTTTAATAGGAAAGATGCATGTACACCATTTTAATGCACATAATTTTCAGACTTACAAGATAAGAAGCATAGTGTACACCACTTTAATGCACATATTAAAAAAAACACCACATTAATGATATTTAATGTAGTCAATTAATTAATTGGTCAATAAATACATTAAATACAATTATTAAAACACCCCTTACATAACAAATATAAATTATCAAGCATATATTGTACAATCAAATTAAACACAATTCCTACATTAAATGTCACTAATACAAATAATAAAGCACATTATATAAATATTCAGGCCCGAACGGGCAACATGCCAAATGGGCTTGAGCCCGAACGGGTGTGGGCCAAACAGGCTCGAGCCCGAACGGGCAGGGCCTAAATGAAATTCTTAATATCCGTAAATTTATTGTCAAAAAGAACATAATAAACTAAAATACATGATTCACCGGAAAATTTAATTTCAGGGTACCCGCCGCTGCAACGCACGGGTACCCTGCTAGTATATTTAAAGCTATGTGCAATTGATCTGATACACTCAAGGTTTTTGCAACATTAGAATCAGTCGTTGGATTGAGAGCATGTAAGAATAATGATTTGAGGCCATGGGCTGTAACATGTTGAACTTGGGAATTGGACTTGAATCGTGTTTGGTCGTCTGTAATTCCTTGTAGAAAAAATAAACTCGGTTTCTCTTTGACTCGGCTCTTATATTGGACCCCAGTTTTGTGCACCACTTTTGTACAACTATTACTAAAAGTTGAGATAATGAAATGTTTTATGTGGATCAAAATTGGCTGTAAGAGTATACGCTTTACATATGTTTAACTGTTAGTATCGATATGGGCCTATTTGTTTAATTTTTTCATTAAGTCATTTTAATTAACATATGACTTAATGCAGACAACATCAGTTTTATTACTTAATATTTTCAGTTATCTTTCTCTATTAAGTAACAAACAAACAATTTTCATATGACTTATTTAATTCAGTTTTTTTCATATTAAGTCAATTAAGTCGCAATCAAACACCCCCATAGTTTGGGTAATGCATATCTCTAATCAAATATTATTGTCTTCTACCACATGTTAAAATTTCACGTATTTGTTGGATATTTTAACCCTACACCATACTACCATAGTGATAAAACTTCAAATGAGAAAATTTGATCATGTTACTAACATAAAACTATAATACTTATTACATTAAGAGTATACACTTAACACTTTACAATACATGCTCATAAACTTTGAAAATTGAGTAAAACTAAGCTCTTAAATACATGCTCATAACCATTGAAATTGAGAAACATTAAGCGATGTATATAAAAAGAAAAAAATTAGAGACATGTATGAATTATCGAGCGATAGATACTCTTACATGATTGTCCAGCATGAACAACATCATCTAACAACAACACGATACTAATACTAACTTGACAATACATACAAATGAGAGTATATATGTAAGCAATATATGTGTTCTTTGATCTATGTGGGATAGCAAACTTGCAACATTTACAACTTTCTAGCAAGAGACATTACATCTTTATATCCTTAATCAAATACTCGTAGTATTAATTATCTTCTACCACATGTTAAAAATTCACGTATTTGTTCAGTTTTACGGAAATATTCCAGGTAAAAAAGTATTGTGTTTGCATATTGAAACAAAATTTGAAAGATCATAACAAAAAGTGAATCAATTTTATAAAATGATACATTGAAGAAAATGCGTTGTCATTTATTGACCTAAATCATGAGCAAATGGGTATGAGTTAAAAATTCAGCTAGAGGTGGCGATGCCAATATTTTATAAAATGGGTCAATTAAGGGGTATTTTGAAAAGAAAAAAAAAGGAACCACATAAGCTATTTACTTGGTTTCAAAGGCAAAAGGCATGTTGATCGACCTACATTGACCCTATCCCCTGTATTTAACGAAAATTTTCTTGAAATGCTCTGATTTGTGAGTGTGTAACTGGACGGCTTACAGGCGAGCGTTGCAGTTTGTTTGGAAGTCAAATGTTATGCATAAAAGTTTTAATTTTATATATGTTATTCACAATGAAATTTTGGAAGTCAAATGTTATGCATAAAAGTTTTAATTTTATATATGTTATTCACAATGAAATTTTGATGCAGATACTAAAAGAAATTATATGCACAAACGAATTTTTTATGCCTAAAATGTTGATTTACAAAATTTTAGTGTGTAAATGTTTTTTTTCCACAAAATTTTTCATCAAAACTATACACTTCTAAAAAAAACTTCTTTCACAACTTTTTGTATCCATCAATACCCTCCGTATACAGAAGTTTTTGAGAATTTTGTAAGAATTGTTAGTATTTTTAGTTATTTTTACGAATATGTGTTTTTTCACTTTAACCGACACCCTACTCATAAAACCTCAAATGAGAACTTGTGCTCATAAATTGAATATTGAGAACAATTACGCTTTTAAATATAGAGTTGAGATCCATGAAGAACCATACATGTCATAGAACCTATCAACCAATCATAGCCACCCATTTATATTTTCCGCATTTTTTTTCAAAACAACATATCTTACAAACGGTAAATCTTCAAGCTGCAAAAAAAAAAAAAAAAAAAAAAAAAAAAAAAAAAAAAAACTATCGCGACGAGAATTAAATGATCTTTCTATAGATATGCATTATCATATACTTTCGACGATTTTTTTTTTTTTTTTTTTTTTTTTTTTTTTTTTTTTTTTTTAATTTCCGCCCATAAAGAATAATATATGATTCGTAAAAATCATATATGATTCGTAAAAAATCATATATGATTCGATTCTTACGAATCATATATGATTCTTACGAATTATATATGATTTTTCTGGGCGAAAAAAAAGTTCGTCGAAAGTACATAACAATGCATGTCTATAGAAAGATAATTTAATTCTCGTCGCGATGGTATTTTTTTTGTAGCTTGACGATTTACGGTTTGCGAAATATTTAAGTTTTTAAAAAAGGGTGGAAGTTTATTTTTATAAAAAAAAAAATGAGTGGCTAAGATTGTTTGATAGGTACTATAGTAAACGTTGGATCTATAAAGAACTTTTGGCGTTAAATATATGCTCATAAACCTTCAAAATGTGAAAATTTAAGTGATATAGATATGCTAGCTTAGGATATCTATCAGCATGATAGTCCAACAACCCAATACTATCCTAACTAGGTAATCATACACATGAGACTATATAAGTAAGCAATAAATGTTTTCTTTGTTCTATGTGGGATAGCAAACTTGAAACGATTTCACATTACATCTTTATATCCATTATTAATACTCGTATTAATTATCTTCTAATACGTTTATTCACGTATTTGTTTGATTTTACGAAAATGTTCAAGGCAAAAAAGTATTGTGTTTGCATATTTAAATAAAATTTTAAAGATCATACCAAAAAGTGAAACAATTTTTAGTTCACATACTTATATGTTACATTTGAGAAAGTACGTTTCTATTTATTGACCTATTCGCGAAAAAATGTTGTTATGAAAGAAATTAAGATCGTCTTGATGTTTGTATTTGTATCTTTGGTTTTAAACGCATCACGATATGATTTTGGTAGAGCTGAAACCGATGACACATGTAGAGTGAATCGCTGAGTAGGACGGTTAGTCCCGACATGAAACCGCATGACCATGGGACCAGGGGCGGAGCCACCTTGTAGGTAGTGGGGGGAAAGGCCCCCAATAAAGCTTCACCGGATTAGCTAAACTAATATTAAATTAGTTGCAAAAATCAGTGGTGCCCTCAACCCAGAAACTAAAGTGCCCTCTACAAGAAGAAAATATCATTAATTTGATCTTCAAAGTGTTTTTTCTGAAAATCATCGAGTGGCAAAGAAAGACTGTTGACTGTTGAGGGAGGTTGAAAGATGAAAAAAGGAAGATGAAGACCAAAGAGATATTGGGAAGTGGGGTATAATTAAATATATTATCTAACTATTCACATTTTATTTTAATTTGTTACTCCGTAGTTTAGTTGGTATTGGAAAGTGTCACTATTTGTCCAGTAACTTTATGAGTTATAAATAGGTGGTGTTTTTTTAGTTCAAAACTAAGCTTAAAAAAATGATTTATGTAACAGTTGAAAAAGAATAAAACACATTCATATTGTACAAGTTTATAGGTTTAATTTACATAAGAAATTAATGAAGGTCTAGTTACTTTGATATAGATTTTAGCGGCATATAGCTTGACTTATGTTTATATTTAGTTACATGTTTGTATCCAATAAGTGATAATAGACTACAAGCTAAGTTTATATTATTTTAGATGAACTTAATAAATTTGCAATCTCAGTTAGGTCTTATTTTATCTGCGTCATTCTTTAGTTGATATAACTTACGTAGAAGAAGTATTATTTTGCGTTTAATTAGACCCGACCCGACCCATTTTGTGTTTTACAAAAAGAAAAAAAAAATGTTGTCAAGTCATTCCGATTGCTCGTTGCCCCCTTCGATTAGATCTTCTGGCTCCGCCACTGCATGGGACGAAGTGATACGGGGTTCAAGTTATTGTGTTGAGGAGGATCCAATATTACATTTGGTGGAGTAAAAGTTTGGGATTGGATTGGTGTTTTGCTATTGGGGGTGACGTGCCATTTAGGGCTGTGGGTGGAGACTGGATTGGTGTTTGGTGTTGGGCCACGGGTGGAGATTGGATTTCAACAATGTAACATATCGACACACCTTTAATTTCAACACTACGATTCATACTAGGTTTCGCATTCGCATCATGAACAAACTTGCATCCATCACCAAATCGACACACACCTTTAGCAAAATTATAACAAGGTCTCCAAGACTTAACTTGGGGATTGGAGGATCGACGATAAGTACCTGATTCGGCCATAAGCACCATAGGAGAAGAGGAGGAGGAATCCATGGGTAGAGATTGAGATGTGGACTTTAGGCTCATCTCTTCGGTGGTTAGCATCGAACGAGCGGTTTTAAGATCAGGAAAGGTGTCCTCATGATGCATGATACCACATACATTATCATACTTGTACGACAATCCTTTAAGAGCAAACGTAACCACATCTTCACTACTAACCGGAGCTCCAAGACGGTTGATCAAGTCACCAACATGGTTGCTGATGTTGTACGGCTCAATCTTGCATCTATCACTTTCAAGAAGAACATGCGTGTGGACAAGCTAAAGAGTACCTGGAAACTCTCGGCTGGAGTTCCAATTGGAGGATGATCGAGGATGTTTCCATAGAGAATTGCTTGTGTGTTTATTGCATATTTTATTGTTTCTTTTCTCTATGTTAGTTGTTTGGTGGTCGTGTTTTGAGCTAATGCAAAGCACATAGAAAGTAGTTTTTCATAGAGTGGCTCATCACCACTCTTCCTTGTACGAAACATCATATTATTTTTAATAAATTCGCCGGGTATAAACCCTTTACAAAAAAAAAAAAAAAAAAAAAAAAAAAAAAAAAAAAAAAGCTCCAAGACTTGTGAGAATTGTAGCAATCGAGTCGATTTTCCTGAAGTACGCATCCATGCTCAAATTAATCACCAAGTTTGAGTGATCGTAGCTCCGCCTTCAATGCAATGGTACGAGACCTTTTGTTGTCTTTAACGATCTCGGTAAGAAGATCCCATGCCTCCTTATCGGATCGTGGATGTTCCACAACCAACCTACCTTGAAGAGCATCTGATAGCATGGTAAAGATCCACGATAGAACAATATTGTCCACCTTAAGCTCTTCCGGAGTGAGTGGTGTAGGAGCGCTAGTAGATGCATTAATTAACCGAGAAACCATGCATATACTTTCTTCATAGCCGGCACATACATGCTTAAAAAAATGCAAATGAGAAAATTTGATCACGTTACTAACATAAAACCAGAACACTTATTACATTAAGAGTATACACTTTACAATACATGCTTCAAATAGTTATATACGTGTATGAATTATTAAGAAGGGGGAGTACTAGTTTGGTATATCCATCAACATGATAATCCAACAACACAATACTAATACTTATTTGACTATCTATGTGGGATAGCAACAAGCCAACAATTTCTCATAAGAGTCCCCATAGGATTGTTCTAGCAAGTGACATTACATTGTAATCAAATATTAATTATCTTCTACCACGTGATAAAATTTCCCGCATTTGTTGGATTTTACAAAAAATGTTTCGGGTAAAAAAGTATTGTGTTTGCGTATTGA
Organism: Artemisia argyi; assembly: GCA_030686995.1. NCBI lineage: Eukaryota > Viridiplantae > Streptophyta > Magnoliopsida > Asterales > Asteraceae > Artemisia > Artemisia argyi. The sequence goes on from CM060683.1 coordinate 28,903,200, forward strand.
AACAAAATTTGAAAGATCATAACAAAAAGTGAAACAATTTTTAGTTCACGTATTTATTGTTAAAAGTTACGTATAAATATTAATATGTAAATGACTAGTATCGAACCCGAGACCTCGGGATTGCACACATTACAAACGAGAATAAAGTAAATAAATATATATATGTTATATGTATCGTGTATATATATTTATAAACACTTGAGAGACTAAATAATCGTTAATATTAAACGTAAGTATTAATTATTATTAAGAAACGAAAGAACGAGGACTAGGATGTAATTTGGAAGACAAGAAGGTTTCGGAATACCCTTTGATAGGGCATGGCCGGTCGAACCCAACCCAATAGGGTCGACCCATGCTTTCTTGTGCTCCAAGGATTCATCTAGTATAAATACAAGGCCTTAGGGTTAAACCTAATCATCTCTTGTGCACACACACAAAACCCTAAAGTTTTCCTTGTCTCTTTTCTTTCCTTGGCCGATCGACCCTCACACCCACAAGGGTTTAGGATCGATTTTCCTTAAGCAAAACTAAGTGTTTTCGTTTACTTGCATAAACCTTTATTCGTTGGTAGTTTGTGTGTACAAGAACGAGGTAATTACTTACTTTAGTAATTATCAAGAGATCGATAAACAAAACGGTAAGGGGTTTATCATTGATCTATTTTACACAAGTTCAAGGTTTATTGAAGTGCTTCGGGTATGTTCTTATTTATGTTTTAGTTATCTTTATACGTGTTATTATTGATCCTTGCTTCCGCGTATGTGCTTTATTGATTGTCAAACTCTAACAGTGGCATCACGAGTCATGGATAACATGTAATTGATTACTAAAACGTAATAAAAATCGGATCTTTAATTGTTTTAGATACATGTTTTTTTTCTAGGGTTTTTCTTTAATTTTTTTTAATAAAATTTAAACCCTAACCCTAATTTGGGGGGGGGGGGGTCGATTTCCACTAAAAACCCTAATTAGGGTTTGTGGTTTTCTTGATTAAATTGTAATCACTTAGAAACCCTAGGTCTTAAACCGGTTTTTGTGAACGTACTTGTGACATATGTGCTAATTGTTAGGTTTAATCCATGACGAAACATGCATGTTAGTCATGGATCTTGTTTGTTTATTTATTTGTTACATGTTTTTAAATAGATCTAAAATTGGGGAAGACTCCAATTAAATTATATTAAAATCAATTTATATGCTATGTGGTGTGTATATTGATTTTGGCCTACGCAATTGATACGTCAATGTATGTGACTCTCCTCCATTAAGAGGAGAAGGCCTTAATTGATTACACGCGTAATAATACCTAGAATTGATTTTATTAGGATCTTTTTAACAAGGTTTGCATGTGGCTAATTGTTTCACGTTGTTATTATTAGTTTATTTTTCTTTAAATTACTTGTTTTTATTGTTTTCTTAATTGTTTGACTTGATGTAAGCAATAAAAAGGGTGATTTTCATAAAAGAAAATAATATGGACTAATAACGGTGAAACATAAGTGATAAAGTAAGAATCTTGCAAGGTCTTAAGTGCCGATAGTGGTCCGATTCATACGGTAATCAGCTCCCAGGCGAGACTAGCAAAATTCATACTTTATTACATGATTTTGAGATTGAATCCATAAACTTTTGCTTGATTGATGTTTTGTACAAATATGCTTTTAAAATTAAGTCCTTTAAGACGATATTCATAACCGTGATTTGAAGGCTTAGAAAAGAGCCTTAGAGTCTGCCTTGGTTATCACAATCTTGAATATGTCTTAAACGAATTACTTTTAAAATCATAATTGTAGAAAGTTATCTTAGGGTTTGTTAAACCTCAAGTAAAACTTTGTGTATTAATTTCACGAATTGGTAATAAAAAGGTTTTGAAAACTTATGCTATAAAGATGAGTGCATGCATCTTTATACATATTTTGATTTACACATCAAAATTAAATACCCTTATAATTTAAGTTACATGCCATCTATCTATAAGGAACACTTGGAATTTTAATTTAGTAAACGTTGAGACCTAGGCTAAATTACTATAACAAGGTAAAATTCTTTTAACGTGTGAGACCATAATTGTAATTTTACAGTTTCTAAGGTAGACGACTTAATTAAGTTGTGCGTGAGACCTAGAACTTAAGGCATGAGATGGGATGAAACATGCTTACAAGGCAAATGGATGAATCAATTTGATGTAATTCCCATAATGATCTAGGAATTGGAAATCTTGTTTGCCAATTATTGTTCGACAGATTACTATCTTTTGTACTTTCACCACTCGTAGATCAACTGATGTGGTGGAACTATGTAAAGTTAGATCCTAGGTTTTCAAGAAAATTTTGGTGGTTATATGAATATAGCTATGGGTATTTTATTTTCTTGAAGATATTTATTATCGAAAATACTAATGTTTGAACTTTTATCTGTAGATATGGCTCAACCCGATACCCCATCTGTGATTTCTGCTTTCAAGAGTCACCTTGAGAGAGAAAAACTGACTGGAAAGAATTTCAATGATTGGTACCGCTCACTTAGAATTGTCTTGAGGTCGACCGGTAAGATGGATTATTTGACCGAAGAATGCCTAGCTGAGCCTGCTGCTACTGAACCAGAAGCAGTTAAGGCGGCATGGAGGGTGGAACATGCTAAGTTTAATGAGGTTGCTTGTTTAATGCTCACTAGCATGAGTGCTCAGTTACAAAAGAAGTTTGAGTACTTTTTCCCTAAAGATATGCTTGATGTACTTAGGCAATCTTATAAGAAACCACCTGCAGTAGAATTGTATGATGAACCGGACAAGCTACATAACTGCAAGCATGGTGATGGTAAACCAGTTGAAGATTATGTGACTGAGATGAAGGAATCTTTTGATCAGCTTCACAGAATTGGATTTGGTTACCCGAACAATGTGCAAGTGCACTTGATCAACAGGTCTCTTAACAAGGACTTTGCTGGTTTTGTGCAGAATTTCAACATGCACTGCTCGGGGAAGACAGTCTCAGAATTACTTGCACTGCTTGTTGATTATGAGAAAACTCTACCAGCCAAGGTCAAGGCTCCTACCCCGCAAGTGTTGGCGATTCATGGTGGGAGAATCCAGAAGAAATCGCATGTGAACAAAGGCAAAGGGAAAGGTAACAAAGGCAAGCAGGTCATGGCCTATCAACCTGAACCCAAGATGAAGCAACATTAGCCTAAGCAGAAAAAGGTGAATCCACCAAACAAGAAGGATCAGGCATGTGACCATTGTCATGAAAAGGGTCATTGGAAGCGCAATTGCCCTCTCTACATTCATGACTTGCGACTCAAGAAGCAGGGGAATGAAGCTGGTAACCCCAGCTCATCAGGTGCGTTCTTTATGATTGAATTATTCACTCTTACTCCTAAATTGAATTCATGGGTATATGATACGGGATGTGGCATTCATATTTGCAATACCTTTCAGGGGTTTAGAGTTGAGAGAAAGCTGGCCTATGGACAACAATTCTTGCACGTTGGTAACGGAGCGCATGCAGGAGTTGAAGCTATAGGAGTTTATGATTTAGTGTTGCCTTCGGGCTTAGTACTATCTTTAAATAATTGTCATTATGCACCGTCAATTGTTAGAGGTGTAATTTTATTTTCATGTTTGTTGAACCTTGGTTTTAAGCATACTATTTCTAGCAATGGAATTTCAGTTTCTTTAAATAGTGTTTTTTATTTTAATGCTATTGCTGTGAATGGTGTCTTTGAAATTGATATCAATAATAATGATAATGCTTTTGTTACAAATAATTCAATGTATAGCATCAACAATAAGAGAATCAAGAAAGGTATGGATTCGTCTTATCTTTGGCATTGTCGACTTGCTCACATTGGCAAAGATCGCATGAAAAAGCTGCAACATGATGGGCTTTTAGAAAAGGTCAATGATGAATCATTTGATAAATGCGAATCTTGCATTGCTGGGAAGATGACTAAGAAACCCTTTAAAAATAGGATTGAAAGGGCTAATGATCTACTTGGTCTTATTCACACAGATGTGTGTGGACCACTTAGACATGTGTCAATGAGAGGTGCTAGCTACTTCTTAACATTTACGGATGATTACAGCCGTTATGGTTATGTTTATTTACTTAAACTTAAACATGAGGTATTTGAAACATTCAAAGTGTTTAAAGCAGAAGTAGAGTTGCAACTAGGAAAGAAGATTAAAGCTCTTCGATCCGATAGAGGTGGTGAATACCTGAGTCAAGAGTTTATAGATTACTTAGCAAAGGAGGGAATTGTCCAGCACCTTACTTCTCCATATACTCCACAACAAAATGGTGTATCTGAAAGAAGGAATCGTACATTGCAAGATATGATACGATCTTTGTTTAATCTAACAACTCTTCCTTACTCGTTTTGGGATTATGCCTTGGAATCTGCAGTTCACATTTTAAATATGGTTCCAACAAAGAAGGTTGATAAGACTCCATATGAGGTATGGACTGGAAAAGCTCCTAACTTGTCTTATCTAAAGGTCTGGGGTTGTGAGGCGTATGTTAAACGTGACTCAGCAGACAAACTCCAACAAAGATCTGTAAAGTGCATCTTCGTAGGATACCCTAAGGAAACTATGGGTTACTACTTTTATTACCCAGCTGAAAACAAAGTTTTTGTTGCAAGGTATGAAGACTTCTTAGAAAAGGAGCTCATATCTCAAGAATTCAGTGGGAGAGTATATGATCTGGAAGACGATCATGAAGATGTAACACCTTCTGAAAACACTAGCCAACTTCCTGAAGAACCTGAAAGTTTAGGTCCTCCACCAGAAGTTGAAGTGGTTCCCGTTCGCAGGTCGTCTAGATCTGTGAAAGCTCCTACACGTCTATGTCTCAACATGGAGTGTGATGTCAACTTGATAGGGGATCTTGATGAACCTACAAGTTATAAAGCTGCTATGAATAGTCCTGAAAAGGAAAAATGGCAGGGAGCTATGAATGGGGAAATGCAATCCATGAAAGACAATGAATTCTGGGAAGAAGTAGACCTACCTCCGGGTGCCAAGCTAGTTGGGAGTAAATGGCTCTTCAAGAAAAAGACTGACATGGATGGCATTGTACACACCTATAAGGCCCGTTTGGTAGCTAAAGGCTATACTCAAACTTTTGGTGTTGACTATGAGGAGACCTTTTCTCCTGTAGCTGACATAAGGGTAATTAGGATTCTTATAGCCATAGCCGCTTACTATGACTATGAGATTTGGCAAATGGATGACAAAACCGCCTTCTTAAATGGTAGCCTAGATGAAGACATCTATATGGCGCAGCCTGAGGGGTTTGTGAATCCAGAATTCCCAGATCATGTATGCAAGCTTAAAAGATCCATTTATGGATTAAAGCAAGCATCACGACAATGGAATAAAAGATTTGATAGTGAAATTAAGAAGTATGGATTCACTCAAAATCTTGATGAGCCATGTGTATATCACAAAGCTAGTGGGAGTAATGTAATTTTCCTTATATTATATGTCGATGACATATTGATCATGGGAAATGACATTCTAAGTTTGCAAAAGGTTAAGGCATATCTTAGAAGTTGTTTTTCTATGAAAGATTTAGGGGAAGCTGCATTTATTCTGGGAATCAAGATATATAGAGATAGATCTCAGCGATTAATTTGATTAAGCCAAAGTGCTTACATTGATAAAATATTGAAGAGATTCAGTATGCAAAATTCCAAGAAAGGATATTTGTCGATGCAAGAGCAACATGGCTTGAGCAACAAAGTTTGTGCTTCAACACCTGAAGAGGTGCAACGCATGAAGAGAGTCCCTTATGCTTCGGCTGTGGGATCTATTATGTATGCGGTGAAAAGCACAAGGCCTGATGTGGCGTTTGCTCAGAATTTAACCAGTCGATATCAGCAGAATCCAGGTGAAAAACACTGGACTGCTGTTAAGAATATTCTTAAGTACCTTAGGGCTACTAAAGAGATGTTCTTGGTTTATGGGGGTACTCCATCTGCAGAGCTTGATGTAACAGGTTACTGCGATGCTTCTTGGAAAGGTGATAAGGATGATACGAAGTCTCAGACAGGTTATGTCTTTGTCATTAATGGAGGAGCAGTTGATTGGGGGAGCAGAAAGCAGAGTGTACTAGCAATGTCTGCTACAGAAATTGAGTATATAGCTGCTTCAGAAGCTGCAATGGAAGCTGTTTGGATTAGGAAGTTTGTTTCAGGGCTTGGGGTTATGCCTTCGATTCAGCGACCTATAAAAATGTATTGTGACAACTCAGCTGCAATTACATTTGCCAATGAACCTGAAATCATGAAAGGCACCAGACATTTCCCGATTAAGCACCACTATGTCAGAGAACAAGTTGAGATAGGTGAAATCGAAATGCTCAAAGTTCACACAGATGAAAACTTAGCTGATCAATTTACAAAGCCTTTACCTGGCACCAAGCTTTACAAGCATGCTGAAGGAATAGGACTTAAATTAGCTGATAGTTTCATGCCCATTTGTGATTAGTATTTGGATAAGGGATGTAATGTACAATTATTAATTTTAATGAAATAGAGTATTGGTTATGTTTATTTATTCATTGTCTTAATAATATATCCTATATTTGCATGTTTAAGATCCACAAATAATTTATTATTTTAAATAGTCCGTTGTCGATTAATGATATGGGAATATCATTAAACTAAGACAATTTTGAGTATTGGTTAAGGATATACTTGAAAGTATATTGATGCGTAGTCATACCAATTTCACATGATATTCAATGAATTGAGTGTTGGACTTATCCCAACAATATGATTTAAGTTTAATGTGAGAATCATATTTAACAGTTATCCTCAGACTTGAGATACCAGATAAGTGTCATGGATGTAGTGCATTTTGTGGGGCAATCTACCGCTTACCGTAATTGGAAGTCATAAGGGTTGTTTTCAGAATGTTACAAAGTTCATGGGTTATTCTTGTAGTCAAGAGAGAATTCGTTCCTTCTGATTTGTTCAGAAGTTTAATACTGCTGGGCCCCTCGTAGGGTTGACAAAATGTTTGCGTGACCACGCCCAAAGTCTATCTGAAATACGTTCAGATGTTTTGGTAATTTTGTTCAATCATATAGAGACGAGAAACAGAATTTAATAAAGAACCTCACATCTTTATTAATGTAGTATTAGAGGCGAAAGGATAATAATAATGATGAATCATTAAAGGTTTTCCAGAAAACCTAGCTCAGGTCGAACTGGGGGCATTGGAGTGTTGCAAGACGCCAACCAATGTCATTCTACTATTAATAGATATACGAGTGGGAGCTGTTAAAAGTTACGTATAAATATTAATATGTAAATGACTAGTATCGAACCTGAGACCTCGGGATTGCACACATTACAAACGAGAATAAAGTAAATAAATATATATATGTTATATGTATCGTGTATATATATTTATAAACACTTGAGGGACTAAATAATCGTTAATATTAAACGTAAGTATTAATTATTATTAAGGAACGAAAGAACGAGGACTAGGATGTAATTTGGAAGACAAGAAGGTTCCGGAATACCCTTTGATAGGGCATGGCCGGTCGAACCCAACCCAATAGGGTCGACCTATGCTTTCTTGTGCTCCAAGGATTCATCTAGTATAAATACAAGGCCTTGGGGTTAAACCTAATCATCTCTTGTGCACACACACAAAACCCTAAAGTTTTCCTTGTCTCTTTTCTTTCCTTGGCCGATCGACCCTCACACCCACAAGGGTTTAGGATCGATTTTCCTTAAGCAAAACTAAGTGTTTTCGTTTACTTGCATAAACCTTTATTCGTTGGTAGTTTGTGTGTACAAGAACGAGGTAATTACTTACTTTAGTAATTATCAAGAGATCGATAAACAAAACGGTAAGGGGTTTATCATTGATCTATTTTACACAAGTTCAAGGTTTATTGAAGTGCTTCGGGTATGTTCTTATTTATGTTTTAGTTATCTTTATACGTGTTATTATTGATCCTTGCTTCCGCGTATGTGCTTTATTGATTGTCAAACTCTAACACTTATATGGTACATTTGGAGAAAATACGTTGCTATTTATCGATCTAAATCGCGAGTAAATGTTGTTATGTAGTATAAACAAATTTCAGGTTAGCCAGACGAGACTTGTAGCCGAAAAGAACCAACCCAATGAAACTCTATAGATTTTTGTTTGAGCACCTTACGTTCAGATCGTCCTACCATTCAGCTACATTGGAAGCTTGGATTTCAGTTTAAACTCTCAATTTAGGAACATAAAACTAGAACACTTATTACATTAAAAGTATACACTTTACAATACATGCTCATAAACCTTTGTAAATTGAGAAAATTTAAGTGATAGTATAAAAAATTAAATATCCAACATGTTTGTCCAACAAAATAATATTTATACTAATTTGACAATACATACTCATGAGAGTATATAAGTAAGCAGTATATATGTGTTCTTTGATCTATGTGGGATAGCAAACTTGAAACAATTTCTCTTAACATTCACCACATGATTGTTCTAGCAAGAGACATTACATCTTTATATTCGTAATCAAACATTAATTATCTTCTGCCACGTGTTAAAATTTCACGTATTTGTTGAATTTTACGGAAATGTTCCAGGTAAAAAAGGTTTTTGAGATTTTCAAGGTTGTTGTTGTTAGTGTTAGTTATATACTTGGTCTTGAATATGATGTTTTAGTTTATTTATTGATCTCAAATATGAATATGTAGTTCCTAAGTATGATGTGGTGATAAAGTGTGATTTGATGAGAGTTGAATTCATGATTTTTGTTTGATGTTGTCTCGTTTAGGTTACGGCTTACTTGTGTTTGGTTCATGATTTTGTTTCTCCACGGGGTATTTGGTAGAGCGGTCTTCAAAGGGTGATATGGAAACTTGACATTGGATGTGTGGTTAAGATGATGAAATAGTTTGGTTGTTGAGTATTGGTTATTTCTTTGTTGTAAGTTGCATTGTGGTGTCGTGTGTATTCAACCATGATTTTTGATACTGACTAGTGACTATGGCTATTGCAATTTGGCATTTGGTGTGTTTTTATCCTTACAAGAAACAGTTAATATTTATTTAAAGCTTTGTGCAATTGATCTAATACACTCAAGGTTTTTGTAACACTAGAATCAGTCGTTGGATCGAGAGCATGTAAGAATAATGATTTGAGGCCATGGGCTGTAACATGCTGAACTTGGGAATTAGACTTGAATCGTGCCTGGTCGTTTGTAATTCCTTGCAGAATTAATAATCTCGGTTCCCTTTGATCCGACTCTTATATTGGACCCCGGCCAGTTTTGTGCACCACTTTTGTACAAGTACTAAAAATCGAGTAATGAAATGTTTTTTGTGGATCAAAATTGGGTGCAAGATACTAGGTGGTTCTGTTGTTATGTTCATTTCTTATGTTTAACTGTTTAAGTATCGACTAAGGGAAGTCAGTATATTGTTTACTGGGCATAGTTGGGGTAATGCATATCCGTAATCAAATATATTAATTATCTTCTACCACATGTTATTATTTCACGTATTTGTTGGATTTTTTAACCCTACACCGTACTCATAAAACTTCAAATGAGAAAATTTGATCATAAACTTTCAAAAATGTTACTATTTCACGTATTTGTTGGATTTTTTTAACCCTACACTGTACTCATAAAACTTCAAATGAGAAAATTTGATCATAAACTTTCAAAATGAGAAAAGTTAAGTGCTATATAAAAAAATTAAGCATGTATGAATTGTTCTACTGCAATTTCACATATGCTGGCTTAGCATATCTAACATTAGAGTCCAACAACACATACATACTAATTTAACAGTTGATACACATAATCACCACTCCATATAAAGGAGGGTTTGTTCAAATGAGATCTGTCCCCAAAAATTCACAAATAAACACGTGTCCCTCTATCTCTCAAAAATCACACAGCCGTCCGATCATTTTATTATCCCGCCCAAAACACTTCCCCCAATTATCACTATCAAAACCCCAAAACCGGATCTACAATTTAATTCAATCCCCCCAAACCGGATCTCATATTCTCAAAATCGTTACTCTTAACCCTAAATTGAAATAACGAGAATCAATCAATCATCATAGCCCCTTATCTATTCAAAACCAAAATCAAGTCGTAACCCGATAATCAATTGTGTATTAATCACTAATTATAAAAAATGTTGCATGGATCCTTTGGAGTACGGATTATGGATTTTATCATCGGAACGAAAAAAAAGAATTGTTCTTTATCATTTACCAGGTTAGTTTTTTCATTTACTTTTATATTTCGATATTAATGTGTTTATGTTACACACTAAAGAATTGGGTATTAATCAATAATTATGGAAAATGTTATATGGATCCTTGTGGTGTTTGGGGTTATTGTTTTTATGATCGACAAAAAAGGCTAAAGATTTTTATTATTATTATTATTATTATTATTATTATTATTATTATTATTATTATTATTATTATTATTTTCATTCTTACAGCCTTTTACAGGTTAGTTTTTTTCATTTTATTTTAGATTTCGATTATTGTAGTGTTTATGTTATGATGTGCTCATGTTTTATTTGTTTTTTGTTATTTTCCATTGGGAATATTTTTATTCCCAGTTCTAAGTAATATCTCTGTTATTGCATTTGTGAAGTGTTATTGCATTTGGTACCCCCATAAGAATTATTGAAGTTTGATTCTTGGTTTGCACAAGTAACTTATTAGTTCAGTAGCTAATTACAAACGGTTGGCATCACTTATTGTTAGTCTAACGGTTCATTAAATATACTTCCTTACATCGGTTACAAGTTTCATTTTACCTTTCATATAAGTTTCTTACGATGCCGTGTTATCAAGGACATATATAATGTAGTTAAGTGCAATATGTTCATTGTTAATATGAAAAGCACTAACCAATGATGCTTACTCTTGAAATTGTCTCATTAACATGACAGACTTATTTTTTGCATGTGATTAACATTATATGTAAAACATTTGGAATGTGATTAACAGTACTAAATACAACAAGCTGATTTTTATAACCTTTTTCTTTCCTATTAGGACTAATTCATACTGCAAAATCTGGGGAAGTGATGGTGCTCAAACAGGTTGAGGAGGATTAAGATCTTTCAAGGACTCTGATAAGATGCCGAAGGTAGTGGTGGAATGAAGAAATCAACCTGGTATACACACATTTCCATTCCAGTATCCACATAGAAGAAGAAGAGATGGAAGACATTGAGGAGTTATTAGTCGGAGTTGGGTCAGCTTGACCTGATTTTCGACTACCCATTACATCGTCAGTTGGTATCAACCCAATAAATAAAAAAATGGTAGTAAAATAGACCCTTCTTCATTGGTTATTAACTCTTCTTCGAATCATGTCCCTGAACCCAGGTTGGTTATTTATTACCCTTTAAAGTTTTTATTTTATATTGTGTTGCATTTGCTTATTGTTTATTGTTTTTGGTTTTTGCAGACTATTTTCTTGAAGACATTACAGTTTAACAAGCTTATTGGCTAAAAATCTTGATTTCTTATCTGAGTATTTTGAGGTATGATTGTATGAACCTAAGCTTACCATTGTGATCTGGTCCTTATATAGAGTAGAGCTGTAATAACTCCATCTTACTCCATGTTGGATTCATGATTCCACCTAGATATACATGGTCATTGCGACCCATTTAGTTAGAAATGTGTCTATTTAGGCTAAATTTTATCGCAAATGTTTTTCTCAAATTGTTTTTCTTAGATGTTTTTCTCAAATAATTGTGGTGTTATGTTATTTTTTATTGTAGTGCCACTTCTTGCTAAACGCTGGAGTAGGTGACACTTCATCAAGCTGCTGCCATTTCTATGGAGGTAGTTGTGGAGGCATAAACTACCATCAAGGTTGGTTTCATATGACTTATAATTTGTGAATCATCATCTTATTGATTTTTGAAACAATAATTATAATACACACACAAATCTTTAAATAGCGGTTCCCTTTCTTTTGTTTGGCAGTGTGGGCATGTACATTTGTCATCTTTCAGTCAACCGTCCATTATGTGTCAACGTGGTTAGTTGAGATCTTTTATATGTTAGAATGATCATTGTACCTTCCGGAATACCTTTAAGTTTGGTTTACGTCTACCGCTTTTTAAGTTTGGAAAATTGGCTTGATAATTAGCCATTCTCCATTCCTTGCTCATATCAGGATTGAGTTTGCACGACAGTGTCTCTTGCTCATATTAGTTAACAGTATTTTTGATTGATTAAGGTTTTCAGTCCATTTTGTAACATGTTTAATTTGGCTTTAATCAAATTTACTAAAATAACATGAAACCAATTATGTCTGGTTTGCACTGGAGTTTATTATCTGCGTTTGGGTTAAACTTCCAAACACTCTCTTAATGGGTTTGAGGCCTATTAATGGTGGTTGTTTTATTTACTGTTAGAATGAGGAAAGTGTCACCCATTTTTATTCTTCTATACGAGCTTTGTTGAAAATTTGTGCTATATCATATACGTCCTAAAGGATTGAAAAGGAATTTAAAGCGCTTGAACTTCATTATTAGCAATTTTTGCTAGCAATTGATGTATTGTTAAAAGGTTTGTTATGTTATTGTTGTATTACCTAGGAATCATTCAACTATTAGATGCTATTAACTTTTATGACCCGTATATATGGTTCGCTATGAACAATATTTGCATAGGGATATTCATTTTTATATTTATATGATTGTAGGAGTTTAATTGGCTTAGATTTAGGCATTTAGCAATAAAGCAAACAAAGAACATGCATCACTTTGATGATTCCATGGAGTTTTACAGTGTCCAGCCTTTGTTGCGTTGCGTTGTCGGATTCTTTAGCACCGTAAGAAATCTAACACATATCAAAAGAAAATAAGGAATATTTGGTAAGAAACAAATAGGTGAAAGTGAGTTACCGTATTGGTGTAGTGAAGCGTGAAACTGTGTGTAAGTTTGTGTTTGTTTGTATTCTTATTGAACTTTTTTTTAGTAGATGGATAAGGTAGAAAACACCTTTGATGTTAGCTTCGATGAACCCGCAACTACATGATGTTGCCAAAACATTGATAGAATAGGGTGTGAAACAAAACTTTTTTACTTTCGCAGTCTTTATCTCCTTATAAGCAAGATAGTCGTTAGCCCCAAAAGTTTAACTAATTTGTGATATAAAGTCTGTTCTATTTAAGAGTGATATGCATCTAAACTGTTAATTGTTTTTGTGTTAGGGATAAATCTGAGGTTAAACGTACAAATGCCAAGCGTACATTCAAGATAGAAAGTAATTTTTTTGAGTTCCTGCTAAGTTATCAAAAAACTCTTTCTGAAAGGGATTTGGGAATGTTAATTTCGCTGATGTAAGCTAAAAAAATATGACATAACCCCGCTTTACGGTAACTTTTTTACTCATAGTGATGTAAGCTAAAAAAATATGTTAGGGTTGGAGATATAATGGTTTGATCAAAGGAGTACCATATGAGGCTAAAATAAATGTTGTAGACTCATTGATATAAAGCTTTTGAACTGTTATATATCTATACTACTATATAATGTATTTGGGACTATTCTATAATTAGAAAGGCTTAAAATTCAGACTTTTACTTACTAATTATAGAAACAACCACACCTAACAATCACCCCAAACAATTTATAACCACTTCAACAACCACCCCCAACAATTTATAACCACCTCAACAACCACCCAACAACCACCCCCAACAACCACTTTCTACCACCCCACCTCCCTCCTCTTCACCCAATAATCCGCCCCGCATCGCGCGGGCACCTTTCTAGTAATTTTTAAAAGACAAAATAAGTTATGTTGTGCCTACCTGAATAGCTTGGTTGTATGGAAGGTTAAGGATGCCTTTTTGATGATTTGTTTGTTGTTTAAATGAATTTATGTTGTTTGAGTGATGCTTTTTTTTTTTTTTTTTTTTTTTTTTTTGTTCTTGCCTTTATTTTGTTGAATTTTGTGATGTTCGAACTCACATGCATATAAAATTTGGAGTGCGTGATAGTCTTTATTGGATCATTGGATTGAAATTATTATTACTGGATACTGTAGAGTTAGTTATGACTGTAGTTTATACCAATATTTAACGAAACTTCGCCCGTTTTTCCTAAAGTATACTTAAATTGTTGCCGTTAGATTTGATTATTATTTTATTAGGTCTTATATTCAAAAAAGGAACATGATATTTTTAATGACTATCTGATAATTTGTCAATGATAAGCTGCAAAATCGATGGCTATATGTATATTGTATTAGTTGCAAAATCGATGGCTGAGTTTTTCATGCTAGATTCTCATATTAACATAACGAATTATATTAATGGTCAAGTATATATAACGTTATTTGTCCTAACATCAGCTTGCTGCTATAAATTTGTATATCCATTGGGAAAAGGTGACCTCTATTGGAAGGAGAAGATCATACACCAGTGACAGAACCTGTTATTTGTGTCCATTGAGGTATATCTAGCAGTGTCATGTAATATTGTATAAGACATAAGAACTAAGCTTCCTTAGTTACTTTCTTTTTTGTGTTTCTCTTATTTACGAAGCATGTGATTTAGGGTAGAGGATTCAATGTACAATTTTTTTTTTATTGAAGAGCCTGTATCAGATTATCTCCGAGCTACTGTCTTGACAATAATGTCAATTCATAATAAGGTACACCTTCCATTGTAGAAAATGTTAAAAACTATTTCCAAGATATGTGTTTTGCTCAATGTTTTATAGTGTTTTACTTACAAAAATTAATGTCCCCTTAAACATTTTTTATAAATTTTTTCAACCCATTTATGTGTAAATGGTCCATTTAGGTTTAATTAACAAGTTAGCTGAAACGAACACTGAGTGAACTTGTCAAAATGGTTTTATTATAATTTTATGTTAGTATTTCGTATTATGGTTATTATAATAATATATAAGCCACTAATATATAACCTACAAAGAAATATTACACCAATACTACAACAAAGGTTTTCTCACGTAGGCAACTTTATGTGGCCGTTTCACGAGTGGAGCAAAAAAGGTCTTAAGGTGTTGTGTTGTGACAAAGATGGTAATTACGCCAATACTACAACAAATGTTTTGTATCAAGAGGTGCTTCATGATTATGAATTTTGTTTACATGTATGGTTTCAATTTTTTCAATAATTTCATTTATTTCAAGACATGATGTTACAATTATTATATACAAGAGTTGTTTTATGTTATTTGCATTGATATCCTAAAAAATCTACTACTAATATTTTTCTTGAAGATATATAAAAGGTAGCCGCCCAGCGGGCGGGCCTGAAGCTAGTAGTATATAAGTAAGCAATATATGTATTCTTTGATCTATGTGGGATAGCAATCTTGAAAACAATTTCTCATAACAGGTCACCATATGATTGTTCTAGCAAGAGACATTACATCTTTATATCCGTAATCAAATATATTAATTATCATCTACCACGTGTTAAAATTTCACTTATTTGTTGGATTTTATGGAAATGTTCCATGTAAAAAAGGTTATGAAATTTTCATGGTGGTTGTTGTTGTTGTTGTTGTTGTTGTTGTTAGTGTTAGTTATATACTTGATCTTAAATGTGATGTTCTAGTTTATTTATTTATCTCAAATATGATCAAAAAACTGTCTTACTCTTTTAAGATGGTCATGTACTCATGTGATTAATATGCAAGTACATCCAATTTAATGAAAAAAAACACGACAAAACATTGTAGTTGCTCCATTGATCTATGTCAAATTGGACTCTTTAATGGCAAGTGCAATTGATTTGCGTTTTTAACCAAATGGTTTGTCAATTTCATACACAAAAGTGTTAATGTATTGAAAACAAATTTCAGGTTCGCCTGACGAGACTTGTAGACGAAAAGAACCAAACCCATGAAACTCCATATATAGATTCTTGTTTGAGCACATTACTTTCAGATCGTCCTACCATTCAGCTACATTGGTAGCTTGGATTTCAGTTTAAACTCTCAATTTAGCAACATCGTATTTACAATTTGGAACAAGTCAAATCACCAAAAGAAATATAGACATCAAGCTCCTAACCTCCTTTAGGATCGAGCTAATTGCATGATCAACTGTATGAACTCCATTGTTGTTTTAACACTCTCTATTGGCATATAGTAGTACCGTGACTGAACAAGCGTATCTGGAAAAAGACGCTGAAGGGGATGCTCAGGCACCTGTAGGAGTTCCGTTACCCGACATGGCATTACCACCATCTTTCGACAGTGATAATCCTGCCTACCGATTCCGGTTCCTTGAACCAACTTCACAGTTTTCAGCTCGACCTGTGCTCGATAATCACGGATGGGACCATGATTGTGGTTATGACGGGTCAACCTCGAACAAACTCTCACTACCGCCAAACAGTTTCCCAATTCCCACTGCAGGCAAAATATCGGTAAAAAGCTTCAATATGGACTCCTAGATAGCCGCAAAGAATGGGGATAAAGCTTCAACAATGGCAGGTTTCGATATTCAACCAATCGGTAAACACCTTGCTTACATCGTCAGAGGCGAAACCAAGTTCAAGATTTTGAAGAGAAACAAAACCGCTGCAGGCATGTCGGTCACGTTTCTAGGTGAGAACGTAGTCACGGGTTTCAAAGTTGAGGATCAGATTACACTCGGGAGACAGTGAGTGCGGGTACAGTTCTGATTCTGCTTACGGGGCAAATATCGAGATTCAGCAACGGGAGCTCGATTACCCAATTGGGCAAGTTCAGTCGACTTTAGGATTATCGATTATCAAATGGAGAGGGGATTTGGCATTGGGTTTTAACAGTTTGGCTCAGTTTTCTGCTGGGCGTAATTCCAAAGTGGCGGTTCGAGCGGGTATCAATAACAAGATGAGTGGTCAGATCACTGTCAAGACTAGCAGCTCGGAGCATCTGGCACTTGCTCTTACAGCAGTTATTCCTTCGCTTATTTCAGCTTACAAGAAATTGTGGCCCGGTGATGCTGAGAAGTACTCTGCTTATTAAGCAGTGAGCACCATGTTGGGTATTGAAGATTATTGTTTCCGTTTCATTATTATGTTTCCTATTGAATAATATGCTTAGTTTACTTTATTCAGATATCACCAAGCTGAAAACTTTTGTTTACTGTTTTAATTTTGTGTAATGAACTCTGTGTACGAAAAATGAGTAGAGATTAAAGAGGGAATACAGTGATTATGTACTTCAGTTATCAAAATGGCGGTAGCAGTAATTTCTAGTGTTTATTGGTTGCTGTTTGTGTTTGTTCTCATAGATCAGATTTATTTATGTATGTGTGACTAGAAACCATGTTTTGGTCTTAGCTGGAGATGGTGCTGCATCAAATGTTTCAGTGGTCTGTCTTGAGGTCACAACTAGCTTGTTAGTATACGTAGTGATCAGGGCTACTGACTGTTGTGCTTATTGGGTTATTAAAGCTCCTTCAAGCGTGTTTAAGCTGAACTCGGTTTATTTCATATGCAGCTCTGTTAGCATGCATGTTCCAGTATGATCCTTCCCCTATGGCCAATCAATGGGTTTGAGTTGAACATTCAGTTAGAGGTGGCAATGCTAACATTTTAGGAAATGGGTTGGTTTCAAAGGCCAAAGGCATCGTCGGTTTGCATGTTCCAGTATGATCCTTCCCCTATGGCCAATCAATGGGTTTGAGTTGAACATTCAGTTAGAGGTGGCAATGCTAACATTTTAGGAAATGGGTTGGTTTCAAAGGCCAAAGGCATCGTCGGTTGATATTGACTGAAAACTCTATATTTAACGTATATTTGTTTGAAACTGCTCTGATGTGCGAGTGTGTGACCTGGACGGCCTACTTGCGAGCAGTGCATTTTGTTTGGAAGTCAAATGTGATGCACAAAAACGGCCTAAAATTAAATACGTGTATGAATTATGGGGCTTAACAATTGTCATATGCTATACTTGTACTTGCATTAGCATATTGAACATGTCAGCCCAACAACACAATACTAATACTAATTTGACTATTGACACACATGTGAGTATATAACTAAGCAATATATGTGTTCTTTGATCTATGTGGGATAACAAACTTTAAGCAATTTCTCATGACAATCACCGTACAATTGTTCAAGCAAGAGACATTACTCTTTATATCCATATTAAATATCTTCTACCACGTGTTAAAATTTCACGTATTTGTTGGATTTTACGGAAATGTTGTTAGTGTTAGTTATTGGTGAGTGCTTATTCACTCACCTTTTCTTAGCCAAAATTGGACCAAATAAACCAAAAACTAACCAATAATGCCAAAGAATGTGTGTTTTTGTGTTTGTGAATGTGCAGGAACGGATATTTAAGAAAAGACGAAAAATCACGAGAAAATGACAAAACGGGCACGAGATTTGGAAAAGTGAATAAAGCCGGAGCCGGGGAAGC
This sequence comes from Artemisia argyi, assembly GCA_030686995.1. Lineage (NCBI taxonomy): Eukaryota > Viridiplantae > Streptophyta > Magnoliopsida > Asterales > Asteraceae > Artemisia > Artemisia argyi. Next base: position 28,921,630 of record CM060683.1, read on the forward strand.
TAGTGGTCAAAGTCAAAGCTCACATAGTCATGAAAGTCCTCAAAGTTTCAGAAATTGCATAAGTGACCCGGGAATAAAGTTTGATCAAGTTTACACAAATGATCCCTCAAGTTTATGAAGTTGTCACTTTTGGTCCTTTTGAAGAATGTTTTGGAGAATGGAAATTGCAGCCCCTCATCATTCAAGAAATGCCACAACTAGCCCTTGGAATAATATTTGAGAGATTGGTAGCTATGGTCCTTCTATTTTCAGAAAGTACACTTTTGGTCCCTTGGTTAATTTAACAAACACAACTGGATCCACACGATATATATTAAACCCACAAAACCCCAAGCCCAATATACAAAAGCCCAACACCTTATTACCCCTAAACCCGACCCAACCTTTATTAATACCCGGAAGTCAAACCCCCAATCCCCCACAGTCAAACATTCAATTAAAAAATACACCCGCGCCCTTTTACTGTACATCTCCCCAAAAGTTACCTCGTACCTCCCAAAGTTACCTCGTACCCATCCAAATCTATACCTCGTACTAGGAATCATTCTAGAACCATCTTACAACGTGTCAGATGGTGTCATAATTCCTTCCAAGTGGCTGATTGAAGACCTCTGATTGGTCCAAGATACGTGGGATGAAGATAAGCTCAAAATCATTGGATAAGATGAGGTGGGATGTCGACATTCTGGATTGAATTGAAGATTTGTGGCTGATATTGAGCTTCTAGCATTTTCCAAACCCTAGCACCCATCACCCCTGCTCCCCTATAAAACCCCCCTCATTTCATACGTTTAGACTTGTAGAGTAATTGTAGTGTTACTCTCCTATTTTTGTAACTCAATTTTATATTAATGAAAGTTTCTCTTTGATTGTCTTATTTAAATTCACTACAGCTTATTTACTTATTGTCTCCAGCTTATTACTTATTATAGCTTCTTTCTTTCTTATTTCTTTTAAAAAAAAGCAAGTTTCTATTGTTACTATTCTAGTTTTAATCTTATGTTTCAATGGTTCTTTTTGTTATTGTTTATTATCTAAAGAAAAACCAAAAAAAAAAAAAAAATCTAAAAATTTACAAAATCCAAAAATATGTTTTGTCATCTTTTCTTAATGATTTTTTAGTGCTTATTAGTTGTTTGTTAAAGCTTATTTAAACTTTTAAAGCTTTCAGTAAGCTTGTTGTTCTCTTGTTTCTAAAAAAAACCAAAATTTTCTAAAAAAAAGTCAATAAAAGTCAACACACAGCTTATTGAATAAGCTGTGTGTCTAGGTGGTGAAAGGTAGCCAAAAAGGAGTCCATTTGGCCTGTCAAGAGACAGGCTAGCTTAGTGAGCCCCCTCTGTTTGAGCTGAGGGGGATTTGGATTTGTAAGTCTCACTTTTAAACTCCATTTTTAGTAGCTTATTGATAATATAGATTTAATCTGTCTTTAGTAGCTTATTTTTACTAGATATTACTTGTTATAGCATAATAGCACTTAATCATTGCTTTTTGGTCACTCTTAAACATCTGTGGTGAAATTTACTTGTATACTGATTCATTAGCATAAATCTGTGAACTTGTGCTTTTGATGATAAAAGGTGTTAATGATCCATGTTTCTGATTGATTTTATGAGTATGCATCATATTGGATACCTTGGATGTGGTTTGGACTTGATTGGTTAGGTCTGTGTATGATTTCAGTAGTGAGACACACCTTTAAGGGGTGTTTGGCTAATAGTTGTTAGCTATCCTAGGCTTAGGTTAATTAGGTAAAATTGGTTCAGGTAATTCACTAGACTTATATTAGAGTTAGTTATATCATAAAATCAGTTGGTAATTAGTAAAAAGTCAAAGTTGCTTATAAATCTTCTTCACAGTTAGCTTAAGTGATTAGTAGGTTAAGAAATCTTAAAAATAGTTGTATAATAGTTAGTACTAGCTTATTTTAATCACACATTAGCTTATTATAACAATCAGTAATCACTTTAGTGTAATCTAAATCCAAAATAGTCAACTTATCTGTTTTATTAAAAGTCAAAATGGTTTTCACACTCAGTTTTTGGTCATAACTTTACAAGCTTGTGTAGCCTTTGATTCTTATTTAAAATCATTGTAGTTGGTTGTTTTGGAGAGCATAGTACCTAAACTTAATATTTCAAAAAGAAAATCTGGTTTTAAAACTTGTTTGCTTATCTGTATAAGCTGTTGAAATTGGCTTTTTGAACCAAAAGGTGCCCTGCACCAGCAGTCCTTACCCCATTTCTTGGGTTGTTTTGGGCTAGTGGATTGGACCTAGAGTCTATTTTCAAAATTGTTTTCTGTTCTCTGAGTGGTAGTGAACAAATTTCCACCAAAAGTTTTAATCTCTGAGCTTATCTACTCAGCTTATTTGGCCTCTCAAGTTGGGAAGTTGAACTAGAAGCTGTTTCTTAAATTGGTCTGCAATTACTTGTTTTTGATCTTGAGTTGAACTTTTTGATTGTTCTGAGCAATATATAGTATATAGCATCTGTTTCAAGTGTTTGTTGGCATCTGCTTATTCTGTTTGGCTTATTGCTAGATCTAAGTGCTTATTGTGCCTTATCTCATCATAACTTGTGCTTCTGTGCATAACAAGGCCTGATTACTGTTCTTATTAGCTCATTTAAGTTTGAAAAGTGTTTGGTAGAAGTTTGGTCAAAGTTTAGTCAACTGTGCTTATAAATAAGCACTTAAATAAGCTGTTTTTAAGCTAATAAGCACTTCCAGTGCTTATTTTCCAATTTTTCTATTTTTCCTAGATTCAGAATATAATTTTAGATTTTCCCTAAAATTTTCATAATTTTCTGAGTTTTTTGCTATTTTTCTTATTTAATTTTCATTTTTAATCATTATTTAATACTTTTTAATTATCAGAAAATCCAAAAAAATCAGAAAAACCCCTGAAAAATCCAAAAATATTTTAGAAAATAGTTTTCAGTTATTTTAGAATTTTAGAAATTAAATTTGCATTTTTCTCACTTTATTCACATTTTCTTTTAATTATTAAATAGTTTAATTAGTTTTTAATTTATAAAAAATTATTAAAAAGTCAAAAAAATATTTTTTTCTTTTTCTCAAAATTTTCTTTTATCATTTTTAACTTTTTAAAATTATTTTGAAGTCCGTAGGATTAGTGTAGCTTAAAACTCGCGTTTTATTTCGCACGTTACGTTAATAATCGCGCGTGCATTCCCGTTTTTGCGTTTTAGATCTTGGTGCATTACTAGCTTGTACTCTTTGCATGTTTAATAATTGTTAGTTGATAATTGAATTATTTGATCACTATTTGCCTTTTTACCACTTTTCAAATCACGATTACACGAATCAATATTCTTGATTCCATTCACATCTTCACTAGGAAACGACTCGGGTGATCCGTATTTCTTGCGGATCACTTCGATACTATACTATACTATATTATATAATTGATTTGCATCAATTTTTGGCGCCGCTGCCGGGGAAGGCTTGAAGTGAATTTTGAAATATTGTTTTGAAAAATCGTGTTTTGTTAAGCCTTCTTCTATTTTTGTATATATATATAAATATTGAAAAATCAGAAATACTTTTCCTAAAGTATTTCCAAAAAAAATTAATAAAAGTTACAGCCTCGACTCGATCGAAAGAAAGGGCGTTGTAAACCAAATAAGTCTCCCAATATAACGAAAACGTAATTTAGTTGTTTATCGGACTATTTCAATTACTACAACCGAATAAGCGGGAAATACGGATAGCTAAGACATTAAATTGCTAGCTGAAGAGAGATCCATTCTTCTCTCCCGTCCCGTCGCGCGTGGTTTTGAAAGAAATTGAAAAAAAAATAAAAAAAAAAAATTGAAAAAAAAATAAAAAAAATTGAAAAATAAATAAAAAAATTGAAAAAAAAATAAAAAAATTGAAAAAAAAAATTGAAAAAAAAAATAAAAAAATTGAAAAATAAATAAAAACAAAAAGATTTTCTTTTCTATTTTCTTTTTCTTTTTAATTTTGTTTTTGGTGTATGCACACCCGTTCTACTTCTGTTAATCTTACTTCTCCGCTCTCAAACCCCAAACGGGTTTTACGACATACGAGTCGTGTTCATTTCCTCGACGACGAGGAGATGAACCATAACGAACAACACAACGGGCCCCCACCGATGGGTGGTCCGCAGCACAATGTTGTCCCGCCGATGGGACAACAACCGGCATTTGATCGGCGTCCGATGGAAGAACAACTCCAATCACCATTTAACGGTGTGAGGAGAGCTATTGTGATTCCGGACATCAATGCCAACTTTGAAATCAATCACGGATTACTCAACTTAATAACGGGTATATCCTTTCACGGGTTCGATAACGAAGACCCCTATGCACACATCCGAAATTTCACCGACATCGCTGAGACTATTAGGATGAATCAAGTCCCTCACGATGTGGTGAAATTGAAGTTGTTTCCTTTCTCCTTAAAAGGAGCAGCCCGGACTTGGCTGGAAAAGGAGCCGCCCAACTCGATTCACACTTGGAATGATCTTGCTTCCAAGTTTGTGAATTATTTCTATCCTCCTTCTAAAATTTCTAACTTACGATCCCAAATCTTTCGGTTCCAACAAGCTTTTGATGAGTCGTTTAGTGAAGCTTGGGACCGATTCAAAGATTTGATGGAAAAATGTCCGAACCATGGGTTCACACCCCTTCACCAGATTGACACTTTCTATAATGGGTTGAGTCACGTTGACCAAGACTCACTCAACTCTGCAGCGGGTGGGAACTTGTTGGCTAGAAATACGAATGATGCCTTCATGATAATCGAGAACAAGGCTCGTGTGAGAATGTCAAGGAACAAACATCAAGTGTCTAATAATGAGAAAAATAATGATGAAATGAAAAATATGATATTGGCTTTAACAAAGAAAGTCGATGCTATGTCTATTGAGAAACCGAACCATCAAGTCAAAATGGTGAGTCATGGCTGTGAGACTTGTGGTGGTCCACACCCGTATTATGAGTGTCCGTCGACCGGCTCTTATGCTCAAGAGAACGTGTATGCTGCAAACATGGGCGGCACCGGCTACCCACCTCTTCAAGGAGATCGAAATCTTCTCAGCTACCATTCGAGCCATTTTCATGGACCACCCGGGTTTAATCAACCAAATCAAGTGAATCAGAACAATAATGTGCAAAACCGTAATCATCAATTCAATCAAAATCAAAACCGGCAAAATCAAGGTTTTCAAAACCAAGTTGTAAACCAAAATCGGAATTTTCAGGGAAATCAAAACCAAGCCCCGCCTCAAGGGAACAATTTTCAAAATCATGGAAATTTTCAGAATAATCAAGGGAATTTTAACAATACAAATCTGAATCATGGCAACTTTCAAAACCGTGGGCAAAATTTTAATGAAAATCAAGCTGTTATTCCAAATCCGTCGCCCACGGAAGATTTGATTAAGCAATTGCTTCAAAACCAACAAGCTTTTATGACAAAACAAGAGGAAACAACAAGGTTGTTAGCTAATCAAATCAATGATCTTAATAAGCGTTTAAATGATCGACCCTCGGGCTCTGGAACGTTGCCGAGCAACACGATCGCTAACCCGAGGGGCGATGCTAAAGCGATCACGACAAGGAGTGGTGTTTCTTATGATGGACCAACGGCTCCGACTACCTCTTCTTCTCTACCTCCCAAGGTAGTCGCCCGTGAACCCGAGGCGACAACGGATACGGAAATTCCTATTAATAATGGAAGGACCGAAGACATCCAACCTCCGGTGGTCCCGACGTCCAAGGGAAAGGAAAAAGTTGTTTATGAAAAAGATATGCCCGTTAAAACAAAGTTGCCTTATCCGTCACGTTTAAACGAACAAAAGCACCGCGAGAAAGATAAAAACCAAATGGAGAAATTTTATCAGATTTTTCAAGAATTGCATTTTGATATAAGTCTCGCGGATGCTATACTTTTGATGCCCAAATTTGCTTCGATGCTAAAAGGACTTTTAAATAATAAGGAAAAGCTTTTTGAAATGTCGAGAACCCAAATGAACGAGAATTGCTCAGCGGTTCTTCTTAAAAAGCTACCCGAAAAGCTTGAAGACCCTGGCAAGTTTCTTATACCGTGCAATTTTCCAGGTATGGTTCAATGCTTCGCCTTGGCCGATCTTGGTGCTAGCATTAACCTAATGCCATTGTCAATTTGGAGAAAGTTGTCTCTCCCTAACTTGACACCGACGCTTATGACCCTCGAGCTTGCCGACCGATCTACGTCTCGTCCAATTGGCATAGCCGAGGATATTTTTGTCAATGTTGGGAAATTCCATTTCCCTGCCGATTTTGTGGTTGTTGATTTCGATGCCGATCCACGGGTTCCTCTCATTCTCGGGAGAGGTTTCCTAAGGACCGGTCGTGCTTTAATTGATGTTTACGACGAGGAGATTACTTTACATGTTGGAAACGAAGCCGTCACTTTTAACCTTGATCAAACCGCGAGATACTCCTCCGATTACGATGTTTCTTCCGTCAACCGAATCGATGTTATTGACGAAGCTACGGAGGAGTATGCTCAAGAAATTCTTGGTTTCACCGATAATGCTTCGAGTGGCAATCCCACTCCTTCTTTTGAACCGATCGTCTCCGATTCTTCCCCTTCCCTCACTCCGTTTGAGGGAAGTGATCTCGCTTGGGAAGAAATCAATGCTTGTCTTTCAAATGAATCATTTTCACCGGAAATTGATAATAATAACTTTGATCCGGAGGGGGACATTTCATTAATTGAAAAACTTTTAAATGAAAACCCGATTGTTTCTTCCCCTCCGGTAGACTTAAAAATGGCAGACGTAAAAGAAGTAAAGCCGTCTATTGAGAATCCTCCGGAGCTCGAGCTCAAGGATTTGCCTCCTCATCTCGAATACGCATACTTGGAAAAAAATGATAAATTACCGGTTATAATATCAAAAAGCCTTAAAGATGAGGAGAAGACACGACTCTTAGATGTGCTTCGGAAGCATAAAAGTGCTATTGCTTGGCAAATATCCGACATTAAGAGAATCGACCCTCGATTTTGTACTCATAAGATTCTGCTTGATGATAAGCACAAAGCTTCCGTCCAACAACAACGACGGGTTAACCCACTAATCCACGAAGTGATCAAAAAGGAAGTTATTAAACTCCTTGACGCTGGAATGATTTATCCGATCTCGGATAGTTCATGGGTTAGCCCGATTCATTGTGTTCCAAAGAAGGGCGGAATCACTGTTGTGAAAAACGACGATAATGAGCTTATACCGACTCGACTTGTGACCGGATGGAAAGTTTGTATCGACTACCGCAAGTTGAATGATGTGACACGTAAAGACCATTTCCCGCTTCCTTTTATGGACCAAATGCTTGAACGGTTAGCGGGAAATGAGTTCTATTGTTTCTTGGATGGCTTTTCTGGGTACTTTCAAATTCCCATTGATCCCCCGGATCAAGAAAAGACCACATTTACTTGCCCGTATGGAACGTTTGCCTATCGGAGAATGCCCTTTGGCTTATGTAACGCTCCGGGAACGTTTCAACGGTGTATGATGGCTATTTTCACGGATATGATCGAAAAAACCATGGAAGTGTTCATGGACGACTTCTCCGTCTACGGAAATTCTTTCGACTCTTGCCTCTCCAATTTAGAGAAAATGCTGATACGGTGTGAAAACACCAATTTGGTTCTAAATTGGGAGAAAAGCCACTTCATGGTTAAAGAGGGAATAGTCCTCGGCCATAAAATATCCAAATCTAGAATTGAGGTGGATCGGGCAAAAGTCGATGTTATTGCTAAATTACCACACCCGACGACCGTCAAAGGAATCCGAAGTTTCCTTGGTCATGCCGGCTTTTATCGACGTTTTATACAAGACTTCTCCAAAATAGCCCGGCCTCTGACCCACCTTTTAGAAAAGGATGCTCCGTTTAACTTCACAAATGAATGCGTCGATGCATTTAATGTTTTAAAGAAGTTAACGGATGCACCAATCTTAGTTGCCCCCGAGTAGAACTTACCATTTGAGCTAATGTGTGATGCAAGTGATTATGCCATTGGTGCAGTTCTGGGGCAACGTAAGAACAAGTATTTTCAGCCTATACACTATGCAAGCAAGACCATGAATGACGCCCAACATCATTATACAACCACCGAAAAGGAAATGTTAGCGGTTGTCTACGCTTTTGAGAAATTTAGGTCTTATTTGCTGCTTAAAAAAAATGCATAGTGTATACGGACCACTCAGCCCTAAAGTACTTAATGGCTAAACAAGATGCGAAGCCACGTTTAATGCGGTGGGTTCTTTTGCTCCAAGAATTTAATGTCGAAATACGAGACAAAAAAGGAGCTGAGAATCTTGCTGCCGATCACCTTTCTAGACTTGAGAACCCCCATCAAAGTGTTCTCGAGAACAAGGAAATCAACGATGCTTTTCCTCTTGAGACACTTGGGAGTGTGACCGAAATTGACCAAAGTACCCCATGGTTCGCCGATTTTGCGAATTACCATGCGGGGAATTTCATTAGGAAAGGGATGTCGTCCCAACAAAAGAAGAAATTCTTTAAAGATGTCCAACATTATTTTTGGGACGACCCCTACTTGTTCAAAGTCTGTGCGGATCAAATGATCCGGCGGTGTGTTCACGGTATGGATGCCGTTGAAATACTTAAGGCATGTCATAGTGGACCCACGGGGGGACATCATGGTGCCAATTTCACCGTAAAGAAAGTGTTCGATTCCGGCTTCTATTGGCCGACGATATATCGGGATGCCCATGAATTGGTGAAAACATGTGATTCTTGCCAACGTCAAGGGAAAATTTCTCAAAAAGATGAAATGCCGCAAAATACGATTCAAGTTTGTGAGATTTTTGACGTTTGAGGCATTGATTTCATGGGGCCATTCCCGTCGTCTAGGGGTAACAAATATATTCTCGTGGCCGTCGATTACTTATCAAAATGGGTTGAAGCGAAGGCGCTCCCCACCAATGACGCCCGAGTAGTTGTGAAATTCTTAAAAAGTCTCTTTGCCCGATTTGGTGCACCTCGAGCCATCATAAGCGATCGTGGGACCCATTTTTGCAATGACCAATTCGCTAAAGTTATGCTTAAATATGGTGTCACACATCATCTTTCCACGGCTTATCATCCACAAACGAGTGGTCAAGTGGAGGTGTCCAATCGTGGCCTCAAAAGGATATTAGAAAGGACCGTAGGTGAACACCGTGCCTCATGGGCCGATAAGCTAGACGATGCTTTATGGGCTTTCCGGACCGCTTACAAAACCCCAATCGGGTGTACTCCATATAAGTTGGTTTACGGGAAAGCTTGTCATTTGCCCATCGAACTTGAGCACAAGGCCTACTGGGCCTTAAAACATGCAAATTTTGACTTAAAAACCGCGGGTGATCACCGAAAAGTTCAATTGAACGAATTAGTCGAACTCCGTGATCAAGCTTACGAGAATTCTTTAATTTATAAAGAGAAAACAAAAAGACTTCATGATGCCAAAATCAAAGACCGCGTTTTTAACGTTGGTGATCAAGTGCTTCTTTTTAATTCTCGGTTAAAGATTTTCTCGGGTAAGCTTAAAACCCGTTGGTCTGGACCATTCACCATAACACAAGTATTCCCTTATGGAACTATTGAGTTGGCTCAACCTGATGGGCCCAACTTTAAGGTGAATTGTCACCGTTTAAAACACTATTTCGGAGGGGACGTACCAACCATGGTAGTCCCGGATCTCCAAACTTTCCCCAAGGACGAATGAATTCGGGGATCGAGTCAAGCTACGTGACTCGGTAATCAAAAACAAAGCGCTTCGTAGGAGGCAACCCATGCTTATCCAATATCATCTTCTTATATTTCTATTGTCTAATAAATAACGTGAAGAGGGGGTACCTCTTCCAATCTCGTGTTTCGTGGTTGTTTGTGATGATTGTCCAGGATTGTCCCCGATTTATGATGACTCTCGTGCTCGTGGTTTTGTCTTTCTCTCCACTCGAGTCTCATTCATCAATGCTTATGGAAATCCAATATCCGAAAATCTTATCGACTAACGTTTTCTTTGGCATACTTAATAAATGGCCCTAGATATTTGCTAGGATTACCTTTGCCCGTAAAACATTGAGGACAATGTTTCATTCTAGTCCGGGGGGGGGGGGGGGGGGTGAATCTTCGATTCGATTTTGACCTTGCAGTTTTCACCATGTCATGTACTCGCGTAACTCCGTTTTTCCACCAAAAATAAAGAAATTGAAAAATTGAAAAATTTCAAAAATTTTGAAGAAAAGTGAATGAAAATGTCATGAAAAAGCACAAAAAAAAATGAGAAAAAGTTGAAAAAGTGGTGCAAAAATATGATAAAAGTTTGAATAAGTGATTTGACACCTTGTTGACTTTCTTGTTGGCGAGAGTAGGAATAAATATTTTGACTTGACCGGGCGTGTTGAGCCCTAGCTTGTTCCCTTAACCAATGATAATCATAAAAGTTTGTGCTAGCCTTGTACACTAGGAGCTACTCTTTTGTCGGCTCCCGTACTCGACTTTATACATGCACGACTTGAAAGCTTTCGCTAGTCACTTACACTAGGAGCTACAAAACGCGAATTCTTTTTAAGAGTTTGCAAAGTTCCCGTATTTGACTTTATATATGCGTGGCTGATTATTGGCTAAGCTTCTGCTAATCTCATTATTTGAGATCTTAAATTTGCAGAGAACGAGAAATGATAGAGTTTATTTACAAGTATAATGCTAAACGTGGAGTAGTGGTTCTCTTTAGAGCTCATAAGAGGTACTCGTGGCTTTTTACTCCCATCAGATACGTCACCAATATATATAATAGATGTTCTAGGTTAATTAGTGGTATTTAGGTTTGAATAATACTTAGTTATTTGTTTTCTTAAGAGAATTTTTGCTTTAGAAGTTGGGTACATATCAAGGAACATCAAAAATAAGAGCAAAAAGTGAAAAATCAAAAGTCAAAAGATTGATTATCTATGTGGTTTTGGAGCTACCCTATAAGCTTCCATTGATGTTGAGAAAAAAAGTCAAGAAAAGAAAAAAGTGAAAAATATGAGAAAAGTGAAAAAAGTGAGAAATTACAAAAGTGAAAGTTATAGTATTGTTGAATAAGAGCTATGTATGTATCAATAAGTTGTTTGCGCGTGAGGTGCATGTGATAAGCGATTAGTAATCAGTCACATGAGGTGCACGTGATCGTACTCCGCAACTTATATCTTTGATATTGTATGTACCCCCAAATTCCTTGATATGGACCGAATTTCTATTGCAGTGGTTCTTAAGAGAAAATGAATAACTATTTATCGTTTTAACTTAGGTGTCACTATCGGACTAAAAATTATTGAAACGAGAAAATATGAAGCGATTCATTTCTCAACAAAAATAAAATAATGAGATACAAAAACTTAGGACATGGGAGTAAGGAGTATCCACGAGTAACTTTTATGAGTAGTGTTAGCATTAAATTCGTAGATAAGCTGTGATCTCGTTTTTACGCTTAGTTTGGGAGCTCGTGAAAAATCAAGGATGACGATTTTTATCCGTATGGTCACTTCTTAAATAGAAGTGTTTCTACTCGTCGACCCTAATAATTATTGCAAAAATAATGAAAGTTCAACAAACCGTCACAAGTATGAAGTGTGAAAAGTCAAAAAAAAATAGAATAAAGTAGAGAAAATAAATTTTGGAAAAACGGAGCGTTTGCGGGATTAAATGATTTTATGACTTCTTTCGAACCTCCTTGCTACTTTACAAAGTTAGTAGAAAAAAGTTATGAAATTATTTATCTAGTGAGCGTGAATTGATCACATTGCGTGAGGACATGGCAATACTTTAGTCCGGGGGATTTTGGTGAGTGCTTATTCACTCACCTTTTCTTAGCCAAAATTGGACCAAATAAACCAAAAACTAACCAATAATGCCAAAGAATGTGTGTTTTTGTGTTTGTGAATGTGCAGGAACGGATATTTAAGAAAAGACGAAAAACCACGAGAAAATGACAAAACGGGCACGAGATTTGGAAAAGTGAATAAAGCCGGAGCCGGGGAAGCTAGTGGTCAAAGTCAAAGCTCACATAGTCATGAAAGTCCTCAAAGTTTCAGAAATTGCATAAGTGACCCGGGAATAAAGTTTGATCAAGTTTACACAAATGATCCCTCAAGTTTATGAAGTTGTCACTTTTGGTCCTTTTGAAGAATGTTTTGGAGAATAGAAATTGCAGCCCCTCATCATTCAAGAAATGCCACAACTAGCCCTTAGAATAATATTTGAGAGATTGGTAGCAATGGTCCTTCTATTTTCAGAAAGTACACTTTTGGTCCCTTGGTTAATTTAACAAACACAACTGGATCCACACAATATATATTAAACCCACAAAACCCCAAGTCCAATATACAAAAGCCTAACACCTTATTACCCCTAAACCCGACCCAACCTTTATTAATACCTGGAAGTCAAACCCCCAATCCCCCACAGTCAAACATTCAATTAAAAAATACACCCGCGCCCTTTTACTGTACATCTCCCCAAAAGTTACCTCGTACCTCCCAAAGTTACCTCGTACCCATCCAAATCTAAACCTCGTACTAGGAATCATTCTAGAACCATCTGACAACGTGTCAGATGGTGTCATAATTCCTTCCAAGTGGCTGATTGAAGACCTCTGATTGGTCCAAGATACGTGGGATGAAGATAAGCTCAAAATCATTGGATAAGATGAGGTGGGATGTCGACATTCTGGATTGAATTGAAGACTTGTGGCTGATATTGAGCTTCTAGCATTTTCCAAACCCTAGCACCCATCACCCCTGCTCCCCTATAAAACCCCCCTCATTTCATACGTTTAGACTTGTAGAGTAATTGTAGTGTTACTCTGCCATTTTTGTAACTCAATTTTATATTAACGAAAGTTTCTCTTTGATTGTCTTATTTAAATTCACTACAGCTTATTTACTTATTGTCTCCAGCTTATTACTTATTATAGCTTCTTTCTTTCTTATTTCTTTTAAAAAAAACAAGTTTCTATTGTTACTGTTCTAGTTTTAATCTTATGTTTCAATGGTTATCTAAAGAAAAACCAAAAAAAAAAATCTAAAAATTTACAAAATCCAAAAATATGTTTTGTCATCTTTTCTTAATGATTTTTAGTGCTTATTAGTTGTTTGTTAAAGCTTATTTAAACTTTTAAAGCTTTCAGTAAGCTTGTTGTTCTCTTGTTTCTAAAAAAAACCAAAATTTTCCAAAAAAAAGTCAATAAAAGTCAACACACAGCTTATTGAATAAGTTGTGTGTCTTGGTGGTGAAAGGCAGCCAAAAAGGAGTCCATTTGGCCTGTCAAGAGACAGGCTAGCTTAGTGAGCCCCCTCTGTTTGAGCTGAGGGGGATTTGTATTTGTAAGTCTCACTTTTAAACTCCATTTTTAGTAGCTTATTGATAATATAGATTTAATCTGTCTTTAGTAGCTTATTTTTACTAGATATTACTTGTTATAGCATAATAGCACTTAATCATTGCTTTTTGGTCACTCTTAAACATCTGTGGTGAAATTTACTTGTATACTGATTCATTAGCGTAAATCTGTGAACTTGTGCTTTTGATGATAAAAGGTGTTAATGATCCATGTTTCTGATTGATTTTATGAGTATGCATCATATTGGATACCTTGGATGTGGTTTGGACTTGATTGGTTAGGTCTGTGTATGATTTCAGTAGTGAGACACACCTTTAAGGGGTGTTTGGCTAATAGATGTTAGCTATCCTAGGCTTAGGTTAATTAGGTAAAATTGGTTCAGGTAATTCACTAGACTTATATTAGAGTTAGTTATATCATAAAATCAGTTGGTAATTAGTAAAAAGTCAAAGTTGCTTATAAATCTTCTTCACAGTTAGCTTAAGTGATTAGTAGGTTAAGAAATCTTAAAAATAGTTGTATAATAGTTAGTACTAGCTTATTTTAATCACACATTAGCTTATTATAACAATCAGTAATCACTTTAGTGTAATCTAAATCCAAAATAGTCAACTTATCTGTTTCATTAAAAGTCAAAATGGTTTTCACACTCAGTTTTTGGTCATAACTTTACAAGCTTGTGTAGCCTTTGATTCTTATTTAAAATCATTGTAGTTGGTTGTTTCGGAGAGCATAGTACCTAAACTTAATATTTCAAAAAGAAAATCTGGTTTTAAAACTTGTTTGCTTATCAGTATAAGCTGTTGAAATTGGCTTTTTGAACCAAAAGGTGCCCTGCACCAGCAGTCCTTACCCCATTTCTTGGGTTGTTTTGGGCTAGTGGATTGGACCTAGAGTCTATTTTCAAAGTTGTTTTCTGTTCTCTGAGTGGTAGTGAACAAATTTCCACTAAAAGTTTTAATCTCTGAGCTTATCTACTCAGCTTATTTGGCCTCTCAAGTTAGGAAGTTGAACTAGAAGCTGTTTCTTAAATTGGTCTGCAATTACTTGTTTTTGATCTTGAGTTGAACTTTTTGATTGTTCTGAGCAATATATAGTATATAGCATCTGTTTCAAGTGTTTGTTGGCATTTGCTTATTCTGTTTGGCTTATTGCTAGATCTAAGTGCTTATTGTGCCTTATCTCATCATAACTTGTGCTTCTGTGCATAACAAGGCCTGATTACTGTTCTTATAAGCTCATTTAAGTTTGAAAAGTGTTTGGTAGAAGTTTGGTCAAAGTTTAGTCAACTGTGCTTATAAATAAGCACTTAAATAAGCTGTTTTTAAGCTAATAAGCACTTCCCGTGCTTATTTTCCAATTTTTCTATTTTTCCTAGATTCAGAATATAATTTTAGATTTTCCCTAAAATTTTCATAATTTTCTGAGTTTATTTGCTATTTTTCTTATTTAATTTTCATTTTTAATCATTATTTAATACTTTTTAATTATCAGAAAATCCAAAAAAATCAGAAAAACCCCTGAAAAATCCAAAAATATTTTAGAAAATAGTTTTCAGTTATTTTAGAATTTTACAAATTAAATTTGCATTTTTCTCACTTTATTCACATTTTCTTTTAATTATTAAATAGTTTAATTAGTTTTTAATTTATAAAAAATTATTAAAGAGTCAAAAAAAAAAATTTCTTTTTCTCAAAATTTTCTTTTATCATTTTTAACTTTTTAAAATTATTTTGAAGTCCGTAGGATTAGTGTAGCTTAAAACTCGCGTTTTATTTCGCGCGTTACGTTAATAATCGCGCGTGCATTCCCGTTTTTGCGTTTTAGATCTTGGTGCATGACTAGCTTGTACTCTTTGCATGTTTAATAATTGTTAGTTGATAATTGAATTATTTGATCACTATTTGCCTTTTTACTACTTTTCAAATCACGATTACACGAATCAATATTCTTGATTCCATTCACACCTTCACTGGGAAACGACTCGGGTGATCCGTATTTCTTGCAGATCACTTCGATACTATACTATACTATATTATATAATTGATTTGCATCAGTTATATACTTGATCTTGAATAGATGTGTTAGTTTATTTACTGATCTCAACCATGAATATGTAGTTCCTAAGTTTGATGTGGTGATAATATGTGATTTGATGAGAGTTGGATTTATATGTTTTGTTTCCTGTTGTCTTGTTTAAGTTACGGCTTACTTGTGTTTGGTTCATGATTTTGTTTCTCCGTGGGGTATTTGGTAGAGTGGTCATCAGAGGGTGAGATGTGTGTTTAAGATGATGAAATACTTTGGTTGTTGAGTAGTGCTTAATTTTTTGTTGTAAGTTGCATTGTGGTGTCGTGTTTATTCAACCATGAGTTTTGATACGGACTATGGCTAATGCAATTTGGCATTTGGTGTGTTTTTATACTTACTAGAAACAGTAAGGAACACGGACAGTTTACAATATATATTTAAAGCTTTGTGCAATTGATCTAACACACTCATGGTTTTTGCAACATTAGAATCAGTCTTTGGATCGAGAGCATGTAAGAATAATAATTTGAGGCCATGGGCTGTAACATGCTGAACTTGAGAATTGGATCTTGAAACGTGCCTAGTCGTCTGTAATTCTTTGTAGAAAAAATAAACTTTGGTTTCCCTTTGACCCTACTCTTATAATGGGCCCCAGTTTTGTGCACCGCTTTTGTACAACTATTACTAAAAGTTGAGATAATGAAATATTTTTGTGGATCAAAATTGGCTGTAAGAGTATACACTTTACATATGTTTAACTGTTTAAGTATCGATTTAAGGGAAGTCAGTATGTTGTTTACAACAACTGGACATAGTTGGGGTAAAATGCATAATTATCTTCTACCTAGTGTTAAAATTTCATGTATTTGCTGAATATTTTAACTCTACACCATAGTGAAAAAACTTCATATGAGAAAATTTGATCATGTTACTAACATAAAACTAGAACTTATTACATTAAGAGTATACACTTTACACTTTACAATACAGCTCATAAACTTTGAAAATTGAGTAAAACTAAGCTCTTAAATACATGCTCATAAAAAAATTAGAGACATGTATGAATTATCGAGCGATGATATTCTAAACATGCTTGACCAGCATGAATAACATCATCGAACAACAACACGATACTAATACTAACTTAATAATACATACACATGAGAGTATATAAGTAAGTAATATATGTGTTCTTTGATCTATGTGGGATAGCAAACTTGCAACATATACAACTTTCTAGCAAGAGACATTACATCTTTATATCCTTAATCAAATATTAATTATCTTCTACCACGTGTTAAAAATTCACGTATTTGTTTAATTTTACGGAAATATTCCAGCTAAAAAAATATTGTGTTTGCATATTGAAACAAAATTTGAAAGATCATAACAAAAAGTGAATCAATTTATAAAATAATACATTGAAGAAAATACGTTGTTATTACGTTGTTATTTATTGACCTAAATCATGAGCAAATGGGTATGAGTTAAAAATTCAGCTAGAGGCGATGCCAACATTTTATAAACTGGGTCAATTAAGGGGTATTTTGAAAAAATAAAAATAAAAATGGAACCACGTACATAAGCTATTTACTTGGTTTCAAAGGCAAAAGGCATGTTGATCGTCGTGCATTGACCCTATCCCCTATATTTAACGAATATTTGCTTGAAATGCTCTGATGTGTGAGTGTGTAACCTGGACGGCCTACACAGCCTACAGGCGAGCGATGCCGTTTGTTTGGAAGTCCAATGTTATGCATAAATTTTTTAATTTTATTGTTTACTTCAGTTATCGAAATGGCAATAGCGGTAATTTCTAGTGTTTAATGGTTGCTGTTTGTGTTGGTTCTCATAGATCAGATTTATTTATGTATGTGTGATTAGAAACCATGTTTTGGTCTTAGCTGGAGATATGGTGCTGCATCAAATGTTTCAGTGGTCGGTCTTAAGGTCACAACTAGCTTGTTAGTATACGTAGTCTAACCATTTCCGCCTTTATTATCCTAGGGTCCTCACTCCACAGCCCATTCACCATCAATCCCCTAATATTACTCTCATTATTTCTTCGCCTAATGAACGAGTGAAAGAACTTTGAGTTTTCGTCTCCTTCTATATCCCACTTTATCCTAGCCTTTTGGTGGAGCATACATTTAAGCTCATATTCCTTATCCACCCACGACTTCCTCGCCTTCATCCATGCTTCCCGTTCGATTACACTTAATACTCTCTTTTCTGCTTCTAACTCCCACTTCATCGCTTCATTTTTTAACTTTTCAATCTTTTCATTAGCCGCGCCAAATCTTTCTTTGCTCCACATTTTGAGCGCACTTTTGACATTTTTAAGTTTGTCCCAAAATCGACAATCCGGCCGCCTGATCCTAACCTCCACCTTCCACGCTTCTTCCACCACAACTATCTTCTACCACGTGTTAAAAGTTCACGATTTGTTAGGTTTTACGGAAATGTTCCAGGTAAAAAAGGTTTATGAGATTTTCAAGGTTGTTGTTGTTGTTGTTGTTGTTGTTGTTGTTGTTGTTGTTGTTGTTGTTGTTAGTTATATACTTGATCTTGAATATGACGTGTTAGTTTATTTATTGATCTCAACCATGAATATGTAGTTCCTAAGTTTGATGTGGTGATAATATGTGATTTGATGAGAGTTAGATGTATGAGTTTTGTTTGTTGTTGTCTTGTTTAAGTTACGTCTTACTTGTGTTTGGTTCATGATTTTGTTTCTCCGTGGGGTATTTGGTAGAGCGGTCTTCAGATGGCGAGATGTGTGTTTAAGATGATGAAATACTTTGGTTGTTGAGTAGTGCTTAATTCTTTGTTGTAAGTTGCATTGTGGTGTTGTGTGTATTCAACAATGATCTTTGATACTGACTACTGCTATTGCAATTTGGCATTTGGTGTGTTTTTATACTTACTAGAAACAGTAAGGAACACTGATAGTTTACAATATATATTTAAAGCTTTGTGCAATTGATCTAATACACTCAAGGTTTTTGCAACACTAGAATCAGTCGTTGGATCGAGAGCATGTAAGAATAATGATTTGAGGCCATGGGCTGTAACATGTTGAACTTGAGAATTGGATCTTGAAACGTGCCTAGTCGTCTGTAATTGTTTGTAGAAAAAATAAACTTAGTTTCCCTTTGACCCTACTCTTATAATGGGCCCCAGTTTTGTGCACCACTTTTGTACAACTATTACTAAAAGTTGAGATAATGAAATGTGTTTGTGGATCAAAATTGGCTATAAGAGTATGTTTAACTGTTTAAGTATCGATTTAAGGGAAGTCGGTATGTTGTTTACAACAACTGGACATAGTTAGGGTAATGCATATCCATAATCAAATATTATTATCTTCTACCACGTCTTAAAATTTCACGTATTTGTTGAATATTTTAACCCTACACCATAGTGATAAAACTTCAAATGAGAAAATTTGATCATGTTACTAACATAAAACTAGAACTTATTACATTAAGAGTATACACTTTGCACTTTACAATCATAAACTTTGAAAATTGAGTAAAACTAAGCTCTTAAATACATGCTCATAAACATTGAAATTGAGAAACATTAAGGGTGCGTTTAGTTGAGGAAAAACACCCTTGTTTTTCACAAAATGTTTTGTAAAAAACAAGGAAAACAGATATCGCGTGCAAATTTGTGTTTTCCAATAAAATTCTCTATAAAACACAAAATTCCTATTTCCAAGTTTAATACACAAAACTAGAAAACATTTTTTTTTCAACTATTTTCCTTTAAAATACCTCCAATCTATTTTCGTCTATTTTTATATATTTTCGTCGGTTTTTATCCGGTTTTGTCTGTTTTTCTCCGTTTTCGTCCGATCTTTAGGTTTTCGTCCAATTTTTTACGTTTTCTTCTGATTTTCATGTTTTCGTCCTTTTTTTACGTTTTCGTCATTTTTTTACGTTTTCGTCCGTTTATTTACGTTTTTGCCTATTTTTTTACGTATTCGTCCGATGTTTTAAGTTTTTGTCCGTTTTTTATGTTTTCGTCCTGTTTTTTTACGTTTTCGTTTGTTTTTTTTAGGCTTTTGTCTACTTTTATGTTTTCGTTGGCTTCTTTTACGTTTTCGTCTGATTTTTTACGTGTTCATCCGTTTTTTACGTTTTCGTCAGATTTCTTACGTTTTTGCCTGTTTTTTTTTATGTTTTGGTCCCTTTTTTTACGTTTTCGTCCGATTTTTTACGTTTACGTCCGTTTTTTATGTTTTCGATCGTTTTTTACGTTTTTGACCGTTTTTTACATTTATGTAAGACTTTTTTACGTTTTCGTCCGTTTTTTTTATATTTTTGTCAAATTTTTTACGTTTTTGTCCTATTTTTTTACGTTTTCGTATGTTTTTTAACGTTTTCGTCAGATTTTTTATGTTTTCGTCAGATTTTTTACGTTTTCGTCCATTTTTTTACATTTTCGTCTGTTTTTTTACGTTTTCGTCCGTTTTACATTTTCAACTTTATTAAGTTTTCATCAATTTTTTTACGTTTTCGTTCGTTTTTTTACGTTTTAGTCCGATATTTTACGTATCCGTCCATTATTTTACGTTTTCTTCTGTTTTTTTACATTTTCGTCTGTTTTTTTACGTTTTCGTCAGATGAAACCTAAAAAAACGTAAATAAAAGAAGAAAACGTACATAAAAAATAAAAACGTAAAAAACAGATGAAAATGTAAAAAACGGACAAAAACGTAAAAAAGATGACGAAAACGTAAAAAACAGGTGAAAACATAAAAAATGGATGAAAACGTAAAAAAAAGACGAAGACGTAAAAAAAATGGGCGAAAACGTAGAAAAGCTTATGAAAACGTAAAAAAAGGGACAAATACGTACGAAAATGTTTGAAAATGGACAAAGATGTATAAAAATGAACGAAAACGTATGAAGACGGATGAAAACTCTGAAAACAGAAGAAAATGTATGAAAACAGACAAAAATAGATGAAGACGTATGAAAACGGACAAAAACGTATAAAAATGGACGAAAACGTATAAAAACAGACAAAATCGTATAAAAACGGACGAAAACGGACAAAAAATGAACGAAAACCTATAAAAGCAAACGAAAACGTCTGAAAACTGACGAAAACATAAAAAAAATGGACGAAAACGTAAAAAAATGGACGAAAACGGACAAAAACGCCTGAAAACAGACAAAAACGAAAAAAATATGGACGAAAACGTATGAAAACGGACAGAAACGTGTAAAATGGTCAAAATCGTATAAAAACAGACAAAAACGGATGAAAACGTACATAAACGTATGAAATCGGACGAAAACGTATAAAAACGGATGAAAACGTTTGAAAACAGACGAAAACGTAAAAAAATGGACGAAAACCTATGAAAACAGACAAAATGGTCTGAAAACATATTTAAACATGTGAAAACAGACAAAAACGGACGATAACATAATAAAGTGAAAAAAAAACGTGAATTTATATATATTTAAAAAAAACTTGATCTAAAATAACGTGATTCAAAAAAAGCAAAAAAATTATCTAAAAAAACGTGGTTAAAAAAAGGAAAAAAAATGTTAAAAAATGAATAAATAAGAAAGACAAAAGACAAAGAAAAATGAAAAAAAGACATGGACTTAAGTTTCCAAATTAAATCTTATGTTAATCCCCACCATTAGATCAAAGTAGATGGATGGTGGAGATTTGTCTCTCAATATGTTAAAAAAAATCAATAAATAAGAAAGACAAAAAGACAATATAAAAATGAAAAAAAAAACATGGACTTAGGTTTCCATATTAAATCTTAAGTTTATCGCCATCATTAGATCAAAGCAGATGGATAGTGGTGATTTATCCCTCAATATGCAACAAAAACTTGATCCTTAAAATAACTCACCTCCTTCTACCACATGTTATTATTTCAAGTATTTGTTGGATTTTTTTAACCCAACACCCTACTCATAAAACTTCAAATGAGAAAATTTAAGTGCTATATAAAAAACTTCAAAATGAGAAAATTTAAGTGCTGTTAAAAAACTTAGAGAGATGTATGAATTGTTCGACTGCATTTTTCAAATATGCTGGTGTCCTAGCATACGTGACATTACAGTCCGACAACACATACTAATACTAATTTATCAATTGATACACATGAGAGTAAATAAGTAAGCAATATTTGTATTCTTTGATCTATGTGGGATAGCAATCTTAAAAACAATTTCTCATAACATTCACCATATGATTGTTCTAGCAAGAGACATTACATCTTTATATCCGTAATCAAATATATTAATTATCATCTACCACGTGTTAAAATTTCACGTATTTGTTGGATTTTACGGAAATGTTCCATGTAAAAAAGGTTTATGAGATTTTCAAGGTGGTGGTTTTTGTTGTTGTTAGTGTTAGTTATATACTTGATCTTAAATATGATGTTCTAGTTTATTTGTTTATCTCAAATATGATTTAAAAACTGTCTTACTCTTTTAAGATGGTCATGTACTCCTCTGATTAATATGCAAGTATATCCAATTTAATGAAACAAAACACGACAAAACATTGTAGTTGGTCCATTGACCTATGTCAAATTGGATTCTAATGGCTGTATGTGTAATTGATTTGCATTTTTAACCAAATGGTTTATCAATTTCATACAAAAAAGAACCAAACCCAATGAAACTCCTTGGATTCTTGTTTGAGCACTTTACTTTCAGATCGTCCTACCATTTAGCTACCTTGGAAGCTTGGATTTTAGTTTAAACTCTCAATTTAGCAACATCACATGCATCATTTTCTATATCTATCCGTTATTCCATAATATAATCATGTTTCAACAATCTGTATTTACAGTTTGGAACAAGTCCAATCACCAACAGAAACATATACATCAAGCTCCTAACCTCCTTTAGGATCAAGCTAATTGCGTGATCCATCATTATCGTAACTCAGCGTCAAGAAAGTGGAAAGTACAGGTTCTTGCCGAATATATAGGTGCACAAGTTCAACTGAATGAACACCATTGTTGGTTTAAAACACACAATAGCAATGCACAATCTTAGGAGTAGATCAACATTTCAAAATTTATACCAAAGGGCTTGTATCCTAATTGTACCACATGTTATGTGAGAAGCTCCCTAACCAAATGGTTGTGGGTTCAATCCTGCTAAGGACATTTGAGATTGATTTGTGGTGTTAATATTGTAAGATAGTTAAAAATTGACGTTCTAAAAAAATTTAGACAAAAAAAAAAAAAAAAAAAAAAAAAAAAAAAAAAAAAAAAGGTCAAAATTTATCAACCATCAATCAATTTGAATCTCTCTTTATTGCCTTGTAAACTACCAAAAACCATCAAGAGTTTGGTCACTTGGGTTTTTAAATGTTTCGGTGGTCTTAGCTGATTATGTATTTGTGATTGGAAACCATGTTTTGGTCTTAGCTGCAGGTGGTGCTGCATTAAATGTTTCAATGGTCGGTCTTAAGGTCACAACTAACTTGTTAGTATACGTAGTTAGATCAGGGCCACTAACTGTAGCGCTAATTGGGTTATTAAAGTTCCTTCAGGCGTGTATAAGCCAAACTATATTGAGCTAAATAAGCACTCTACTCAGGCATATGAATATTCCTTGAATTGAGAGCTCACATCATTAAGGCTCGTGGTGCTATTGGATTGAGTTGAGCCCGAACTCGGTTTGTTTCATATGCAACTCTGTTTGTATGAGTTAAACATTCAGCTAGAGGTGGCAATGCCAGAATTTTATGAAATGGGTCAATTAATGGGTATTTTGGAAAATAAAAATAAAAATGAAACAACATAAGCTATTGGGTCTGTTTATTTTTTCTTCCACATGCAGTGACTTATAAGTATTGTGGGCTCCACCTTCTGTTAGAGCATCTGAATTGGGATAAGTGGTGCATTTCACTCTCTAAAGACTCAGACAAAGTAAAGGAACTAGTGGGCCCAAATTAAAAAGAAAAACAATATAATATCACAAGTTGTGATTCAGACCCACTAACAAAAAAAGTAAACGCACCCTAACTTGGTTTCACAGGCAAAAGGCATTGTCGGTTGATCGAACAGTATTGACCTTAACCACTATATTTAACGAATACTTGCTTGAAACTGCTCGGATGTGATTGTATGACCTGGACGGCCTACCAGACAGTGGTGCTTTTTGTTTGGAAGTCAAATGTGATGCACAAAATTTTATTTCACAGAATTTTTAGTTTTATATATGTTATTCACAATGAAATTTTGATGCAGATACTAAAAAGAAGTTGAATGCACAAACAAGTTTTTTATGCACAGAATGTTTTTTTTTACAAAATTTTAATGCGCAACATTTCTTTCACAAAATTTTTCATGAAAACTATACACTTGTAAAAAAAAACTTTCTTAAACCTTCAAAATGAGAAAATTTAAATGGTGTATAAAAAAATTAGACATGTATGAATTATAGCATTGTACATATCACATATGCTAACGTCGCATATCTAAGAGTACAGGCGTACAGCCCAACAACACAATACTAATACTAATTTAACAATTGATACACATGAGAGTATATAACTAAGCAATATATGTGCTCTTTGATCTATGTGGGATTACATCGTTATATCTGTAAAGATCATACCAAAAAGTGAAACAATTTTTACGTAAATGTTAAAATTTCACGTATTTGTTGGATATTACGGGAATGTTCCATGTAAAAAAGTATTGTGTGTGTATATTGAAACCAAATTTGAAAGATCATAACAAAGAGTGAAACAATTTTTAGTTCACGTACTTATATGATACATTGGAGAAAATACATTGCTATTTATTGACCTAAAAATCGAGAGTAATTAAATGTTGTTACAAAAAAAAAAAAAAAAAAAAAAAAAAAGATGACTTGATTTTTGTGTTTGTATTTCTGGTTTCATAGTTTCAATAAAATTTTGCTTTTCAAAAATTGAAAATTTTCAAGATGAAACAAATAAACGATTTTACGACAGAAAAAACTAAGGGTACATTTGGTAGGATGTAATGAAATGTTAAATGAATGGAATAAAAGACGTAATAGAATAAATAGTGTAATGTAATGATTCATTACAATTATTTAATCATGTTTGGTTTATTTGATAAGATGTAATGGAATCATAATAGAAAGACTAAAATGCCCCCATTAATGATAGAAAGTTTATTTAATATGGTTAGTTATTGATGGGGTTTTATGCAATGTTGATTTCATTACGGATGTAATGATAAAAAAGCAAGAGGGTCTAAGGAATAATTTTGCTGTAATAGGTTATTCATTATAATGAACCATTACATGTCATATATGTAAGCAAACAATATTTTATCATTTCAACGTAATTATCTTTTCCATTCACCCTTTAATTACAACGTACCAAACACTACGTAAATGTTTTAAGATGAATCTTATGATAACAAAGAGAGAACTGCAAAATACATCCCTGTGGTTTACAGGTTTTGCCATCTTACATTCCTGTCAGAAACTTTTGGCAAGATACATCCCCCGTTAGGCAAACGTTTGCTACTATACATCCCTCATTTACAATGAGGACTAACGGTGCAATTTTTTTCTCCATTATCTCTTAACGAGACAGAAAATATTACACCGTTAGCCTTCGTTAGCCAAACGTTTGCACCGTTAGTCCTCATTTTGAGTTTTTTCCGTTTTTTTTTACGTTTTATCCGTTTTTTGTCAAATTTTTTCCGTTTTTATACGTTTTATCAGTTTTTTTTACGTTTTATCCGTTTTTTGTACGTTTTATCCGTTTTTGTCAGTTTTTTCCATTTTTTGTACGTTTTATCAGGTTTTTTTTTCTTTTTTTTTTTTTACGTTTTAATCCGTTTTTTATACATTTAACCCGTTTTTTTGTGCATTTTATCATTTTTTTTACGCATTTATCCATTTTTTTGTACGTTTTATCCGTTTTTGTCAGTTTTTCTACATACAAAAAAGGGACAAAAATGTAAAAAAAACTGACAAAAACGGATAAAACGTACAAAAAACGGATAAAAACGTAAAAAGAACCAATATAACGTTCAAAAAATGGGTAAATATGTAAAAAAAAAACTGACAAAAACGGATCAAACGTACAAAAAATGGGTAAAAACGTAAAAAAAAATGGATTAAACGTACAAAAAACGAATAAAACGTAAAAAAACTGATAAAACGTAGAAAAAGTGGAAAAACTGACAAAAACGGATAAAACGTACAAAAAACGGATGAAAACGTAAAAAAAACTAAAAAAAGGAAAAAAACTGACAAAAAACAGATAAAACGTATAAAAATGGATAAAAACGTAAAAAAAAACTGATAAAACGTATAAAAAACAGGAAAAAAACGTATTAAACGTACAAAAAAAGGATAAAAAGCTTAAAAACTAACAAAACGTATAAAAAACGAAAAAAAAAAATGACAAAACACGGATTAAACGTACAAAAAACGGATAAAAACGTAAAAAAACTGATAAACGTGCAAAAAAAGGGAAAAAACTGACAAAA
The DNA here is from genome assembly GCA_030686995.1 of Artemisia argyi. Classification (NCBI taxonomy): domain Eukaryota; kingdom Viridiplantae; phylum Streptophyta; class Magnoliopsida; order Asterales; family Asteraceae; genus Artemisia; species Artemisia argyi. The sequence continues at coordinate 28,947,584 of CM060683.1, forward strand.
AACGGATAAAAAGTACAAAAAAACCTGATAAAACATATAAAAAAACGGATAAAGACGTAAAAAAACCTGATAAATAAAAAAGAAAAAAAACTGACAAAAAACGGATAAAACGTACAAAAAACGGATAAAAACGTAAAAAAACTTGATAAAACGTATAAAAAACGGAAAAAATATGACAAAAAACAGATAAAAACGTAAAAAAAAAAAAAAAAAAAAAAAAAAAAAAAAAAAAAAAAAAAAAAAACTCAAAATGAGGACTAACGGTGCAAACATTTGGCTAACGAAGGCTAACGGTGTAATATTTTCTGTCTCGTTAGGATATAACGGAGAAAAAAATTGCACCGTTAGTCTTCATTGTAAACGAGGGATGTATAGTGGCAAACGTTTGCCTAACGGGGATGTATCTTGCCAAAAGTTTCTGACATGGATGTAAGATGGCAAAACCTGTAAACCACAGGTAGCTGGTGCATTGATCTATGTCAAATTGGTCTCTAATAGCTATAAGTTCAATTGATTTGCGTTTTTAACCAAATGGTTTATCAATATCATACAGAAAAGTGTTTATAATCATGTTTTAACAATCCGTATTTACAGTTTGGAACAAGTGCAATCACCAACAGAAACAAACATCAAGCTCCTAACCTCCTTTAGGATCGAGCTAATTGCATGATCCATCATTATCATAAACCAGCTACAAAAAAGTGGAAACAGATTCTTGCCGAATCCATGGGTGCACAAGTTCAACTGCATGAATTCCGTTGCTGGTTTAACACACTCAAAAGCAATGCACAATCTTAGGAGTAGATCAAACATCAAAAATTTTCGGCTATCAATCAATTTGAATCTTTTTTTTGCCTTGTAAACTACCAAAAACCATCACAAGTTTGGTCACTTGGGTGTTTGGCTTTGTTTTAAAACTATTCGACGCTAAAAAAGTCTAACAAAGTTAAGATAACCTAATAATTGGTCGTTTAAGCACTCAAAAGTCAAAGCCAACTATGTTACACCCAGACAAGTTGCATTTTCAGAACCACTTCCACAATACCTACGTGCTATAAACTTATTTTTTGCCAGCCGGGAAACAATCATCGGATTATCACTACACATTGCAGCACTAAAACCCGCTAATTATCACTACTGAAAATCGCAGATAATAGATGAAATGCATAAATACAGACAAAACTACACTTCCACTAGCACCAAAAGCATCAGAAAACAAACCAGAACAAAAAAGTTACCACACTACTAAAAGTAAAACCATTATTTATGCCATAAGGGCAGATTACTTCTGTTCCAAACTGCAACTGTAATTACATTACAATGAGGTTCATGATGTCTCTACTGGAGTACTTTGTTCAACTGTCGGCCCATTCTCGCCTTCTTCAAATACCTTTGCAATTTTATCAAGCGGGACCAACGGTAGAAACTGGGCCACCTGATAACCTTTCTCAGCTGTGTAACAGACTATAACGTTATATTTTTCAATCACATAGGCAGCTGTGGGGACCGCTATTTGAGCTACTTGAGGAAACAATGGAAGTTTGTTTGCTGATTTCCAGGTTGACACTGCGTATTTCTCCACTACAGGCTCGTAGTTGATGTAGAGTTGTTTGGCTGTGGGCTCGTATTTTACGTACAAGGTGTGTGCCACTTTTGATGCTGTTTTGAGTCCTTCTGAAGCCAAGTCTTTAGCCACTTCTGGGAGGTTCTGAGCTACATACTTGGCTTTGTCCGGAACTTCTTTCATCATTGATGGTACATGGCGATCCACCTCAACTAATACCTCGCCAACCTACACGTCACAAGTGCAGCAAACAATTGAGTACTTGAGTTTACTGCTTACTCATTTAACAAACATACACCAGTAAACACTTTGTGACCATTTTGGGGGGCTGCATACTTAGCCTGGTTATTTAATTATCATCTTTTAATACAACAGATAAGCAGCTTGAAACTTCTATCCAAATTGTCTTATTGTTACAATCGGTGCAGTAATTTTTTTTTTTTTTTTTTTTTTTTTTTTTTTTTTTTAATAAGCAGTTTGCAGTTGATTATTTAAACAATAAGTTTGCTACCTATTTTTAGTTTCTTAGATAAAGCGACTTGAATGCAAATTGTCTTGTTAACGTCACGTATCACCAATGACCAATCAAAAGCAGTTTCAATTCCATTTGTACACTATCCTCAACTACTTTGACTACTTTTCAACAAATTATTCAAGTTATGAGGTCATATGACCCATTTTCACATGACACACACCACCACCAAATTTATTCCACACATCATTAAATACAAATAAAGCATAACTGTTTTTTACTATATTAGGCGTTTGGCTAAGCTTTTCTATACAACCGATTAGCTAATTACTCATACATTATAACAAAATGATCAAATTTAAGTGGTTTTAGGAGAGTGTTTGATAAATAAATAAGCTACCACAAACAAACTTAATTTCGATCGTGTATAAATGACATTATACCTTAACATCAACGAACTTAAGGACAGCAAAAGGAACATCCTGAAACTTCTCATAAACCGGCCCAACAACAGTCTTAACCTTATCTTCGACAGTTTGAAGACGGGGCTTAAACGAACCAGCATTGTCCTTAGCGTATTGGTACAAAGCAGCAAAACAAGCAACAAAGTAGATAACAGCACATTGCACGAAATTAAGATACTTTAACTGGTTCTCTCCTTCATCCATCTGTGCCTTCAGTTTCACAATCAAATAAATAAATATTAATTAATCAATTAAATAGTAAATAAAGTAACAGATCCGATCAGAAACTGAAAGAAAAAATATCATACTAAAATAGAAAAGATTATTTCACTTAAAAGTAGGAGTATTTTACAACAAAATAAAAGGGAAAAAAAAATAGAACTGTTTTAATATATTTCATTCTAAAAAAGCTAAAATTAAAGTAATTTGCATCAACTTTTTTGTAGGAAAAAAAATGTTATTTATTTATTTCTTTCTTGTAACCATGGTTTCGGCACACAGACTCAAACCAGTTAAATCAAACAAAATAAATTTCATATATATATATATATATATATATATATATATATATATATATACTCCTTTATAAAAGGTTTAGGACATTCTAAATGTAGTAGTCTTAAAATTTTTAAGACCAAAAATATTTCTATAAAAAGAAATTTACTTTTGCTAAGTATAAAAATTCAACATATACATAATTAATGTATTAAATTCTCATACTTGTAACATCCTCCAATATTGATGGATCTCATTTAAACCATATGAAGACTTGTAACAGCCCATTAAAAACATCTAACAGCCCATTAAAATCGAGTCTTGCCCAAACCTTAAGTATGCATACTGCATATAAGCCTATCACATAAAAAACACACACCAGTATACAACCCACTGACAGATTCTCCCTCGGCTCACTTACGCCACCACAAGACCCCTCCACCACCAGACCCCTGAAAAACATTTGCTCGCCACAAAAATAATCATCGGGTATCTGCCGCCGCATTGCGCGGGTACCCTTCTAGTATATATATATATATATATATATATATATATATATTAAAAAAAAAAAAAAAAAAAAAAAAAAAAAAAAAAAAAGCTAAAATTAACGTAAATCTGTATTTTTTTATTTTTTTATTTTTGGCGGAAAAACAAAAAAACATGTCAGATCCCATGAATAACTTTGGTGACATAAAAACAACATAAAACTGAAAAACACAACGAAAATATTACAAAAACATATTTATCACGTCAGCAAAGTTATATACAATAAATATGAAAGTTTGTTAAAAAAAAATATATTTTTATTAATAAGTATGTAGGCAATATAGCTTCACCCTGTAATAATTGATGAAACAAATTGTATAAAATAGATAGAATTATATACCGGATGTTGAATGGATTGATCAGTGTCAGATTCCGGCATGGTGAGCGAGAGAGATTTTTTGACGGAAATTTTTTTTAATGAGAAGGAAAGAAATCGAAAAGTAAATGCGATTGTTATTGGTTGGTTTTTATATATAGGGCCCGGATCTATAGCTGCGGAAAATTCGAGAAAATTGTATTTGTAATGGCAGCAGTTATAAAGACGGGGACTACTTTTTTTATTTAAACGGGGCTACTTTTTTTTATTATTTTTTTATTTTTTTTACTTTTTTTTATTTTTATAATTTTATTTATATCAAAAAGTTATAAACCTGAAAGTGCGAAACAGAAAATATAAAGTTTAATATGTCAAACGCTTAAAATTGTCAAAAATACGAAACAGAAACTGACAAAAACTGGGCTGCGCTGAAAAAAAAAAGGGACAAAAATGAGAGACAAGGGGCTGACACCCTTGTCCCCCGTTAATATAGTACATCCCGTAGTAATATTGGGATTTCTATGGTGTTATCAGATGCTTACACGTGGTGCATGACGATTGTGAGTTTTGGTTTGGGAATACGACAAGACTAACTTTTTTTTTTTTTTTTTTTTTTTTTTTTGAAATGTGACTTTTTTCATAAATGGTTTAGAGTCGCACCTGCCAAATAGCAGGCCCTCATCCACCACATACCCAGACTATGTTGTCTGAACCGGGCCCACGCTGGCGCAGTGGGGATTTAAACGGCTTTCGCCCGGAAACCGTACCGCCTCCACACGAGATTACTCGCTGGAGAAACGGCCGGATGAAAACCGGGGCCGGCTTGGATTCGAACCTGCGCAGCTAATGGCTTACAGGTTTAGTTTAAAAAAACAAACAAACAAGGCTAAGTAATTGTTTACACGAGAAAATGTTAAAAGAAAAGAAAAAAAAAACATTTAATTGCATACTCTTATTTTGTTGCATACTAAGGATAAATCCTAATTCATCTAAGGGCACGTTTGGTTTCTTGAAGGTTTAGGATTCGGATTCGGATTTGGATTTGAATTTGGTTTTAGATTTAGATTTGGAGAGAGAAAGAAATATAATATGTAATTAAAAAATTAATATTTATAAGTTAGTTAATAAAATATTATAAAAAAATTAATGATAGTGATAATTTTTTATTAATTTATTAAAAATGTTGTGAGAGAGTAAATAAAAGTGGGACCCATTTTGGGTAAAGAATGGCCAAAAGACACCATATTAGTATGGAATCATATTTTGGTAACATGGCCCACATGAATCCATTCCTATTTGGTACCAAACAATTGTTATTGGGTGTGAAAGGATTCCTTGAATCCAAAAACACCCAACCAAACGGGCCCTAATTTGATCTAATGATATATATTAACCAAAGATTAAATATGAAAACCTAAGTCCATATTTTTTTCTTTTTTCCTTTTTCTTTTTCTTTTTCTTTTTTTTTTTTGTCTATGTTTTCTAATTAAAGTTTTTTATTTTCATTTTTTTTCTAAATCAACTTTTTTCACGTTCTTTTTTCTTTTTTTTTTTTTTGTCTTTTTTACAAATTAATGTCTTTTTTGTCATTTTTTTTTCTAATTCATTTTTTTTAATAATTAACGTTTTTTCTTTTCGATTTCATACGTTTTCGTCTGTTTTCAAATGTTTTTCTTCGTTTTTTTACGCTTTCGTCTACTTTCAAACGTTTTCGTCCTTTTTTACACGTTTTCATCTGTTTTCAAACGTTTTCATTTGTTTTTATACATTTTCGTTCGTTTTCATACGTTTATGTCCGTTTTCATACGTCTATATACGTTTTTGTCCGTTTTCGTCTGTTTTTTTACATTTTCATCTCTTTTCAATGTTTTCGTCTGTTTTCGCATGTTTTATACGTTTTCTTCCGTTTTCATACGTTTTCGTCTGTTTTATGACGTTTTTGTCCGTTTACATATGTTTTCGTCCGTTTTTATGTTTCATCATTTTTTTTACTTCTTTGTCTGTTTTCATACGTTTTTGTCCGTTTTCATACGTTTTTATCCATTTTCTTACGTTTTGGCCCGTCTACGTCCCTTTTCATACGTTTTCGCCTGTTTTCTTATGTTTTCGTTAGTTTTCATACGTTTTCATTCGTTTTAATACGTTTTCGTCCGTTTTCATCTATTTTTCATACGTTTTCGTTCGTTTTTAGATGTGTTTTTACGCTTTCATACGTTTTTGTCTGTTTTCTTACGTTTTCGCCCATTTTTCATACATTTTCGTCCTTTTTCATATGCGTTTGTACGTAGGGATGGCAACAGGGCGGGGATTATCGGGGATCGTATTTACCATCCCCATCCCTGGTTCTCACTCCCCATCCCCATCCCCGCCTCCATCCCCATCGGGGAATCGTTTTACATCCCCATCCCCATCCCCAATGGGGATCGGTTATCCCCACGGGGATTCGGGGATTTTTCGGCCTTAAAAATTGAGCATAAAAATTACATACATAATCGAAAATATAAAGAACTGACATATAAATATCTTAAAAAGTATACATTGTACATAGTTGGATTAATTAAAATGTCATTCAACTTTAAAGTATCGTAAATACTGAAAACATCACATATAATATAAAAATAAACTGCATCGAAAGTGTGTATTCGGACAAAATATTGGTAGAATAATATGTAGTTAGTGCTTAACATTTTAAAAGTATCATCACATATACATACATATATTCTTTAAGTATAATACTTGCCACTACTTACTAACATATACATATACAAGTACATGTAGTATTAATATACATATAACTTATACATTAAAAGTTCGGATTCGGGTTCGGGTTCGGGGATTTTTGTTATCCCTATCCCCGCCCTATCCCCGGTTTTATAATTCGGGGATTCCCCGTCCCCATCCCCATCCCCAGTCAACTTGGGGATTCCCCAGTCAAATCAGATTTAGGGATCGGGTCCCCGTCGGGTACGGAGTTTTTTGCCATATCTATTTGTACGCTTTCATCCATTTTCATTCATTTTCGTCCGTTTTTAAATGTTTTTAGCCATTTTCAGACATTTTCATATGTTTCTGAATATCATAAAAGATATTCTGTGATATTCAGAATATCACAAGTGATATTCTGAATATTACAAGTGATTTTTTGAATATCACATGTGATATTCTTTGATTTTTTGAATATCACAAGTGATATTCTAAGTACCACAAATGATATTATGAATATCATAAGTGATATTTTGTGATATTCATAATATCACAAGTGATTTTCTGAATATCACAAGTGATTTTCAACTAATGATATTCAGAAAATATCACTTGTGATATTCTGAATATCACATAATATCTCTTGTGATATTCAGAAACGTATGAAAATGTCTAAATACGGCCAAAAGCATCTAAAACGGACGAAAATGAATGAAAACGTATAAAAGTGTAAAAACACATATGAAAAAGGACGAAAATATATGAAAAATGGACGAAAATGAAAGAAAACGTGTAGAACCGTAGAGGGGGGTGAATACGGTTTCTTCGGCTTTTTAGATGTTTAAAAACTTTAAGCCAAAAGAAAACCAAGTGGTTGTATAATCAATCCAACAACCACTATCACAACCTAAGTATATAAAGCAAGTAAAGAACACAATGATATATACTGGTTCGGGATGGGGTGTTTATACCATCCGTACGTCCAGTTGCGAATCTGCGACTCTGATACTATTGACTAGTATAATCCTTTCGGTGGACTATAAACCGTTATAATTCACTCCACAAATATTCACCAATATCGATGCTCACAAAGAAGGAGTTACTCACCAACGGTATTCCGCCCTCGGAAACCACCCAAAAGAATCTCACGATTCTACTTCACCTAAGGATCACAAAGATCACTACCAAGACTTCCACCCGGAAGTATCAAACCCCAACTAGATCCCCAATTATCTAAGCTTGGTCACAAGACACAAGACTTCCCTTACAAACAATTGAATGAATGAATATATGTTTGTTCAACCAGGTCCTAACCTAACCTAGAGACTCGATTATAGTAGAAAGGGTAAAGATAAGAAGACCCTCGACACAATCACTAGAGTGGATTAGGTTCTTGTGATTCTTCCCTTGCAAAGATATGTGTTCTTCCAAAGATGTTAGTGTGATAAACAAGAACATAAGATTAGAGATAGAGATAGAGATTTGAGAGTGTTTAGAGAGCAAGAATCTAGAGAGAAAGAATAATGGCAAGGGGTGAGGAATACAAGAGGCAAGGCATGGTATTTATAGGCAAAACCCAAACTTGGGAATATTTTACCGAGGCCGGCGCGTCACCCACGCATTGACGCGTGCGAGGCACGCCAGACACCTAGGGAAAATATTCCCGAGGCTTTGGGTGTTTGGCATTGATAAGTGTCTAAATACTCATCATTTTATACCAATCTGAACTGCCAAAACATACAAAAACACTCAAATATGCATCATAATACTTAAAATATCTTATAAGTGTGTTTTATATGTTTCAAATGCAAAATTTGCAAAAACAGATTAAAAACGTACAAAGTTTGCATAATTGGCAGTTTCAGTCCCTCAAGTTTCAAAAGTTGTCAAATCTAGTCCCTGGTAAATCAAAACCTGAAAAATATCATCAAAGGTCCTTAGGGATTCATAAGTTGTCAAGTATAGTCCTTTAAAGTTAAAAAATTACAAAATGACAACTTTAGTCCCTCAAGTTTCAAAAATGTCAAAATTCGTCCTTAAGGTTTTAAAAATGGGAAATTAATAAAATAAACCTTGAACTATTCTTAAATGACAAAATTGGTCCTTATGATAACATTTTGAGAAATTACATCTTCAGTCCCTGGAGTTTGAGAAATGGGCAGAAAAGGTCCCTGGGTTTTAAAAAATGAAAATATTACATCTTTGGTCCTTGGTTTATCATATTTGGCAAGTTAAGTCCTTGAATACACTTTGGGAGAATTACAATACCAGTCCCTTAACTTTGCTCAAATTACAAAAATGGTCCTTGTTTACTACCTAAACCAACCGGACCCTTATACTTATTATAAACCCAAAACCAAAATAAATCCAAAACAAATCCAGCCCATCCCTTCCTTTTTGTTTCTGGCCCAAAGCTAAGCCCAGTCCACACCCTTATTAAATAAAACGGGCGTTGACCCGTTTGACCCTCCCAATACCGCCAAACAACCACCACTATAGCACCATCTCCCTCACCACTGTAAACCAGAAACCCGGTGGTTTTCCACCACCTCACCACCTTCCACCTCATCCCCTACTTCCCCCCTAACCTCCTTTCCACCTCACAGCCATCCCACATCACCAATTAATGCAATTCCCACAACCTTTTCACTCCAAACCATACTTGCCCTCTGTTTTTCAACCTACAGCCCCAACTTGTCTTAAAAACATCTCTTTTGTCCCCTGACACCTCCACATCCTTCCAATAATCCTTAATTGCTCAGCTTTGGCCCCAAGTTAACTTGAAGACTTTTTGGCGCCAAAATGGTTTAAACGGATAGGATTGATTCAGAGCAATGGAGGGTCAAGATTGAAGTGGGATATGCTTAGAGTCACACAAGGACCCTAATATGGGCTTATAAAAGGAAGAGAATTGCAGAAGACCAATATATAGTTTAATTTAGCTTAAATAATCTCGTTAAAATTGTAATCTGTTGTTTCAGTTAGTTCTCAAGTTTTTAAGCTTTGTGTTAGTCAATTAAGGTGTAATCTCAACTTTTATGATAATCAATCTCAAGTTTTAATTTAGTTCTCAGTTTATGCAAGTTCAAGTTTATTTCAAATTTCTCAATAAGCTATATTGTTGTTATTGTTAGATTATATGGATTCATAAGCTCATATAAGCTCCTCAGAAAGCTTATGAAAGCTTTTAGAAACCTTTAAAGCAGTTATAATAGAGAAACTCATAAATCATAAAAAATTAAGAAAAATAAAGAAAAAAATCAAAAATCATGGTTATGGTGATCATCAAGTAGGAGCAAGGTAAATTCTGGAAGGCCTTGGGTTAGTGAATCTGTGGAGATTCTATAGGATTGTTCTTGGTTCATGGTTTGAGCAGGAAAGCATCTTGTAAGTCTTTGAAATCTCATAATCTGTCTTTTTACTGTAGCTGTGCTTATTACTTTGCTTTTTCAGTTGTTTTGTGCTTATTCAGTCCTAAATAGTGATAAGACAACATAAAACTAGTAGCTTGTTTGATAAATTCATTGTTTGCTTAAAAATCTTAGTAAAACAGTCAACAAAGTATAATTAGTATTCTTGTGTATTTGTGGTCATTTTCTGTTCCTAAGTACTTGTTTAGATCTCATATAACATAATAAGTCATTGTGGATCAGTTGCATAAGCTCTTTAAGCCATTTACCTTTTAAATCATAAAACAGTCTAGGTATAAGGGGTGTTTGGATTTAGTTATTACACTGTGCTATTGATGTTTTTGCTTGTTAGCTTTGATTGAAAACTCTTTCTCAGTACCAAACTAGTTCATATAAACCTTAATAATTAGTATTATAGAGTAAAATAGTCAAAATCTCTTTGAATCACTCACAGTGATTCACTGTGTTGGAATTAGAATAGTATAAGCTTCAAATCAATTCACAAGTAGTTGTTCTAGCTTAATATAGTCTTATCATAGCTTATTATAACACAATCAATCAGAAAATTAAGGTAGAGTTTCATAAAAGTCAACTTAGATCATAATCTTTAAAAGTCAAAAAGTGCACAACCTTAGAAGTCCTCAAAATGGCATGATTTATCTAGAATTTTGTGTTCAATCTTAGGTCTTGAAACTTGTTGTGAGTATTGTCTACCAGTAGAACTATAGATTCATGCAATTGTTTGATTTTTATAAATTTTTCTAGTGGACCTTTCTACCCCTGGAACACACCTGCAGGGAAAGGGTACTCCCCTGCACACAGCTTTTCACCCTTTTTCTTTGAACCATAGTGTGCTCTCCTGTGGACCCGACACCCCAATTTCTAGTTTAATTAGTAGCTTATCACCTCAGCTTTTCATATCTAGGTTTAGTTTGGCCATTAGCTTATTGTTGCATAGCTGATTTGACCTAGCTTGTGGCCTATGTCAAACACCCCACACTGACCACTCAGTGTGTGACCCCTTTTGCCAAGCCCCACTCAGAGTTCCCTAATAAAAAATAAACCCTGCTTATTGACTTATTTGAAAGCTTGACAGGTGTACTTTAAGGTTCAGGGTTCATTTTGAACCTCCCCCCACCTTTGTGGACCCTACAGAGGTCCATAATACCACCCTCAGGTTAGTTTGGTTGTCAGGATTGTGATAAGTGCTTATTTGGATTCCCTGGCTTATCCAGAGTGCTTATTTGTGCTTTTAGTATTATTTCAAGTTAGTATACATGTGTGAGAACTTATTTGATCATTTAAACAACTTTTCACCAAGTCACAAGTCCTATTAAGTTACCCTGTGCATCAGCAGACCATCAGGCCATAACAACCACTTTGGTGGTTAATTGTGACCATACCAGTAGGACCCACACTCCAAATCTTGGTTCTTACAACCCCCCCCTCCTACCAGGCTTTCAAAGTTGACCCTTTGTTTGACCTAGTGATCAGTGGACCCCACCTTAATTAGCCATTGAAGTCTGTCCTATTTCTGTCTCAGTCACCCTATAAGCAGTTGCTTATTGTAGCTTTTTAGCTTATCCCATGAGCTTATCTCATCAAATCTAGTTTAAATAAGTCCAAATAACTTAGGTGAACCTGACTTAATTAGTGTGGACCCCACATAACTCCAATTTAGCTTATTTCTTTGTGTGGTCAAACTTAGTCAACTGTCTAGGGTAATAAGCATTTACAGTGCTTATTGTTGGTTTCTAAATTAGTTGTTTTTGTAAAAGTTTCATTATTTAAGTATTTAAATAGTTCTATAAAAGAAAAACCAGAAAAATCCAAACTTACTTATAGTGATAGCTTCTATTTAATAGAAATTATCTATTTAATTTTCATTTCAGCTTATTAATAAGCACTTTTCCAATTTTATAATTTTATTAATTTCCTAGTACCTTTAACTAGTTAAAATAATTTTCTTAGATTTTTCCTAAGCAGTTTACTATTTATTAGATTTAAAAGTTATTTAAATAATTAAATAGGTAATATTAGTAATTAAATAGTTTTCTTTAATTTTATTTAACAACAGTAGAATTTTATATTTTTCCTAAGTTTTATAAAGTAGTTAAGACTTTTAGAAAATAGTTTCATAATTTCCACTGTCAATTTTCTAATTTTCCTATTTAATTTAATTAAATTAGACTTAAAATAATTAATAGGTAATTAATTAGTGAAATAGCCTAAAATATAATTTTTAGAAGTTTTTATAATTTTTTAGGATTTCTGTAATGGTTAATTAGTTTTATAAATTTTTCCATAATTTTATAAGTCATTTTAGTATTAATAGTAATTTAAAATAGTTTAATTAGTTTAATTAAGTTAAATAGTTTTTAATTAATAGAAAACTCATAAAAAGACAAAAATATTTATTTTCATTTTTTATACTTTCTTCAAGTTCTAATTAAGGTTTAGAAATTATTTTTGTAAGTTTTTAGGTTAATTTGTAATATTTGTCATTTTTAGTTAATTTAAATTAGATTTTTAAATAGTTTTATTAATTAAATAATATTTAAATATTATAATAATCACTTTTATAATTTCATTTTCATTTTTAAATTTCTTTTTAATTTTAAGTTTTCAAAAGTTTCAAAAGCACCCCCTGTAGTTTGTAATTTGTTTAAACCCACTTGTCTCTGTCTGTTATCTGATTTTCTTATTTGTGCTTTTGTGTGTATCGTTATTGTTTATATCTTTTCATATTATCTAAATACCAAGCAATCAGTAGTATAATCATCCCTCAATCATTTTGGTTACTGACCTCAGTACCACTCATTCTCCTAATCGTTCCAAAATACAATTTCAATCTCGTTGGGATTTAACGACCCGGGGATTTCCTATATTTCCACGGTTAATAATAACTCGTACTTTCTCCCCGGTGGGCCTATCAGCTGCACACGGTTGACTGGTTGGTTTGGGAGGAGTCAAAATTTGGCGCCTATGCCGGAGGTTGTTGCGTATTTCAAAACGGTTTAAGTTTAGTGGTTTTCAAAAACCCTCCTGTACAATTACCATCACTTTGTAAACTTTGTGAAAATCAAAAATCATATCTGAAAAAGTTCATTAACATTTCTCCTGAAGTGTTAAAAACACCAAACAAATCATAAACAACAAAACAAACTGTGAAGTTAAATTACTTCGTTATCTTTAAGATTACAACCTATACAGTTGGTTTAAGGTAAGTTCTGACATTAAATTGCGAACTGAAGAGGAATCCATTTATTTCCTCCCGCCGATCTGCGAGTAATCTTAAAGGAACGATTTCGGTTAACAAATCAGTTCCAAAAATATTGTCCAAGTTTTTCACCCATACACAAAAAGCCAAAAACATTGTACTGTGAATATAATTACATAAAAGTTTACGACCGAAAACCAAGGCAGAACACATACCAACTGAGGGTGTAAACATAATAAGTTCCCAAACTTAAGATTTAAAACTTACCATTGTATCCTTGTGAATAGTGTACCTTTTTTAAAGGATCTGTTCATTTGTGATTATTGGATTCAAGTTCACTGTCGTTTTGCCTCTGTCTTGTTTTGATTGATACCGTTTTTAGTGCATGCGCACTCGTTCGCAAACAAAGCGTAATAAAGGAAAAAACGTAACTAAGTTACGTACTGTTGAAGAAGAACACACATCAAAAATGAACGACGAGCCCCCATTCCCTCCCAAGGAGGAACCAGTTCCTGACACCCGAACAATGGAGGAACTGTGTCAACCTACCATGCAAGGGAGGGGTGGACCCATTGCACCACTCACTATTGGAGCCACGGATTTTGGATTAAAACACCACATGATACAACAGATCCAGAATACGTGCCAGTTCCACGGATTGCCGGGTGACAATGCTAACAAGCATCTCGACAAATTTTTAACTGTCACCCAAAGCATGAAACAAAATGGCGTCACTGACGACGGCCTACATTTGTACCTTTTTCCCTATTCACTCACTCATCATGCGACTTCATGGTTCGATCGACTTCCAAAGAATTCGATCCACACTTTTGATGAGATGATCACTAAATTTCTGGCCAAATACTTTCCACCATCTATGGTCACAAAACTGAGGAATGATATCAGCAACTTCAGACAGCTTCCCGAAGAGTCCTTATTTGAGGCATGGGAACGCTACAAACTTGCTATTGATCGGTGTCCTAATCACAACATGCTTCTTGTCACCATTATTGATACCTTTTATAATGGATTGACACTCCGTCATCGTGACACCATCAATGCTGCTGCTGGGGGCACCTTTATGAAAAGGACTCCTGAAGAGTGCTATGACTTAATCGAAAACATGACTGCCCATCATAATTTTTGGGACTCCTCTGCTGATAGGAACGACTCATTTAAGTCAGTCACTCCGGCAAGCAATGAAATATCCATCCTAGCTAAAAAGCTGGATGATTTGTCTACAGCAGTTTTGCGTATCCATCAGACAAATCATAATCAGGTCAAAGTTGTTAACCCAAGTTGCGAAACTTGCGGTGGTCCACATCCTTACACAGAGTGCCCAGCCTCCGGTGGCTCGGCTCGTGAAAACGTGTATGCAGCTCAAGGTTCCTATAATACGGGAGGTAATTCTTACCAACCGCAAGGAGATCGAAACCTTTTGAGCTACCGATCTAATAACTACATCGGACCACCAGGGTTTAATCAGTCCCAGAACCAAAATGGTCAAAACATAAACCAGAACTTTAACCAGAATCAGAACCAGAACCGAATGAACCAAGGGAATTTCAACCCTGGTCAAAACCAAGTTCAACAAAATCAGAACCAAGGGAATTATAATCGAAATCAAGGTCAGAACAATTACCCACAGGGTAATTTTCAACAACGAAACCACTTCCAGGGTAATAACAATCAGCAACATGGGAATTTCTAGAACAATCGGGCTCAAAATTTTCCAAACCAAAATCACGCCATTGTTCCAACTGGACCATTACATGATGAGTTATTAAAACAGTTTATGAAATCCCAAGAAGAACTGAACAAAATGCTGGTTAATCAAATATCTAATTTGCAGAAGTCTTTAAATGATCGACCCTCGGGCTCAGGTACTACTTTACCTAGCAACACGATCGCTAATCCGAGGGGCGATGTAAAGGCGATCACCACAAGAAGTGGAGTTTCTTACCAAGGACCTACAGCTCCTTCTACCTCTTCTCCTATCCCTGTAGAGGAATGTGAAACTGAGGATACTACGGATAAGGTACTTCCTACTAATAACGGAGGTACCAATGACATCCTTCCTTAAGTTATCCCGGTCCCGACTCCTCCTAAAAGAGTCGTGTTTGAAACTACTGAAGGTCCTGTTGAAAATCCAAAAGCCAACCCAAAACCAACAATTCCATATCCCTCACGATTGCAAGACCAGAAGCTCCGTGACAAAGCTAATCATCAGATGGAAATTTTTTTTCAAATTTTCAAAGAACTACACTTCGATATTAGTTTCGCGGATGCTCTTCTTTTAATGCCCAAATTCGCATCGACAATAAAAAACCTGTTGAGCAATAAAGAAAAACTGTTTGGAATGGCTCGAACTCCACTCAATGAGAACTGCTCTGCAGTTCTGTTGAAACAGCTTCCCGAAAAGCTAGGAGACCCTAGGAGATTTCTATTACCATGTATTTTCCCGGGGATGGTTGAGTGTTTTGCCTTGGCCGATCTTGGTGCAAGCATCAACTTAATGCCCCACTCAGTTTGGAAAAAGCTCTCTCTTCAGGCACTTAGTCCCACATGCATGACTCTCGAGCTTGCTGACGGTTCAATTTCACGTCCCCTCGGTATTGCCGAGGACGTATTTGTGAGAGTGGGAAAGTTCCATTTTCCGGCAGACTTTGTCGTTGTTGATTTCGATGCAGATCCAAGAGTTCCTCTCATTCTTGGGAGAGGATTCTTAAGAACGGGACGTGCATTAATCGATGTTTTCGATGAGGAAATCACGTTACGAGTTGGCAATGAAGCGATAACGTTCAACCTTGATCAAACCTCGAGATACTCCTCGAATTATGATGCTGAATCGGTCAACCGAATTGATGTCATTGACATTGCATCCGAGGAGTATGCTCAGGAATTCCTTGGATTCGCTGATAATTCTCCGAGTGGCAATCCCACTACTTCTTCTGATCCCATAATAGCTAATTCTTCTCCTTCCCTCACTCCGTTTGAGGGAAGTGATTTCGTCCTTGAGGAATTAGAGGCCTTTTTCAAAAGTGATTCAGTTCCCGAAGGAATTGATAACCAAGAGATTGACCCGGAGAGGGATATACTTCTCCTTGAGAAGTTATTGAACAAAGATCCTTCTCCCATTCCTGTTCTACCTCCACAACTTCATAAGGCAGAAGTCAAATATGTTGAGAAAAATGATGATTTCCCCGAGGTTGAACTTAAGGACCTACCTCCTCATCTAGAATATGCATTCTTGGAAGGTAACGATAAGTTACCAGTCATTATTGCAAAAGACTTAAAGGATGAGGAGAAAACTGCGTTGCTTAAGGTTCTAAAGTCCCACAAGCAAGCAATTGCTTGGAAGCTCTCATACATAAAGGGTATTAACCCGGATTTTTGTACACACAAAATCCTAATGGAAGAGGACTTTAAACCTGCCGTGCATCATCAAAGAAGGGTAAATCCAAAAATCCACGAAGTTATAAAGGCTGAAGTTTTCAAACTTTTTGATGCGGGATTGATTTACCCTATATCAGATAGTCCTTGGGTTAGCCCAATACATTGTGTTCCAAAGAAGGGTGGCATTACGGTTATTACAAATGAGGATAACGAGTTGATACCAACTCGTTTGGTTACGGGGTGGCGAGTATGTATTGATTACAGAAAGCTTAACGAAGCCACCCGCAAAGACCATTTTCCTGCCCTTTATGGATCAAATGCTCGAAAAACTAGCGGGGAATGAGTATTATTGCTTCCTCGACGGCTTCTCGGGTTACTTCCAGATTCCCATTGATCCACAGGATCAAGATAAGACTACCTTCACATGCCCTTACAGAACATTTGCCTATCGCCGCATGCCTTTTGGGTTATGCAATGCTCCGGGCACCTTCCAGAGGTGCATGATGGCTATTTTCCATGACATGATCGGAAAAACCATGGAGGTATTCATGGATGACTTCTCAGTCATCGGGAATTCTTTCGACTCATGCCTCTCCTATTTAGAAAAAATGCTTCAACGTTGTGAAAACACTAATCTTTGTCTAAATTGGGAGAATAGCCATTTTATGGTTAAGGAGGGCATTGTCCTCGGCCATAAAATTTCAAAAAGTGGGATTGAGGTCGATAAAGCCAAAATCGATGTTATTGCTAAGCTGCCTCATCCCACCACTGTTAAAGGAATAAGGAGTTTCCTCGGCCATGCCGGGTTCTATTGGAGATTCATACAGGATTTCTCCAAAATAGCCCGGCCCATGACTCATCTTCTTGAAAAGGATGCTCCTTTCATCTTTTCCACCGAGTGCATCGAAGCTTTTTCTACTTTAAAGAAAAGGCTTACCGAGACACCAATGCTTGTTGCCCCCGACTAGGACTTAACCTTTGAACTTATGTGTGATGCTAGCGATTATGTTATTGGTGCAGTTCTGGGGCAACGCAAAACCAAACATTTCCAGCCAATACACTACGCAAGTAAGACCATGAATGAGGCTCAAACACACTATACCACCACAGAAAAAGAATTATTAGCTGTGGTATATGCCTTTGAAAAATTTCGGTCTTACTTAATCTTAACCAAAAGCGTTGTGTATACGGACCATTCGGCTTTTAAATACCTGTTCACTAAACAGGACGCAAAGCCAAGACTGCTCCGTTGGGTCCTGCTCCTTCAGGAATTCGATATTCTCATAAGAGATAAAAAAAAGGAGCATAGAACCTTGCAGCTGATCACTTGTCCCGGTTAGAAAATCCTCATCAGGATATTCTCGAGAGAAAAGAAATTAATGAAACTTTTCCTCTAGAGACTCTAAATCTAATCTCTACCCGGGATGATACCACTACCCCATGGTTTGCCGATTTTACAAATTACCGTGTTGGAAATTTCGTTGTGAAAGGGATGTCGTCCCAACAGAAAAGAAAATTCTTTAAAGATGTAAAACATTACTTCTGGGATGACCCATACTTGTTCAAAATATGTACGGATCAAGTCATCCGACGGTGTGTCCATGGCCAAGAAGCCATGGAAATTCTTAAAGCTTGTCATGATGGACCCACGGGGGGACATCATAACCCAAACTACACCGCCAAAAAGGTGTTTGATTCAGGATTCTTTTGGCCCACGATATATAAAGACGCCCATGAACTTATCAAAACCTGTGAGGCTTGCCAGCGTCACGGGAATATTTCCAAAAAGAATGAGATGCAACAAAACGCCATCCAAGTCTGTGAAATATTTGATATGTGGGGCATTGATTTTATGGGGCCATTCCCGTCTTCACGAGGGAATAAATACATACTCGTGGCTGTCGACTATCTGTCAAAATGGGTTGAGGCAAAAGCCTTACCCACCAATGATGCCCGAGTAGTTGTTAAATTTTTAAAATCTCTCTTTGCCAGATTCGGGACTCCTCGTGCCATTATCAGTGATCGTGGCACTCACTTCTGCAATGAATAATTTGCAAGAGTGATCCTGAAATATGGTGTAACTCACCGTCTTTCTACAGCATACCACCCCCAAACAAGTGGGCAGGTGGAGGTCTCAAATCGGGGTATTAAGAGAATTCTGGAGAGGACGGTTGGTGAAAACCGTGCCTCTTGGTCGGATAAGCTGGACGATGCATTATGGGCTTTCCGCACTGCTTACAAAACACCTATTGGGTGTACTCCATATAAGCTAGTGTACGGGAAAGCATGTCATCTTCCGATCGAATTAGAACATAAGGCCTATTGGGCTTTAAAACATGCAAATTTTGACCTACAGACAGCGGGTGATCACCGTAAAGTTCAACTAAATGAACTAAATGAATTACGTGATCAAGCTTACAAAAATTCTTTAATCTATAAAGAAAAGACTAAGAAGATACATGACTCTAAAATTAAGAACCGCGTTTTCAACGTTGGTGACAGAGTTCTTCTTTTCAATTCAAGATTAAAAATTTTCTCAGGTAAACTAAAAACCCGTTGGTCTGGACCATTTACTATAACAAAAGTATATCCATATGGAACTGTTGAGTTATTGCAACCCGACGGTCCCAATTTTAAAGTAAATGGTCATCGGTTAAAACACTATTTTGGAGGGGACATACAACCAAAGGTTGTCCCGGATCTCCAAACTTACCCCATGGACCAATAAATTCGGGGTCGAGTCAAGCTAGCGACTCGGTTAACAAAAACAGTAGCTTCCCCAAGGACAATTTAATTCGGGGTCGAGTCAAGCTAGCGACTCGGTAATCAAAAACAGTAGCTACCTCATGGACAATTTAATTCGAGGTCGAGTCAAGCTAGCGACTCGGTAATCAAAAACAGTAGCAATATGGGTTTTCACCCATATTTCTGTTTCCTCACCCCTTTCTACCACCCTAGTGTGGGGGAGATGAACCACATGTTGTACATATGTATATATTCTTTTCAAAAAAAAAAAAAAAAAAAAAAAAAAAAAAAGTGCCTTTGTATGTAAATAGACTAAAATAAAAGGTTAATAGTATTTCCTTTTTACGTTCTAAGTTTTGGTGGGACACCAAGTACTTTAAATATTGAGGGCAATATTCAGTTCTAAGTGTGGGGGAGAGTTCTCATGAATTCAAAACACATGTTCCATCAAGAACCCCCATTTGATCAAAATTACCAATTTTTTCACACTTAGAAATGCAAATAATGGTTATCAATCCACCATGTCTAACCCACAAAAGGATTGGCTAGTCCAGGAGCAAACGGCTCTTGGTAAAGACATCTCAAATCCGTTGATGGCTTGCAATTTGCCCAAAATTGTATGGTTCCTCAACTCCCCATATCCCATAAAGCGAATGAGTTGGCTAGCCCGCAAGATTATGACTTGTGATAAAGCCCGTGGAAAAACCATAATTGGTAATCAGCTCACCAAGATGTTGACTATTCCATCAAGAGTTGGCTAGTCCAGAAGCAAACGGCTTTTGGTAAAGACAAATCAAATCCGTTGACAGCTGGTGGTTTGCTCAAAATCACACGGTTATCAGGTGTGCCACAGTTCTTACATCTGGCTACTCCAGAAGTGATGGCTTTTGGTAAAGAGTAAAAATCCATTAAAATTTTCTCAAAAGATTGCTAGGGACTAGCAATAGTTTAGTGTGGGAGATTGATGAGTGTCTAAATACTCATCATTTTATACAAATCTGAACTGTCAAAACATACAAAAACACTCAAATATGCATCATAATACTTAAAATATCTTAGAAGTGTCTTTTATATGTTTCAAATGCAAAATTTGCAAAAACAGATGAAAAACGTACAAAGTTTGCATAATTGGCAGTTTCAGTCCCTCAAGTTTCTAAAGTTGTCAAATCTAGTCCCTGGTAAATCAAAACATGAAAAATATCATCAAAGGTCCTTAGGGATTCATAAGTTGTCAAGTATAGTCCTTTAAAGTTAAAAAATTACAAAATGACAACCTTAGTCCCTCAAGTTTCAAAAATGTCAAAATTAGTCCTTAAGGTTTTAAAAATGGGACATTAATAAAATAAACCTTGAACTATTCTTAAATGAAAAAATTGGTCCTTATGATAACATTTTGAGAAATTACATCTTCAGTCCCTTAAAAATCCAAATTTACATAAATGGTCCCTGGAGTTTGAGAAATTGGCAGAAAAGGTCCCTGGGTTTTAAAAAATGAAAATATTACATCTTTGGTCCTTGGTTTATCATATTTGGGAAGTTAAGTCCTTGAATACGCTTTGGGAGAATTACAATACCAGTCCCTTAACTTTGCTCAAATTACAAAAATGGTCCTTGTTTACTACCTAAACCAACCGGACCCTTATACTTATTATAAACCCAAAACCAAAATAAATCCAAAACAAATCCAACCCATCCCTTCCTTTTTGTTTCTGGCCCAAAGCTAAGCCCAGTCCACACCCTTATTAAATAAAACGGGCGTTGACCCGTTTGACCCTCCCAATACGGCCAAACAACCACCACTGTAGCACCATTTCCCTCACCACTGTAAACCAGAAACCAGGTGGTTTTCCACCACCTCACCACCTTCCACCTCATCCCCTACTTCCCCCCTAACCTCCTTTCCACCTCACAGCCATCCCACATCACCAATTAATGCAATTCCCACAACCTTTTCACTCCAAACCATACTTGCCCTCTGTTTTTCAACCCACAGCCCCAACTTGTCTTAAAAACATCTCTTTTGTCCCCTGACACCTCCACATCCTTCCAATAATCCTTAATTGCTCAGCTTTGGCCCCAAGTTAACTTGGAGACTTTTTGGCGCCAAAATGGTTTAAACAGATAGGATTGATTCAGAGCAATGGAGGGTCAAGATTGAAGTGGGATATGCTCAGAGTCACACAAGGATCCCTAATATGGGCTTATAAAAGGAAGAGAAGTGCAGAAGACCAATATATAGTTTAATTTAGCTTAAATAATCTCGTTAAAATTGTAATATGTTGTTTCAGTTAGTTCTCAAGTTTTTAAGCTTTGTGTTAGTCAATTAAGGTGTAATCTCAACTTTTATGATAATCAATCTCAAGTTTTAATTCAGTTATCAGTTTATGCAAGTTCAAGTTTATTTCAAATTTCTCAATAAGCTATATTGTTGTTATTGTTAGATTATATGGATTCATAAGCTCATATAAGCTCCTTAGAAAGCTTATGAAAGCTTTTAGAAACCTTTAAAGCAGTTATAATAGAGAAACTCATAAATCATAAAAAATTAATAAAAATAAAGAAAAAATCAAAAATCATGGTTATGGTGATCATCAAGTAGGAGCAAGGTAAATTCTGGAAGGCCTTGGGTTAGTGAATCTGTGGAGATTCTATAGGATTGTTCTTGGTTCATGGTTTGAGCAGGAAAGCATCTTATAAGTCTTTGAAATCTCATAATCTGTCTTTTTACTGTAGCTGTGCTAATTACTTTGCTTTTTCAGTTGTTTTGTGCTTATTCAGTCCTAAATAGTGATAAGACAACATAAAACTAGTAGCTTGTTTGATAAATTCATTGTTTGCTTAAAAATCTGAGTAAAACAGTCAACAAAGTATAATTAGTATTCTTGTGTATTTGTGGTCATTTTCTGTTCCTAAGTACTTGTTTAGATCTCATATAACATAATAAGTCATTGTGGATCAGTGGCATTAGCTCTTTAAGCCATTTACCATTTAAATCATAAAACAGTCTAGGTATAAGGGGTGTTTGGATTTAGTTATTACACTGTGCTATTGATGTTTTTGCTTGTTAGCTTTGATTGAAAACTCTTTATAAGTACCAAACTAGTTCATATAAACCTTAATAATTAGTATTATAGAGTAAAATAGTCAAAATCTCTTTGAATCACTCACAGTGATTCACTGTGTTGGAATTAGAATAGTATAAGCTTCAAATCAATTCACAAGTAGTTGTTCTAGCTTAATATAGTCTTATCATAGCTTATTATAACACAATCAATCAGAAAATTAAGTTAGAGTTTCATAAAAGTCAACTTAGATCATAATCTTTAAAAGTCAAAAAGTGCACAACCTCAGAAGTCCTCAAAATGGCATGATTTATCTAGAATTTTGTGTTCAATCTTAGGTCTTGAAACTTGTTGTGAGTATTGTCTACCAGTAGAACTATAGATTCATGCAATTGTTTGATTTTTATAAATTTTTCTAGTGGACCTTTCTACCCCTGGAACACACCTGCAGGGAAAGGGTACTCCCCTGCACATAGCTTTTCACCCTTTTTCTTTGAACCATAGTGTGCTCTCCTGTGGACCCCACACCCCAATTTTTAGTTTAATTAGTAGCTTATCACCTCAGCTTTTCATATCTAGGTTTAGTTTGGCCATTATCTTATTGTAGCATAGCTGATTTGACCTAGCTTGTGGCCTATGTCAAACACCCCACATTGACCACTCAGTTTGTGACCCCTTTTACCAAGCCCCACTCAGAGTTCCCTAATAAAAAATAAGCCCTGCTTATTGGCTTATTTGAAAGCTTGACAGGTGTACTTTAAGGTTCAGGGTTCATTTTGAACCTCCCCTCACCTTTGTGGACCCTACAGAGGTCCATAATACCACCCTCAGGTCTGTTTGGTTGTCAGGATTGTGATAAGTGCTTATTTGGATTCCCTGGCTTATCCAGAGTGCTTATTTGTGCTTTTAGTATTATTTCAAGTTAGTATACATGTGTGAGAACTTATTTGATCATTTAAACAACTTTTCACCAAGTCACAAGTCCTATTAAGTTACCCTGTGCATCAGCAGACCATCAAGCCATAACCACCACTTTGGTAGTTAATTGTGACCATACCAGTGGGACCCACACTCCAAATCTTGGTTTTTACAACCCCCCTCCTACCAGGCTTTCAAATTTGACCCTTTGTTTGACCTAGTGATCAATGGACCCCACCTTAATTAGCCATTGAAGTCTGTCCCATTTCTGTCTCAGTCACCCTATAAGCAGTTGCTTATTGTAGGTTTTTAGCTTATCCCATGAGCTTATCTCATCAAATCTAGTTTAAATAAGTCCAAATAACTTAGGTGAACCTGACTTAATCAGTGTGGACCCCACATAACTCCAATTTAGCTTATTTCTTTGTGTGGTCAAACTTAGTCAACTGTCTAGGGTAATAAGCATTTACAGTGCTTATTCTTGGTTTCTAAATTAGTTGTTTTTGTAAAAGTTTCATTATTTTTGTATTTAAATAGTTCTATAAAAGAAAAACCAGAAAAATCCAAACTTACTTATAGTGATAGCTTCTATTTAATAGAAATTATCTATTTAATTTTCATTTCAGCTTATTAATAAGCACTTTTCCAATTTTATTAATTTCCTAGTACCTTTAAGTAGTTAAAATAATTTTCTTAGATTTTTCCTAAGCAGTTTACTATTTATTAGATTTAAAACTTATTTAAATAATTAAATAGGTAATATTAGTAATTAAATAGTTTTATTTAATTTTAATTAACAACAGTAGAATTTTATATTTTTCCTAAGTTTTATAAAGTAGTTAAGACTTTTAGAAAATAGTTTCATAATTTCCACTATCCATTTTCTAATTTTCCTATTTAATTTAATTAAATTAGACTTAAAATAATTAATAGGTAATTAATTAGTGAAATAGCCTAAAATATAATTTTTAGAAGTTTTTATAATTTTCTAGGATTCCTGTAATGGTTAATTAGTTTTATAAATTTTTCCATAATTTTATAAGTCATTTTAGTATTAATAGTAATTTAAAATGGTTTAATTAAGTTAAATAGTTTTTAATTAATAGAAAACTCATAAAAAGACAAAAATATTTATTTTCATTTTTTATACTTTCTTCAAGTTCTAATTAAGGTTTAGAAATTATTTTTATAAGTTTTTAGGTTAATTTGTAATATTTGTCATTTTTAGTTAATTTAAATTAGATTTTTAAATAGTTTTATTAATTAAATAATATTTAAATATTATAATAATCACTTTTATAATTTCATTTTCATTTTTAAATTTCTTTTTAATTTTAAGTTTTCAAAAGTTTCAAAAGCACCCCCTGTAGTTTGTAATTTGTTTAAACCCACTTGTCTCTGTCTATTATCTGATTTTCTTATTTGTGCTTTTGTGTGTATCTCTGTTATTGTTTATATCTTTTCATATTATCTAAATACCAAGCAATCAGTAGTATAATCATCCCTCAATCATTTTGGTTACTGACCTCAGTACCATTCATTCTCCTAATCGTTCCAAAATACAATTTCAATCTCGTTGGGATTTAACGACCTGGGGATTTCCCTATATTTCCACGGTCAATAATAACTCGCACTTTCTCCCAGGTGGGCCTATCAGCTGCACACGGTTGACTGGTTGGTTTGGGAGGAGTCAGGCATTATAAATGCCTTACCTTGCTAAACCCCCAATTGTACTTCACACTAAACCTTAACATTAATCATTATAAGGTTTACCAACTCAAATAGCCAATTTGGAAAATCATTTGTGAAGTGTTTAAAGAGAAACCAAATTACCAAGGGTTTAAAGTGTAGATAGGGTAATTTGGAAGGGGAAGAAGTGTATCTCCTCACATGGCATAGAAAAGAGAGAAAGAATATGCCAAGGAATATTCCAATGCTTGGGGGGGGAAGAATGTGATGGAGGGTTGAGATGAAATGGTTTGAATTGGATGGCTAGGATCAAATGGAGCCTCCCTTGGTTTTCAAATAATTTTGCATGTCGGGAATATGGATGGATGAGATGATCTCACTTGGAATGGATGGCTAAGATCAAGTATGCATAGGTTAGGGTTGAAGAGGATACTCTAAAGAATATGCTTTGCTTGGGGGAAAGTAGAAATGGAAGGTTGAGATGGTTTCATTTGAATTAGATGGTGGAGATGAAAAGCATGTGGTGGTATAGATAGAAGAGATTGGATGGATGATTGAGATGAAGCCCATGTGGTGATATAGAGATGAGGGGTTGGATGAATGGTTGTGATGTGTTGTAATTTGAAATCAATGGCTAGGATGAGAGGAGCTATATTAGGGTTTCAAATAATTCCCCATGTGTTGAAAATAATGGGTTAAGATGTGTTGTAAGGGAATGGATGGTTAGGATGTAGTGTGTAAGGGAATATGTAAGGGTGTAAGAGATTGTGTAAGAGAATATTTGATTATGATTGGTTTTATCTTTTGTATAAATGGGATTAAGAGAGGATTAAGGCATAATCTAATTGTCATTAAGAAGAAAAGGTTTAGACAATTAAGATTATAAGTTGAGAAAATCATAAGTTACTTATAAGTTCAAGTAACACAATGTCGAGAATCCATAGTTTTCATATCTCGTGACTTTCCACGACTCGACGTTCTCAACTAATACCTTGGTTCAAACAAGTTAAGTGCTTTGCCTTGATGTAAAGCATAACCCAAGTGGGAAAGGATGTGATGAGGCGAAAAATGATCCGTTTTTAGGGGGTCATTTAAGCCCGAATCCGAATTTATTTGATCAAATATTGCCCTAAATCGTTCCTTTTGTGATTTTAGGTACTTTGGGAGAGAAATCTGGAAAAGGAAGCAATTCGGACGTTTTTGAAGCATAAAAGTGAAGAAAACGCCAAAGTCTTAATTTTCCATGCTGGG
Source organism: Artemisia argyi (assembly GCA_030686995.1). NCBI lineage: Eukaryota > Viridiplantae > Streptophyta > Magnoliopsida > Asterales > Asteraceae > Artemisia > Artemisia argyi. Next base: position 28,973,835 of record CM060683.1, read on the forward strand.
AACAGTAGGTGACGGCGTCAAGAGCAAAACCTTGACGGCGTCAAGAGCAAATTTCATGAATTTCCATGACGACCCAGAACAGATTTGACGGCGTCACGTAGGAAGGGCGTCAAGAGTAAAAGAGTCATGACGGCCTGGAAGTGTATAAGTCTTGACGGCGTCAGAAGTAGATCTAGGCAGTCCGAGAAGAGTTTTGGCGGCGAGGTGACGGCGTCACAAGTTTATTCTTGACGCCGTCAGACCTATTTTTCTATATATAGTTTTCTAATTTTTCATATTTAAAGAGAGAAGTTTTGGGAGAAAACCCTAAGTACGATTTTGGTGTAACTTTACAGGTTTTCAAGGGTTCCAACCCCTTGATACCTTGCATGATTAATCAAGATAAGTGTTCTTCTAATTCAATCAATATGTCTATGTGTTGGTTGTCTATATCTTGTTCTTGTCTTAATTCTATCATGCTAGGCTAGATCTATCTTGTGTTTGCTTAGATCTAATGAAACCCAGATGTTAATTATGTGTTGATTACTTGTTTATTCTTGTCTTGGATGAATGATTTATATGTTAGGCTTAAGAAAACTGGCAGATCTCCACTTGGTAACATGCTTGAACGTCTTAAGAAACATGAACCGAGGCGCACTAGGTCTTTATTGGTTGTATTTAATGCATGAGCCACTGTTTACAATCCCTATAGTTGTGTTGGGCATGGTGTAGGAGGAGATAAGAGCTCATAGAATTGGGGAGTTATGTGTGCCACCCCATGAATGGTATTAAGGAATACGATCCGTCATCCATGCAATTATAACAAGTAATTAACGTGTAAAAGATGTCTAGGGAGTAGTGAAATCTAAGTAAACACATTTTCTCCAATTACTGCTCACAACTTTAGTATAATTAGTTTATTTTAATTTCTTGTATTTTATTTTGATTGCATCTTAGTATTGGGTTAGCTGATTAGCAACTAATTCAGCCCAAATCCTTCAAACCCCGAGATTTTACTTGCTTTCTATAAAATATAAAAATAAAAAAATAATCACCCCCCACCTTTAGAACTAGTATTTAGGCTTTCTAATCCTAGCGACACTATTCCTAAGCTAAACGATCAATCCCCCGGTACTTGTCACTATACTATACTACAACGATCAGGTACACTGCCTGGTGGGGGTTGTAAGCTTCTCGAGATCCCTCGAGAGGTAAAGCCTGTTGTGATTCCCACGCATCAAGTTTTTGGCGCCGCAGCCCGGGGAATAGTTATTGTCTAGGTTAGAATTTCTTTTTATTAGGTCTACTTGCTAGATTCCTTTCTAGTAAGATTTTATTTTTTATTTTTAGGTCTTCTTTAGTCTATCTCATTTCTTTGTGCTTTTATTCGTAACTCTTTACCATCCGACATCATGGAAGGTGGTAACATCTTTGCACCCGTCATCCCACCACAACAAAACCCACCATTAGAACCCCTTAGGCCCCGAACCTTAGGAGAGTATTTCCGACCTAGCCACCAAGGCTACCGAAACACCATTGAGCTCACCGGAGCCAATGTGACCCCCTTGCGATCCGACACCATCCGGTTGGTGCAAAGCGGATGTGCATTCCATGGACTTCGTTCCGAAGATCCAAACCAACATCTTAAGGACTTCCTCAAAATCGTAGATTCCATAGACCTAGGTGTTGAAACTAGAGGGACTACCCGATTACGCCTATTCTAATTCTCTCTACGGGATCAAGCTAGTCAATGGCTTGAGCGTTTACCCGCGGGATCCATCACCACATGGGATAATCTCGCCAATCGCTTCCTTACCCAATTCTTTCCGCCGGAAAAGACTGCAATGCTTAGAAGGGACATTTTGATGTTTAAACAACAGCGGGGTGAAACTTTCTACGAGGCTTGGGCCCGTTTTAAGGATCTCCTCAACAAGATCCCTCACCATGGCATAAACCTTTGGTTATTAGTCCAGATTTTCTACGACCATGTTGACTATCACACTAAGCGCACCATCGAAAGGGCCGCGGGAGGTAAATTACGTGATAAGAACACTGAGGAGTCTTGGGCAATTATCGAAGAACTCGCTATTGATAATCATGAGATGTGGGAGTTTAATCATACGATAGAAGCAGCCATCAATGCAGTCTCGACATCTGGAGGAACCACCGAAATCCCCGATGAACTCCTATGCAAACTCGAGGCAAAAGTTGACTACTTTGAGGAAAGGCAAAGGAGACCTTTAAGTCCTAGACGGGCTACTGTCAATTCTGTCTCAAGACCAACTTCGGCACCATTATCTGAGTCACCCTCTAGAGAAAACGCCGAGACTTTTCAGAACTATGCCCCACCTTGTTCCCCTCCCAAAGAGCTTAGTTTGGAGTTTGAAGCTAGGATGAGAGAATATATGGCAACTCACTCAGATCGGCTTGCTAGATTCGATGAAGCAGTTTATAAGCAAAAAGAGGAGATGCAAGAGAAAATGAATGAGATGATGAGTCTATTGGAGGAGTATGCCAACCAGAGAACCCCCGAACGAATACTACTAAGGAATGAAAGCGCCACTCCCACCACCCAATTTGTTAACTCCATCACCATCGTCCAGAAGGATAACAAGAAGGTAACTCCTGCTAAACAGACCTTAGAAAAACCACCAGAATCCTAACCTTTGAGCTACTACCTGAAACATGATATAAACGAAAACACCATAATAAATTGGATTAAGGGTGATGGGCGTAACCAACCTCCCAAACAGGGTTCTGAAAATGAGGAAGAAGTGAAAGATGAGTATGATACGCTACCTGGAGGATCAGTATTCGAAAGACTATTGGTACAAAAAGTGGCTACTAAGCAGGTAGCATGTGGGAACTTTGAGATACCAACAAGCATCGGGACTTGAAACATCTTAGTGCTTTCGCCGACCAAGGATCGGAAGTAAATCTTATGCCCCTAACTATTTACATCCAACTAACGTCAAAAATGCCAGCCCCTACTCGTGTGAGGTTATCTCTCGTTAGATACTCGTACGTATATCCCCTAGGAATCGCAGAAGATGTATTAGTTAATGTCGCAGGATTCATGTACCCCGTTGATTTTATGATCATCGATGATAAAGGGGATGAATGCATGCCAATAATCCTTGGGTCACCATTCCTCACCACCACTAGGGCTATCATTAAGTATGAAGGTAGGAAGATTGAGCTTAAATCTGGAAAAATAAAGGTTAGCTTCCCCATGACCCCACGAAGTAAGCATGAGAATTTGAGTTGGAGAAAGATCAAAAACAACATTGACACAACACCCATTCGTGTTCAGAATAAAATTCTTGCATGGGAGGCAAGAATCAAAAGCTATAAGGAAGCCAAAAATGAGAGAAGCAAAAACAATAAGGTTCAGGTCGAATTCGAACATACTCAACCCATAGATAATCATGTACCATTTGAGGAAGGGAACTTGGTACTCTTGAGACACTTGGAAACAACAATACCACCCGATAAACCAAGTCCTTGGTGGTATGGGCCATTCACAATCGAAGGTGTGAGCCAAGATGGGGTAGCTAACTTGAGAAGCAGATTAGGTGGGATGGTGATTGCGAGTATCGACAGATTGAGGCACTACCACCATAACAGTAATGATCGCAACTATATGGGGTATATCATTTCCAATGATGAAATCACGTAGTAACCCATGACCTTGAGTCTAGCTACAAGACTCGTAAATAAAGAAAAGCGCTTCTTGGGAGGCAACCTATGTTTTGTGTGATTTTATTTTTGTTTGTTTGTTATTTGCTTCCGTATGCATGTTTTATTTTTATTGTTGGTTGATCATGTTTCTAAACTAAATAGTGGAAATACTTTACTTTGTTGTTTTGGCCTAGTCTTAACTCCACCTAAAGGTATTTTTGCAAAAGATAAGTGTAAGGGGAAACCCCAAATATGTTTTTAAGAAACAAACCGATCATGATTCTCCACAATATTAAATGAACATGTATATTCGTATTTGTTAGAGTCAAGTGCTTGTATTGAGTCATAATGAAGTTTTGCAGGATTTTCCAGGAAGTAGGACCAAGTTTTTCCAGAAATTTTGCGGAAACTTAACATAAGAATTTCTGCAGGTCAATTCTGACGGCGTCAGGGGTTTACTCTTGACGGCTTCAGGAGTTAAAATCTGGAAATTTTATCGGTTTTGTTTTTCTAACGGAGTCTTATGGTTTTTGTGAATTATTAAGTTTTATAATCTCCAGGAGATCTGCAAACTTCATTCCACAAGCATTATATCTTATCTTGTTTTCTAGGATTTAGTAACTTATATAGAATGCCGCCGATTTTACGCGAGGTTGTCTTGTCTATTTTGTCAGGTTTTACAGGTTATGTATGACAAGAAGATGATTTATATTCTGGAAGGGAAGCTTTGATTGTTCATTTTCTTGGAGGAAGATTTAACCTGGCCATCCTATTATCCATACCGAGCGAATCAGGGGAGTATTTGATTTCATTCTCTTTACTTTTTCACTTTTACATTCTTTACTTGAACATTGGGGACAATGTTCATCTTAAGTGTAAGGGGAGGGTAAAAAGATGATACCTTACATATGCACTTTCGCTTGAGTTTGTTTTGTTTAATGGTAGATGTGTAATAAAACTATGAGAAATACTTGTTAGTGCAATTTTAGCGCCAAATTTAAAATTTTTTTACAATATTTAGGAGTGAAACTTTAGCCATAGCAAGCGTCTTATGGATAGGAGATTGTATGACTAGCACATAACCGTATATTCAGAAAAATTTTCCACCCAAATATGTGAGGTTCGCCTTTAGATTTGATAGGAAAAGCATTTACTATTAGTGCTTATGAGTGTACCGGTAGCATTTAGATTCTAGAACTTGCGTTAGTGATGCATCCCGAGACCGCTAGTGAGACTACATTCGTGTGGTAGGATTTACTACATGATAAGAGGCATTATGATTACCCTTGTGTTAAACCCGTATTATAATTACTTGACCATTTAAGTCATATTACTTGGCTAGTTAAGTCAACTAATTTTTCCCACACCCTTAGCGTTGTACTCATTTTTAGTACACGAAACCCCTAGTACACCCCTCCGAGGCTATCTTTTCGTTTCTAACTTTAAGCATCTTACTTAAAAGAAGAATTTGTTACACCCCACTTAAATGTACAACCAAATCGTCTTAGCCTTCCGTGTATGCGCTCATTTTTAGTGCATTATTGTTATTTGTTAAACCCTAAGTTAACTTTCTAATTGATTACATGGTTGCTAAGTCGAGTCATATCCTTGTACATATTGTTTTGGGACGATTGGGACTCATGGGTAAAGTACTTATTTTATGGAGTAATGGGGAAGAACATAACCCCCATATGTGCGTTAATCTTAAAAGTGCTCCAAGTGTTTTAATTTTCTTAATTCGAGTCATTAGATTAGTTAATTGTAAAGTATGTAAAGATTCAAGTGTAAGGGGAATTTCCATTCCCTATGATGTATTATTTTGGATGGTAGGGTAAGAGTGTATGCAAAAAAAAAAAAAAAAAAAAAAAAAAAAAAAAAAAAAAAAAGAGAAAAAACATACGGACTACTATCCCTTTTTATTCTATGTTCATTTTATATTTTTGTTATTTTTCATTTATTAGCTTAAGTCGAGTCTAGTCTTGGCTTAGCAACGCCACATTGTTCATGTAATTAACCAAGATTGTTAACTCGCCACCAGTAAAACTTCCTTTATCCAACAAAACCGTGTATTTCATATCCCTACACCTAACGTTACAACCCTTTAAAAGACCTCTTTGATAGTTTATCCTAGGTGCTTACGCCATGTGGTGGAGGTTTGATCCTTTCCCAAGCTTATGGTAATCTATTTTGCTACGACAGGTAGTGAGAGATATCTTCCGTTTCCATATTGTAATTTACACTTTATTACACCCGAGAGATGTGAGTATCTAAACACTATTTGTGAGGTGCTAGTGTATGACCTCCGTGCTTGTCTATTGGTCTTTAGTGGAACGATTATTTGTTGTAATTACTTTTATATTAGTGTTAAATGACCTCTAACTTGTCTTTTGAGTAGAATAAAAGCGCATTTGCTTGAGGACAAGCAAATCTCAAGTGTAAGGGTATATGATGAGGCAAAAAATGATCCATTTTTAGGGGGTCATTTATGCCCGAATCCGAATTTATTTGATCAAATATTGCCCTAAATCGTTCCTTTTGTGATTTTAGGTACTTTGGGAGAGAAATCTGGAAAAGGAAGCAATTCGGACGTTTTTGGAGCATAAAAGTGAAGAAAACGCCAAAGTCTTAATTTTCCATGCTGGGAACAGTAGGTGACGGCGTCAAGAGCAAAACCTTGACGGCGTCAAGAGCAAATTTCATAAATTTCCATGACGACCCAGAACAGATTTGACGGCGTCACGTAGGAAGGGCGTCAAGAGTAAAAGAGTCATGACGGCCTGGAAGTGTATAAGTCTTGACGGCGTCAGAAGTAGATCTAGGCAGTCCGAGAAGAGTTTTGGCGGCGAGGTGACGGCGTCACAAGTTTATTCTTGACGCCGTCAGACCTATTTTTCTATATATAGTTTTCTAATTTTTCACATTTAAAGAGAGAAGTTTTGGGAGAAAACCCTAAGTACGATTTTGGTGTAACTTTACAGTTTTTTCAAGGGTTCCAACCCCTTGATACCTTGCATGATTAATCAAGATAAGTGTTCTTCTAATTCAATCAATATGTCTATGTGTTGGTTGTCTATATCTTGTTCTTGTCTTAATTCTATCATGCTAGGCTAGATCTATCTTGTGTTTGCTTAGATCTAATGAAACCTAGATGTTAATTATGTGTTGATTACTTGTTTATTCTTGTCTTGGATGAATGATTTATATGTTAGGCTTAAGAAAACTGGCAGATCTCCACTTGGTAACATGCTTGAACGTCTTAAGAAACATGAACCGAGGCGCACTAGGTCTTTATTGGTTGTATTTAATGCATGAACCACTGTTTACAATCCCTATAGTTGTGCTGGGCATGGTGTAGGAGGAGATAAGAGCTCATAGAATTGGGGAGTTATGTGTGCCACCCCATGAATGGTATTAAGGAATACGATCCGTCATCCATGCAATTATAACAAGTAATTAACGTGTAAAAGATGTCTAGGGAGTAGTGAAATCTAAGTAAACACATTTTTTCCAATTACTGCTCACAACTTTAGTATAATTAGTTTATTTTAATTTCTAGTATTTTATTTTGATTGCATCTTAGTATTGGGTTAGTTGATTAGCAACTAATTCCGCCCAAATCCTTCAAACCTCGAGATTTTACTTGCTTTCTATAAAATATAAAAATACAAAAATAATCATCCCTCACCTTTAGAACTAGTATTTAGGCTTTCTAATCCTACCGACACTATTCCTAAGCTGAACGATCAATCCCCCGGTACTTGTCACTATACTATACTACAACGATCAGGTACACTGCCTGGTGGGGGTTGTAAGCTTCTCGAGATCCCTCGAGAGGTAAAGCCTGTTGCGATTCCCACGCATCAGGATGCGTTTACGCAAGGTGACCTTTGACTTAGTTTGCCCAATAAGGGAGTAAACCCGTTACGTAATTAGAGAAGACGTAAGCACGGGATATGAGCATATGGATGCTTCAACACGATGTTGCGTGAAATATATAAGCTCCCAAAGTTTAGAAAAGTCTTGGCTAGAGGCGATAGCTAGAAAACATGAGTTGGCGTTTTCCCGTAAATGGGTGTATTAAAAATGGGATTTCTCAAATCTCAAAACTCGTTTTGAGTGTTCTCAATTAAGCACATAACATATTCATACCTGTTTTGAATGATCCACAGTTGTCGGGTAAGGGGAAAGCCGACTTTCATAATTCGCCCGGAACCATACAGACTCCTGGCGCGTCACCCGCGCGTTGACGCACGGGCAGCACGCCAGGAGCAGACATTGGCTCCGGCGATTTTGAGCCAACATTTGTTATTTTATGTGTTTCGATTGTTTATTTGTCATCATTAAAACATAAAGAGATCTTGATCATGTTGCCTCAACAAAACGGATGAAAACAGGAAAAAAAACGTATGAAAACGAACAAAACGTAAGAAAATGAACGAAAATGTAAGAAAACGGACGAAAATGAATGAAAGCGTAATAAAACTGATGAAAACGCAAGAAAAATGACGAATATGTATGAAAGCGGACAAAAACGTATAAAAGAGTAAAACCACGTATGAAAATAGACGAAAACGTATTAAAAAGAACGAAAACGGACGAAAACCTATAAAAACGTAAGAAAACGAACGAATATCACTTGTGATTTTCTTATGTTTTCATCCATTTTTTTGTGTTTTTTAATATCACAATTGATATTCAGAGTATCACTTGTGATATTCTTAATATCACTTGTGATTTTCTGAATATCTATTACTTGTGGATTTCTGAATATCACTTGTGACTTTCATGTTACAAAACATTAGTTGAAAATCACTTGTGATATTCAGAAAATCACTTGTGATATTCTAAATATCACAGAATATCATTTAGGGTACTCAGAATATCACTTATGATATTCAAAAAATCAAAGAATATCACATGTGATATTAAAGAATCACTTGTGATATTCAGAATATCACTTGTGATATTCTGAATATCACATAATATCTTTTATGATATTCAGAAACATATGAAAATGTCTAAAAATGGCTAAAAGCATTTAAAAATGGACGAAAATGAATGAAAATGGATGAAAGCGTAAAAAGACATGAAAAAGGACGAAAATGTATGAAAAATGGACGAAAACGAAAGAAAATGGATGAAAACGGACGAAAACGTATGAAAACAAATGAAAACGAATGAAAACGTATGAAAGTGTAAAAACACATATGAAAAAGGACGAAAATGTATGAAAAATGGACGGAAATGAAAGAAAACAGATGAAAACAGAAAAAAAAAACGTATGAAAACGAACAAAACGTAAGAAAACGAACGAAAACGGACGGAAACGAACGAAAGCGTAAGAAAACGGATGAAAACGCAAGAAAAAGACGAATATGTATGAAAGCTGACAAAACGTATAAAAGCGTAAAACCACGTCTGAAAACGGATGAAAACGTATTAAAACAAACGAAAACGGACGAAAATATATGAAAACGTAAGAAAATGGACGAATATCACTTGTGATTTTCTTATGTTTTCATCAATTTTTTTGTGTTTTTTAATATCATAATTGATATTCAGAGTATTACTTGTGATATTCAGAGTATCACCTGTGATATTCTTAATATCACTTGTGATTTTCTGAATATCTATTACTTGTGGATTTCTGAATATCACTTGTGACTTTTATGTTACAAAACATTAAATGAAAATCACTTGTGATATTCAGAAAATCACTTGTGATATTATGAATATCACAAAATATCACTTATAATATTCAGTTGTGATATTCAAAAAATCAATGAATATCACATGTGATATTCAAAAAATCACTTGTGATATTCTGAATATCACAAAATATCTTTTATGATATTCAGAAACATATGAAAATGTCTGAAAACAGCTGAAAGCATCTAGAAACGAATGAAAATGAATGAAAACGGATGAAAACGTATGATAGCGTAAAAACACATATGAAGAAGGACGAAAATGTATGAAAAATGGACGAAAACGAAAAAAATGGATGAAAACGGAAGAAATCGTATGAAAACGAATGAAAATGTAAGAAAACGTAAGAAAACGGATGAAAACAGACAAAAATGGATGAAAGCGTAAGAAAACGGATGAAAACGCAAGAAAACGGACAAATATGTATGAAAACGGACAAAAAAGTATGAAAGCGTAAAAGCACGTATGAAAATGGACGAAAACTTAGGAAAAATGGACGAAAACGAAAGAAATACGAAAAGGGACGAAGACGTATGAAAACGGACGAAAACGTAAAAAAACAGACGAAAACGGGCAAAACGGACGAAAACAGACAAAAACGTATGAAAATGGGCGAAAACGTAAGAAAACATGCGAAAAACGTAAAAAAACAAAAGAAAACGTATGAAAACAGACAAAAACGTATGAAAATGGACGAATAGGTAAAAAACAGACGAAAACGTATGAAAGCGAAAAAAATGAAAAAAAAAAGTGAATTATTAAATAAAAATTGAGTTAGAAAAGAAAAAAAAGAAAATAAAAAACGTTGAAAAAAGTGAATTACAAAAAGAAAACAAAAAAAAAAAGAAAAAAATACGTTAAATAGGAAAAATAGGTAAAAAAAAGAAAAGAAAATAAAATAAAATAAAAAGAGAATAATTAAAAAGACAAAAAGATAAAGATAAAGGGAGGAAAAACATGGACTTAGGTTTTCATATTAAATCTTAGGTTAATCCTCACCATTAGATCAATTTAGATGAATGGTGGGGATTTGTCCCTTTGTATGCACCAAAATCAAAATATGCAAAATAAAGTGACTCCCGAAACAAAACCTAAACGTAACACTATTTACGAGATTGGACAAGATTTCATTCGTTTACGAAAATGAACCACGGCGCATCCGGACAGGCAACCACGCTCATAGAAAAAACTTAGATGAATTTCTTGGGAGGGCCAAATATGTTCCCATTAAAGTTAACACCCTCGCTTGGAAAATCAGATGTGATGTCATTCCTACTAGAATGAAGCTGTCTCGAAGAGGTATTGATATTCAAGCTATTTCGTGTCCCATTTGTGAATATAGTGTTGAGTCATCGGAGCACTTATTCTTTAGATGCAATATGTTTCGGGATATTGGTAAACAGATAGTTTGATGGTGGAATATTAATTATGAAGAAGTGAGCTCGTATGAAGAATGGAAAACATGGTTAATTTCATGTCGTATGACGCCTAAACTTAAGCAAGTTTTTGAGTGTGTTTGGTATACGCTATGGTGGTTTGTTTGGAATTATCGTAACAAACTCGTATTCGCTAAGAAAACTCCAACGAAGTGGATCATATGTGATCATGTAATTTCTAGTTCTTTTGTTTTGTGTAAGTCTAGATGTAAAGCCTCGTTTGGTTAGAACGAATGGCTAAAAAACCCTTCTTCTATTACTTTGTAATCTAGCTCCTTGCTAGTTGTGTGGAATAAAATCGTCGTTTAAAATAAATAAATAAATAAAATTAGGAGCGTCAAAGTTGTATTTTTTTTGAAAAAATATAATTCAAAAATATAAGTAGAACCTCGTATTCTTGAACGATCTCCAATATGTAAAAAATTGGTACTTGACTTTTTATTGCAAACTACCATCTTCATCTTTCCAGTCACTGGAATTTGGATTTGGTCATCGGAGAAGATGAAGATGAAAGGTAAAGGGTGGTTGTGTGGTGGACTGGTCGTGGTGGTGGTGGTGTTGGTTGTATGATGGTAGAAAAGAAAATTAAAGTGGGGAAGAAGACAAGGGTAGATTAGTCATTTCACATGCCTTTAACTTTGACTAACGTGAAAAAGTTAACGAGCGTTAGCCAAAAAAACATTTTTTCATGAACAATAAAGCCTCAAGGACATTATTTGCAGATTGGAGATCGTTCATGAATAATATTTGCAAATTGTTTAATATTTGCATTTTTGACAAAGTTTAAGGACTTTTTTTACAGTTTACTCTAAAAATTTAACAAATCAAAAATAGTAAAGACAAAACTCAAAAAATACGAAACAAATAACCATAAAAGTTGTCGTATTCTGTCAACGTGCTGAGCAAAAGAAAGGTAGAAAAGGTAAGGATAAGCATAACAATAAGGATGTGATTTGCACACTCTCATATTTTATTAGAATATATCAAAACATGCATTAAACAATTGTACTGTGAATATAAATTGCTTTAACCGTTTGTACATTGAGTAGATTTATGAGTGTGTCAAACACTATTTATAACAATACCTAAATTATTGGCATGTTTCGAAAAATAGGTTGGCACTGGAGCGTGGGATGGGGCTGAGGTTGGGGCTGTGGTCAGGACTTACTCTCTTCGTCTCAAAATAATTGTCCACATTTCCTGTTTTAGATGTCTCAAAATAATTGTCCACTTTCCTTTTTAAGTAAAAACTAGATAATATATTAGGAGAATATTCTCTTTGAATGGTTGAGATTTATAGTGGTCCCACTTTTATTAAACTTTGTGTTTTCTCACTCATGACAATAATTTTGAGACGGAGGTAGTATATTATTAGCCGAAATTAAAATCTGTAATTACTAAAAAGAACGTAATTAAATAAGTTTTCGTATAAATATTTTTGTTTCTAAATAATTAATTTATTCTTCAAAAGTTCCAGACTAAGGTTATGTTCTGAAATGGGGCTTATAGGGGCTTGAGCTTTTAAAATAAACCGGCTAATAAAATAAATCTCGTTTGTCATACGGCTTATGAAAGGGCTTATAAAATAAGTCGGCTAAAAACTTTAGCCCGAGGCTTTTGAAGAATAAATTACTTATTAACACATACAAAAATCTAACATATTAAAAAACTCATTTAATTATATCTTTTTTAGTAATTTTGCAATAATAAGCCTCAGCCTCAGCCTATTTGCAAAGCAAGTTTATAAAAATACAAAATTTAATCTCGGCTTATAACATAAATCCTAGCACCAGCCCCAACCCCAAACCCAGTCCATTTCACTAAATATACCCAAAAACTTTTAGCCTCTTTTATTAGCTAAATTTTTTAGCCGGCTTATTTTATAAACAATTTCATAAGCTTTATACTCCCTCCGTCCCATTTTAATTGTCCGCGGGCTCGAATTTGACCGTAAATATTTTTGTTTGTATTATATAACACTTGATGAAATTTATATCATTGAAAACGAACTTTTCAATGATATAAATTTCATCAAGTGTTATATAATACAAACAAAAATATTTACGGTCAAATTCGAGCCCGCGGACAATTAAAATGGGACGGAGGGAGTAATAAACAATTGCCAAACATATCCATAATCGGGTAATAAAGACAACAAGATATTAAAAATGTAATATGCGGTGTCAATCTTGACACGTGATGATGTGTGGGGTCTATTAAGGTTGCACCCATTCGACCTTCACGAGTACCGCACACTATTCTAGGCTAGCTACTCATCACGTCTTTTTCTTCCCACTTGTACTTTACTATTTTTTTATTTAAGCTAATCCTTATTTTAATCAGTCCCTCAATAATCTTAAGCTGAAATGTTGTTTTTGTACTCAAGTTGATAGCTCGAAAATGCAAAGTAAACAATATGTCAATATCGAGATATTGAACTCATATTGAATTTCTAGGCACATCGTACTTTTGGTAGGGTCGATGCTACCTATCTACCGTAGAATAAATTAGGGCCTTTTGTTTTGAGGGTTTAGATTGGATTTTAAGTTGATGTGACAAAAATTATTTGTTTAGTTTGTTTTTTTTAGTAAAATGAATGATAGATGAAATGGAAAATTGATAGTTTATTAATGGCTTTTGCTAACAACAGCTCTAAGACTAGGTTTATTGGTATATGTTGACAACCTAATAAAGTACAAAAAGGACAGAAAAAACAATATTATTTTAAAAAGAAGCAACCTGTTAAAGCAACCTGGTTGTTGGTGACTCTCAAATTAGGAGTCCAATCTTTCACTTGTCAACATAAGATTGGTTATAGTCTTACATACTATTTTAAATAAAATGCTTACAAATGCTTATGTTGGGTTGTTAATAAATGGTAAAAAAATATAGATTGATTGTATTTATTTGTTGTGTAGGTGGAGGAAAGAGAAAATAATATTTTATTAAAAGATTGGATTGAGATGAGTTGTTGATAAAGATAGTCTAAGGGCTGTTTTTAAGAGGATGTTTTTCCTTACAATATGATGTACTAGACTATTTCAACCAATCAGAATTAAGTATTATTTATGCATCCACCTTTTTCAGAATTATTTCCGCAACTTTAGTTATTTTCATCCAATCATGATAATTTATTAATAATATTACTAGATTATTTCAACCAATCAGAATTAAGTATTAGTTACGCATTCACCTTTTTCGAAATTATTTTCGCAACTTTAGTGATTTTCATCCAATCATGATAATTCATTAATAACATTGTAATAACAATTACTTGCTTTAACACAGCCCTAAGGGCTGTAGTTAGCAAAACCCTTTATAAAATTTATTATCTATACTATCTATAAAGCAAAAATGGTCAAAGGTGAAAGTGGAAAAGTCAAGAAGTGAAATGTGAAATGTTGAAAAATGTATATAAGGAAATTATGAAATATAATTAATACTCTTATTAAAACACCCCATTACTTAAAAGTACAATGATTTATACATATTGTACAACCAATTAAAACAATTAATACAAATCACAAACCGGGTTGACCCGGGACGCTTCAAACCCAGCGGGTTGAACTGGTTTAATTTGACCCGTTTTCGACCCAACCTAGCAAGTTGACCCGGTTTAAATCGACCAAAATTTTGACCGGAACGGTTTAACCGGTTGAACCACCCGGGTCGAACCGGGTTTCAAAACATATCTAGCAAATTAAATACAACCAATTAAAACAATTAATACAAATCACAAACAGGGTTGACCCGGGACGCTTCAAACCCGACGGGTTGGATTGGTTTAGTTTGACCCATTTTTGACCCAACCTAGCAAATTGACCCGGTTTAAATCAACCAATTTTTCGACCGGAACGGTTCAACCGGTTGAACCACCCGGGTCGAACCGGGTTTCAAAACATATCTACCAAATTAAATATAACAAATTAAAACAATTAATACATATCACAAACCGGGTTGACCCGGGACGCTTCAAACCCGAAGGGTTGAACCGGTTTAATTTGATCCGTTTTCGACCCAACCTAGCAAGTTGACCCGGTTTAAATCGACCAATTTTTCGACCGGAACGGTTCAACCGGTTGAACCACCCGGGTCAAACCGGGTTTCAAAACATTATGTTGAATTCCCAAATCTTCAAACTTTTATTATTTTTCATTTATAACCAATAATTTTTTTTATCAATAAACTATCTGTCGCTATAAAATCCTGTTGCTATGCACGGGTACTCGTCTAGTTGTATTAAATATATGTAATTTCACTCTTTTATACCCGTCTCAAATTCAAACCCACTTACAAACCAAATGGACCCTTAAAGAAAAGAAAAATGATTGGCATGACTAATTTTATGCTTAATACATTCAACATATGACAAGTGAAGTATAATATTTATTTCTCCTCATGATAACCTTTAATTATTCAAAGTGTTCTGATCTAATTATTAAATATAAAATTAGACATGACAATCATTACTCGAAAGAAAAATGAAACCTCGTGTTACTTTTTCAAATTTTTTACATTAAACTTTCTAATTGATTAAACACTCGTATAGCATTATACCAAAAATGCAATAATATTTGAAATTTTGAATACTGCATATATCGTTACTTAGAATTTTAATTAAGTTGTTTAGTGTATGTTTGGCGACAAGCTTTTTAAAGTATTTTTGAACATTTTAAGTAGAGTAAACTACACCGTTCGTCCTTGTGGTTTGCGTTGACCGCAGACCTTCGTCCTTTGACCAAAAAAATTGCACCGTTCGCCCTTAAGTCAGAAACGTTATGCACCGTTTGTCCCTCCTTCTAACGGGGTGGACTAACGCTCGTTAACTTGTTTGCTTATGAGGGTATAATAGTCATTTTGCACTATATGGACGAACGGTGCAATTTTTCGCTTTTAGTCCATTTTTTAACGCTTTCTTCCGTTTTTTTACGTTTTCGCCCGTTTTCGTCCCTTTTTTACGTTTTCGCCTATTTTCGTCCGTTTTTATCCCGTTTTTTACGTTTCCATCCATTTTTTTTACGTTTTCACCAGTTTATTTTATGTTTTCATCCGGTTTTCACGTTTTCACATTTTTTTATGTTTTCGCCCGTTTATTTTACGTTTTCTTTCATTTTTTTACGTTTTCGTCTGTTTATTTTAAGTTTTCGCCATTTTTTTTTACGTTTTTGTCCATTTTTTACGTTTTCGTCTGTAATTTTATGTTTCCGTCCATATTTTTACGTTTTCGTCTGTTTTTTTACGTTTTCGTCTGGCTTTTAGTCCCTTTTTTAACGCTTTCTTCCGTTTTTTTACGTTTTCGCCCGTTTTCGTCCATTTTTTTACATTGTCACCCGTTTTCGTCCATTTTTTTCCATTATTATCCGTTTTTATCCATTCTTAAATAAACTTTATATTCACATTTTTACTAGTAAATATTATGATCACTTTTCATTTTCAAAAATTTAATAAAAAAATCTATCAAAAAAAAAAAAAAACTTAATAAAAATAGTTTCAAAATTATACCCTCGCTCAATCCGAAACACAAACACAAACAACCAATCCACATCCAAACTAACACAACAAATCCAAATACTACTCTAAATCTCAACTCCAAATCCAAGTGACAAATCCAAATCCCAATCGGCTCACTCACCAATCCAAACTCCACATCCGAATGAAATACAACCTCAACAAAATCAACTAATCCTAAACCCAACATCACAACCTCTTCAGCCATGAAATAAGTTTATGTTGAAGCTTATGAGCTATAAAAAAATGAGGTTTTGTAACTTTGCAATTTCTGTATAAACTCATTAACATGATTAATTGACAACTTGTTTAGTTTATGTCATATTAGGAATTGAATGTTGCTATATATGTTATTTTAAAAATGTTAATGAAAAAGAAGATAGGGGGCGCGTAGGGGTAGATTACCGTCGGAAAAACAAAGAGGAAGGGGCGGCAGAGTCTCGGTGGTGGCGGTGGTCACTGTGGTTGCGCGTGGAGGTGGTTGTAGGGGGATCCGTGAGCTAAAACGCTCCAGAAAGAATGGGGATGTCCCGATCTATCAATTTGGCGAATAAAAAGTCTCGCCGGAAAATTCTCCGGCGACGGCAGTGCCGAAATCTGCTGGTGTTTGCTGGAAAATATGAAGATTCCGGTGGGTTTAGAGAGAGAAAGAGTGTGTGTGTGAGTTTAGTGTAAAAATGAAATAAATAAGTAATTAAATGGTTTATATATTAAAATGGATGTGAAATTACGAATATACCCTTATGGTTAACGAGCGTTAGTGGCCCCGTTGGATGGAGGGACAAACGGTGCATAACGTTTCTGACTTAAGGCCCAACGATGCAATTTTTTTGGTCAAAGGACGAAGGACGTCGGTCAACGCAAACCACAAGGACGAACGGTGTAGTTTACTCTTTTAAGTATTTAACATTTGAATATTAAAGCTTGCTTGATTATGAACATTTAGCATTTTTGTTTTGTTTAACTTCTACTACTTTTTTAAATGCTCATTTCTTAAGCATTTAACATTTAGCATTTTTATTTTATTTAAATGCTACTTTTATAATTACAACCACATTACCAATCGTGTTTTAGTAAATAAACAGTCACTGCTAAATGCTAACTATGATTGCTAACTGCTACTGCTAATTACCATCACTCGTTACAAAACATACCCTGAATCTGATGAGTCACAAAGTTTTGATGGGTTACTAACGCTTTTGAATTTTTGTGACACAATGCTAATTTTTGTAAAATCTCAATGAATGCACTAGTTCTTTGAATATTGTGTTTCTAGTCTTTGAATATTGTGTTTATGGTTGTGTTCCTATAAATAATCGCAGATGCCGAATCAAGAGATAACATGTTAACTTTGTTTATCGTTTTAATAAAAGAAGCACGAATTAGTTTATTATTTTCCTTGTATTACACTTAAAAAAATTGTGCACATGTCAGCTTTTGATATTCGTTTCTAATTCTAAGAGGATGTGGTAAGGTGACGGTGAGTTAAAACTTAATGCATTGGCACCTCAATGTCACGTCAGCTTTTTTCTTTTAACCTTAACTCTTGATTTTTCATCCCGGTAACATAACTCGCCTATAACTCACCTTAACTCAACTCCACCCTAAATATTTTCAATTTCAACCCCAATTTTTAACAAATACTTCATTTAAATAAAAATAAACATTTATAAAACAGAAATTACATAAAACATCTTAATTAAACTACGATAATTAAACATAAAAATATCTTAATTAAACTACAATTATTAAACATAAAACATCTTAACTAAAACTACGATTAATTAATTAAAACATCAAACAACGAAACAAAAATTAAAAGCCCTAAACAACGATACGACAATGATAATAAAACTACGATTCAGTAAAACGAATTATCTGAGACCCAGCCATCGTCACTCGAAGCACTCGAATCGTCGTCAGTTGTTGACACACGGGGCAATCAATGTTGCATTCGCCATGCACAACGAGCGTTTCTCCGAGCCTGTTTTTCTGTACGTTTGAATATTAAATGTTTATTGCACATGTTTTTTTTGTTTGAATTTGAATTTGAAATTTAAACTTTTAATACATCCCGCATTGAACAAGAAAATGAACTTAAGTTGATTAACAAGTTGTTTGGTGAGATCGCTCGTACTATTCGACAGAGGGAGTCTTGTGCTCAAGAAGTCGAAAGGTTACGTGAGCTGCCTCAAGTCCATCCAATAATCAGGGTCGGTCTAGAAACCCTTTTAAGAAATGATGAAACGGATTTGCAACTTCAAGTCGCCTTGAAAATGGTCAGGGGACAAGTGTTGCAAGTTTTGGAAGAAAAGTCAACACTCATCGATAATTACAAGTCTATTTAAATTGTGTCGTTATTTTATGTTTCGTATGTTTTCACTTTCATGTATTGTATTTGAAATTCAATGAATCGTATCGTTATTTTACTACACCATTATATAAAGCCCAACGTTTTTTTTTGTTCGTATTGTTTTGTATTCGATAATGAATTTTAAGTTGTGATTTGATTTTTAAATCATAGGGGTTGAATTTGTAATTTTTTCATTTTGGTATTCAAAAAAGAAACTAATATTACAAGGGCCAAAAGTGTAATTTTTTTAAACGTGTTGTTTAACGCACGTTAAGCACTTAACGTGCCGAGTTAACGTGCATTTGACTTTCACTCGCGGTAAGGTAACTCGGTCCATTTGTGGGGTGCGTTAAAACTTAACGCAGGTGACAAAGTCACCTTACCGAGTGGTCTAAGAGTGGAAGGTGTCGTGGTGAAGCTTCACCTCCTCATTTGGGGCCCACGGGTGCCACATCATCCCAACACCTCTTCACAACTAACCCCTCTTCACTCATAACTAACCTCAACTTACTCATTTGAGGCCCACCACTTACAACTTTATATTTTTATTCATTTCACTAAATAAATTAAATTCATTTCACAATAATTAAATATACCACACAATACTAATTTTATTTCATCAAATTAAAAAGGTACAATACGGGGGGAAAAAACAATGCGAAAAGAAAAAGAAAAAAAAACGATACGAAACTTAAAATAAACAATACGAAAATATAAAAAACGACACTAAATGCATATTAAACATTTTATTCATCGGCATCCTCATCGAGTTGTTAGTATTTCTTCGTAATTTTTGCTTGTCTCCTACAAATGATTTCGGCTCTGACCGGGTCAGTAACTAAGCTGGGATCTTGCGTGAGCATCTGCATTTCAAAAGCCTTTTCTTCCCTCCTCCTCCTCGCCTCGTAACAAGCCGTTTGAGCGTCTTTTGCTTGCGTATACTTTTCGGATAATTGTCCCGAAAAAGTACTCGTTTGACTCCCACCGGAGCTCGCCGCGCTCGACGTATCCGCCGACTTTTGTTTCTTTCCAGCTCGTTTGTTGGCACTTTTGGGACGAGGTCGTGCGTCCGGCCCGAATATATCCCCGAGACAAGAAATGTCTAACGGCTCCTCAGCATCCCATTTCGGGTAATTTCTCAAAAACTCCCAAACATGCTCATACGTGAAACCCCTCGCACCAAAGCGTTCTGCGAAACTCGCCTTGGCATTGTTGATTTGATTGATACGCGGGATTGCGCCCTCGCAACAAGTTTACCTTTCCAGGGATCTTGAGAATCTTACAATCCCCGCTAGGCAGTGTACCTGATCGTTGTAGTATAATATAGTGACAAGTACCGGGGGATTGATCGTTCAACTTAGGAATAGTGTCGCTAGGATTAGAAAGCCTACTAAACTAGGTCTAGAGGTGAGGGATGATTCTTTCTGTATTTTTATATTTTATGAAAAGCAAGTAAAATATCGGGTTTTGAAGGAGTGGGCGAAATTAGTTACTAGTCAACTAACCCAATAAACTAAAGATGCAATTAAAATAAAATAAAAAGAAATGAAATTAAACTAATGTGGTGGAAACAATAATGAGAAAAGATGTGTTTACTTAGATTTCATTACTCCCTAGATATCTTTTACCGATTGATTAGCTTATTACAATTGCATGGATGACGGGTTATATTCCTTAATACTAGTCGTAGGGCCATGTACAATATTCCCTAACTCTATAAGCTCCTACTTCACTCATATATCGAGCCGACTAAAAGCTCCTAACATGGGATCATTAGAATTCACTTATGCAATAAATACAACAAAAAATCGTAGTACACATCCGTTCATGTTTCTTAAGATGTTCAAGCAAGTTACCAATGGAAGTCTGCCAGTTTTTTTAAGCCTAACATCGAATACAATCATCCACAACATTTATAAACAAACAATCAACCAATAATCAACATCTAGGTTTCACTACATCTAAGCAAACACAATAAAAACCTAGCCTAGCATGTTAAAAGAAAGACAAGCATAAGATAGAATCAAACAACACATAGATATATTGAATGATTATTGGAAGACTTATCCTTATTCAAACATATATGAAAGAAGGGTTTGAAACCCCTGCAATATGAAGAAAATTTGACCTAGGGTTTATGCTCCTAATATTCCACACAATGTTCCACACTTTACAATGAAAATTTGGAAAAATATATATAGATAAAATATCCTGACGGCGTCATGTATTAGCTTCTGACGCCGTCAACTCGCCGCCAAGTTAAGAGTCGTATTGCCTAGATCCAGTCTTGACGCCTTCATGTAGAAATATACTCTGGGGCGTCACTTGTAACATGACCCTGACGGCCTTGGTGACGCCGTCAAGTCAATAACACTGAAAATGTTCTGGGACGTCACCTTATATTTTCCACATCCACCACTTTTGCCACTCTTGACGCCGTCATGTATGAAGCCTTGACGTCGTCAGGTACAGTTCCCAGTAAGGATTTTGAGACATTGTCGTTTTCTTCACTTTTATGCTCCAAAAATATTCAAAATGCTTCCATTTCCAGATTTCATCTCAAAAGTACCTAAAATGACAAAAGGAACGATTTAGGGCAGTAATTGATCAAATAATCACGAATTCGGGCTTAAATGTCCCCTTAAAAGCGGTACACTTTTCGCCTCATCAAATA
The DNA here is from genome assembly GCA_030686995.1 of Artemisia argyi. Taxonomy (NCBI): domain Eukaryota; kingdom Viridiplantae; phylum Streptophyta; class Magnoliopsida; order Asterales; family Asteraceae; genus Artemisia; species Artemisia argyi. The sequence goes on from CM060683.1 coordinate 28,995,175, forward strand.
CCCTTACACTTGAGATTTGCTTGTCCTCAAGCAAATGCGCTTTTATTCTAATCAAAATACAAGTTAGTGGTCATTTAACACTAATATAAAAGTAATTACAACAAATAATCGTTTCACTAAAAACCAAAAACAAGCACAGAGGTCATACACTAGTACCTCACAAATAGTGGTTAGATACTCACATCTCTCGGGTGTAATAAAGTATATATCACAATATGAAAATGAAAAACATCTCTTACTACCTGTTATAGCAAATAAATTACCATAGGCTTGGGAAATGATCAAACCTTCACCACTTGGCGTAAGCACCTAGGATAAACTATCAAAGTTGCCTTTTAAAGGGTTATAACATTAGGTGTAGGGATATGGAAAACACGGTTTTGTTGGATAAATGCAATATTTACTGGTGGCGAGTTAATCATCTTGGTTAATTACATGTACAATATGGCGTTGCTAAGCCAAGACTCGACTCGACTTAAGCTAATAAATCTAAAAAAACATAAAGCAAACATAAAATGAAATGGGATGGTAGTCCGTATGTTTTTTTCTCTTTCTTTTTCTTCATTTTTTCGATTTTTTTACTTTTTTTTATATATTTTTTTAATTTTTTTTACATACACTTTTACCCTACCATAAAAAATAATACATCATAGGGGATTTGCATTCCCCTTACACTTGAACTTTTACATACTTTACAAAAAACTATTCTAATGACTCGAATTAAGATAATTAAAACACTTGGAGTACTTTAAAAATTAACGCACATATGGGTAATAAATTGATGTTCTTCCCCATTACTCCATAACACTAGTACTTTACCCATGAGTCTCAATCGTCCCAAAACCATATATACAAGATATGACTCGACTTAACAACCATGTAATCAATTAGATAATTAACTAAGGGTTTAAACAAATAACAATAATGCACTAAAGATTAGTGTATACAAGGAAGGCTAAGGCAATTTGGTTGCACATTTGGGTGGATTGTAAACAAATTCTTCCTTTAAGTAAGATACTTAAAGTTAGAAACGAAAAGATAGGCTCGGAGGGGTGTACTAAGGGTATCGTGTACTAAAAATGAGTACAACGCTAAGGTTTGGGAAAATTAATTGACTTCACTAGTCAAGTAATATGACTTAAATGGTCAAGTAATTATGATACGGGTTTAAACACAAGGGTGATCCTAATGCCTCTTATCATGTAGTAAATCCTACTACACGAATGTAGTCTCACTAGCGGTCTCGGGATGCATCACTAACGCAAGTTCTAGAATCTAAATGCTACCGATACACTCATAAGCACTAATAATGAATGCTTTTCCTATCAAATCTAAAAGCGAACCTCACATATTTGGGTGGAAATTTTTTTTAAGTGGTACAGTTTTGTGCTAGTCATACAACTCCTATCCATGAGATGCTTGTTAAGGCTAAAGTTTCACTCCTAAATGTTGTAAAAAAATTTAAATTTGGCGCTAAAATTGCCTAACAAATATTTCTCTCAGTTTTATTACACTTTCACTATCAAACAAAACAAAAATCAAGTGGAGTTGTATCCTATAAGGTATCATCATTTACCCCCCCCCCCCTTACACTTAAGATGAACATTATCCTCAATGTTCAATTAAAGGTTGTAAAAGTAAACAGGTAAAAGAATGAAAACAAATACTCCCCTGATTCGTTCGGTATGGATAGTGTTTCAACAAGGTTATATCTTCCTCCAACAAAATGAACTTTGAAAGCTTCACTCCAGAAATATAAATCATCTTCTTGTCATATATAACCTGTTAAACCTGAGAAAACAATCAAGGCAAACCTCGCGTAAAATCGGGGGCAATCTATATATACTAATAAAAATCATAGAAAATAATTTAAGATATAATGCTTGTGGAATGAATATTTGCAGATTTCCTAGAGTTTATAAAACTAAAAAATCAACAAAAACTTTAAGACTCTGGTTTAAACAAAAGTCGCAAAAAATTTTCAGAATTTTAGTACCTGACGCCGTCAGGTTGTAACTCCTGACGCCGTCAGAATGTTCCTGGAAAAATCTTATGTTAAGTTTCCGGAAAATTTCTGGAAAAACTTATGCCTTATTTCCTGGAAAATCCTGCAAAACATCATTATGACTCGATGCAAGCATTTGACTCAAACAAATACTAATATACATGCTCATTTAATATTGTAGTGAATCATGCTCATTTTCGTTCTTACAAACAAATTTGGATTTCCCTTACACTTAGCTTTTGCAAAATACCTTTATATGTAATTAAGACGAAGTTAAAAACAAATTAAAGCATTTTCATAATTTACTTTGAAACATGATCTACCAACAATAAAAATAAAACATGCGTACGGAAACAAATAAAATCAAACAAATAAAAACACACAAAACATGGGTTGCCTCCCAAGAAGCGCTTTTCTTTATTTACGAGTCTTGTAGCTAGACTCAAGGTCATGGGCAATTACGTTTTCTTTTCCCACCTTTCAATTGATTCTCTTAACCTTTGAACTACTTCATTGTCAACTTTATATTTAGGTCCAAGGGCTAAACAATTCTTATAGTAAAGGCTCCTCTTTTCCCAAACAAAATTCATTCCTTTACTCTTATCATCTTCGTTAATGTCCTCGATTGCATTAATATTATCCATATCAAGTTGAGCACATAACGAAACTCCTTCATTTTATTAGGCATTCTATAGGTGATCCAATCGGTCCCATTAGAAAATTGGACCGTTCCCTCTATTCGATCGTGTTTTAACTTGGACTCCTCAACAAATGACTTACCTAGTACCACATGGGATAAGCGACAATCTATAATATTGGCCAAGTCTTCCACAACCATAAAGTCCACTAGGTAAGTAAAGTTCCCAACAAAGACATGTACACCTTTAACTCTCCCGACAAAGTTACAAACTCCACCGGGGTATTTGGGATATTTCCTAGGTCCGAGTCTTGTTGTTACTAACTCATTATAGACACTTGAAGACATAATATTGAGCGGGGATTCAAAATCTATGTAGGCTTGATCAATGCATTTATACCCAATCATACATGGTATCTTCACATTCTTAGCTTCACATCTTTTAATCTTAGGGTCAATCTTAACAAAGGGAGGCCTAGGGTTATCAATGAAATTGTTATAATAAGCGATTTCTTCCTTAGTGGGATATAAATTGAAATAATCGTCATTTAAACCCTCCTCTTCTTCTTCCTTAACATCATCTGCAATTGCCAAGTTATTGGGTTCAAGTTCCTTATCTAAGTCCATGGCTATTGCTAAGTCATTAAGCGCATAGTCTAGCTCAATATCTACCAATCTATTTAGTTCTCTAAGTTCCCTAATCTCATTCTCAATCTGTTCACGCAACACAGCAACTTCACTAGGTGAAAGAGGTGGATTCGCATTTTCCATAATGGCCAACGAAATAGTCAATGAACTTAATTTACTAACAAAGGCACGGAGAAAAAGATAGACTAAAGAAAACCTAAAAATAAAAATCTTACTAGAAAAGAATCTAGCAAGTAGACCTAATAAAAATAAATTCTAACCTAGACAATGACTATTCCCCGAGCTGCAACGCCAAAAACTTGACACGCAGGATTGCGCCCTCGCAACAGGTTTTACCTCTCAATGGGATCTTGAGAAGCTTGCAATCCTCGCCAGGCAGTGTACCTAATCGTTGTAGTATACTATAGTGACAAGTACCGGGGGATTGATCGTTCAACTCAGGAATAATGTCGCTAGGATTAGAAAGCCTACTAAACTAGGTCTAGAGGTGAGGGATGATTCTTTTTGTATTTTTATATTTTATGAAAAGCAAGTAAAATCTCAGGTTTTGAAGGACTGGGCAGAATTAGTTGCTAGTCAACTAACCCAATAAACTAAAGATGCAATTAAAATAAAATAAAAAGAAATGAAATTAAACTAATGTGGTGGAAACAATAATGAGAAAAGACGTGTTTACTTATATTTCATTACTCCCTAGATATCTTTTACCGGTTGATTAGTCTGTTACAATTGCATGGATGATGGGTTATATTCCTTAATACTAGTCGTAGGGCCGTGTACAATATTCCCTAACTCTATAAGCTCCTACTTCACTCCTATGTCGAGCCGACTAAAAGCTCCTAACATGGGATCATTAAAATTCACTTATGCATTAAATACAACTAAAAATCATAGTACACCTCCGATCATGTTTCTTAAGACGTTCAAGCAAGTTACCAATGGAAGTCTATCAGTTTTCTTAAGCCTAACATCGAATACAATCATCCACAACAATTATAAACAAACAATCAACCAATAATCAACATTTAGGTTTCACTACATCTAAGCAAACACAATAAAAACCTAGCCTAGCATGTTAAAATAAAGACAAGCATAAGATAGAATCAAACAACACATAGACATATTGAATGATTATTGAAAGACTTATCTTTATTCAAACATGAATGAAAGAAGGGTTTGAAACCCCTGCAATATGAAGAAAATTCGACCTAGGGTTTACACTCCTAATATTCCACACAATGATCCACACTTTACAATGAAAATTTGGAAAAATATATATAGATAAAACATCCTGACGGCGTCATGTATTAGCTTCTGACGCCGTCAACTCGCCGCCAAGTTAAGAGTCGTATTGCCTAGATCCAGTCTTGACGCCTTCATGTAAAAATATACTCTGGGCCGTCACTTGTAACATGACCCTGACGGCCTTGGTGACGCCGTCAGGTCAATAACACTGAAAATATTCTGGGCCGTCACCTTATATTTTCCACATCCACCACTTTTGCCACTCTTGACGCCGTCATGTATGAAGCCTTGACGTCGTCATGTACTGTTCCCAGCAAGGATTTTAAGACTTTGCCGTTTTCTTCACTTTAATGCTCCAAAAACGTTAAAAATGATTCTTTTTCCAGATTTCATCTCAAAAATACCTAAAATGATAAAAGGAACGATTTAGGGCAGTAATTGATCAAATAATCACGAATTCGGGCTTAAATGACCCCTTAAAAGCGGTACACTTTTCGCCTCATCATTGATCATGCTCATTCTCACCACTTCGACGCCCCAAATGCTTATATATAGCGTTGAACTTTTGGCAGTCGCCGTTCATTCTCTTCCATTTACCGGTAAGCATATTCTTGCCTCTAGGGTCATCCACAGTTTGCTGGTTGAACGTTTCTGTAATTTCGTTCCAAAAGAAGTCTTCGGTTTTGTCATTGCCCATATCTTTGTCTTGCGAAAATTCTATCCAAATTTCCGCAAGAAGCTTTTCTTCGGCCTTGGACCATTTCCGATTCACACGCGTTTGACCTGCAAGTTCCAAGTCATCGCCATCGTCGGCATCTAAGTTTACGACTTTTTTTTTTTCCTTTGACGGCCTTGGTTTTCTTGCCTCTACCTTTGGCCGGAGACCGTGCTTTTGGAACTTTAAACTGAGGTTCGACCTGAGGTTGTGGTTCGACTTGGGGTTGTGATTGATGAGCTGGGAACGAGGATGGTTGAGATGGGTTAAAAAATTATGATGACAACATTCGTTGAGAATGACTTACGAACCCCCTTGTTGCAACGCAAGTTGTTGATTAGCATAAACGTCCATCGGATTGAAAGGTTGTGAACCATATGGTGATGAAGGTTGTGGGGAATTTTGCGACGAGGGATTAGAAGCGTTTGACGATCCCCCGTATCGTTGGTTTGAAGTTAGGAGGGTTGTGAAATAACCGGGTTCGTTCGGGTTTTGAGACATTTTCTTGGTTGAAGTTATGTATTTGTTGAGTTGTAGTGATGAAAGTATGTGAAATTGGTTTGTTATTTATAGGGTATGTAAAACTTTTTAAAAACAAAAAAAGAGAGAAAAAAAGAACCGTTTGATATAAACGGTAATATTACCGTTTGCAAAATAATTAAAATCATGCTCCTTTTGCTCCACTTTTGGTACGCATTGTCAGAAAGTATAGCTCGTCTTCTGCACGAGCAAGCATACAACAACGAGCTGTGGCGAGGGGGTGGTGGTACCGTGGCGAGCTCCAACGAGCTCCACGTCGGACGACGAGGAGGAGTGGTGAGACCACACCCACTGCTCTAATATGTCGACTTTGTGTGTTTATATGCCTGCCTAAGAAAGCTTTGAGTTGCTTCAAGTTATCCGGTTTATTATGTTATAGTTAAGTTTCGGGTAAAATTCAATCTAATAGTAATAAACTTTCTCAAATATTAACGTATCAGTTGTCATCACAAAAAAAATTATTATAATATCTTACAAATTTTCTAATTTTGTATTAATATCATAAGTTTGCTGATGTGACATGAGTTGTTACCGGCTGTTCAGGTTAATTTGGCTTTTGTTTTACTTCTTTTTTTTTTTCTTTACTTTCCTTATTCATCATCTTCTTCTTCCTAATTTATTTTCTTCATCTTCCTTTTTCATATCTTTACTATCACACACAAAAACCCCAAATCACTCCACACCCACCACCTTCACCTCCCATTACCGCCACAACCTACTACCACCGTGACCTCCTGCTAGTACCGATACCACCACCTCTACCCGCCGTCGTCAGCTCACACACGCCCCCCCTCTTGTCGTTAGGCCTCACCACCATTGACTTTTAAAAGTGGTTCGAAAATTAGAGAAGATGATTAGAAAAATTCTCGAAAAATCGGAGAAGGCGACCGGAAAAAGTGGGCGAGATATTGTTGAAGATAACCAAAAATGACATGGCATCAATGTGATATATACTTAATGAAATTTGCAGGTTAAAAATAAATTAATGATGATATGAACCAAAAATGACAAAATTTGTAAAGTATTGTGGAAATTGTTTGAATTGATGTCCGATATGTAAATATTTGAAAACATATGTTGCTATTATATGAATTAAACCCTTAAGTTTCTTTTTTTTTAGAAAGGCAACATTTTATAAAGGATAAACCCTTAAGTTTCTAACTACACATTTCAAACTTATTAAACATTTTGAGCTCTTTTATCTCTTGCGCCTTGCGGTGAAGGTTAGAGAATCTATACTCCTTGCTTTGTTTGTGTTTGGAATTAAAGTTCGTTATTCTTCTTGTCCCTACTTTACTTATGCTTTTTCATGTCAAAATCTAGGAAGTTTTTGTACAAATAATCAATGTAAAACTAAGTAGGGAATCTACGATTTAAAACTTAATTAAAAGAGATGTCCTTTCGATGATGTAAATCATGCAACAAAGTAACAAACTTACAAAAAATGAATCTCAAAAAAGTTAACAACTATATTGACAAGATAAAGTTCTAAATAAAAGATCAATGCCAAAATACATGCTACACAAAATGGAGTTGGTAGTTCGGGTCAAAGTTTGATTCAACCAATCCATGATAGATTGTTTAAGTAATCGAGTTACAATTACCAACTTTTTACATTACAAATATCACAACTGAAACAATTACATTTATCTTTCGGAGCAAGTTTATATTACCAGGGACTGTTTAATTCCTTTTAACTTATTGAAGAACATGTCGAGGTGACTATTTACCCGGAACACATGTTTCCTCAAAAGACCTTGTGTACGGGTCAGTGCCAGATTAATGACCTAAAGTTATCATGTGTATTCCTTTACGCCCGACGCCCGACTAACGCCCGACACCGACCAACACCGACCGACACAAACCGACCTTAACTCGGGTCGAGACTTGGTTTGGGTTTTCATCCTTGTCGGGACTCGGGTCGGGTCGGGATTACCCGAGAAAACACAAAAAATACCATACAAATCGGTTTGTTTCGGGACTCAGGTCGAGATTCGGGATTACCCGAACTAGAATCGGGTCGGGATTCGGTTAGGATTTTCAGCCTTGTCGGTTTTGGGACTTGTCGGGATCGGGTCGGTTTCGGCCCAATGCTCAGAACTTAAAGTTTAAAAAGAGTAATATTGAAATATAAATTAAAAATAAGTGTCATTATTTATTACAATTTTTAAAAAAATTTCCCTATAAAATCTCTTATATGCTTATTTTAAAGAAAACTAGAAGAAATAAAACACTATATTGTATTTATAAAAATATTTATTAGGAAAACACAACCAAACACCCCCTAAAAACACAAAAACACATAGCAAAACCTTAGAAAAACAGAGATCCTTAAAAATGGAAGAATACAAGACACTAATCCATGAAGCATTTGGAGAGTCATCAGATGAAGATGAATTAATATTTGGGGAAAATCCAAAATGGGAACATGTAACAGAAATAAAGGGTTTAAGTTTATGTAGAGACTTTTTAACAGTTGACCAACAGTCAACTTTGCTAGATTCAATCCTACAAGGTTGTTTTCTTGTTTTCTTAGTTTTGTTACACTTGTCTTTCAGTTATATTAAGTTGGTTATCATGATTCAAATTTGTGCCTAAAGATAAATTGCATAAAACAAATGCAAGTCTCCAAAAGGTTTAAATTGGCGGAGAAACCCCAACTCGGTACACCCGCGGGTGTCCACTTAGCGAACGGGGCCGTTTGGGATTACTGGCCCCAAAGTTGCCGCCCGTGAGGTTTGAACTTGAGACCTCTGCTGGAGAATCCCAAGCCCCCACCACTAGGCTGCACCTTTCCAAGTGAGGAGGAGTAGACTAGTTATATTTTTAGGCATATGTGAACCATATGGATTTTTTCAGCTTAGTCTATGATTTGGTTAAAAATATGGATTCTTTTTCTTTCTGAAATGCAACGCGTCCCAAATTTTTGCTCTACAATGCTACTTTACTTTAAGGAAATGCGCCTCATAATTCTTAGGCCCGGATCCGCTACTGAATGCTTATTTGATTAAGAAAATTCAAAGCCTAAAATTATTCATACGTACGCAGTATAAACTACAATGACTACTAGGGGCCAAAAGTGAAAGTAAGTTGGTTTGTATTTCATTTGCATAGCCCTACACTTTCAAGTTGAGAATCAAGGGGCGTTTGTTTTAGCCTATTTAGTTGGCTTATTAGCTTATTTAAGCGGGTTTTGATGAGCTTGTTTTGTAGTGGCTTATTTGGTCATTTGACCTGCATAAGTAAATCAAAACATCTTAGCTTATTTACTCATTATCATATGCTAATCCAAACACTCATCTAGGGCTTGTAAGCTTAATCTTTATAAGCTCGTAAGCCTAAAAAATAAGTTTTGACCTACACATAATGCATTCTCCACTTGTAAGTTGGGCAAATATGGCATTTTGAAGTTTATATTGGGTTAATATGTAATTATCCCTTCATTTTAATTCTTGAATCACAAGAGTAATGTACTTGTCTCAATGCTAGTTGTGTTATACTTTGATTCGTAACATTTTAGTCATTAAACTTGGTAAAAGTGTTCCATTTCGAGATTTTTAGTGAGTTTGATCAGTTATATTTAGTCCTAATTATTAGTAAAAATCTTATATCTTTGTTATTTCACATGGACTAATGTGGAACATTTGAGGTACGTAGCTATCTTATGGCATATGTATGGCGAAAGCGGAACACTTTTCAAAGTTTACTCACCAGTGTGATACATTTTGGAAAAGTGAAGTTGATATGAAACTACTGCAAATTGTTTTGCCAACATGTGTGCAGATAAGGGTACTTTTTGTAAGTTTTAAAGTAGTTGCGAGTCATTTTATTGGAAGTGAAATGGATGGCACATTTTTGACTGTTAAAAGTAACCTGAACGATAGTCTTTCTTGTTGTCAAACCAAAGTAGCTCTCTTTATAGGCAAAACTAATACGGAGTACAAGTTTTGTTGTAAATCAGGCCCACATATATACTCTATGCCGATTTTGTTAAAAATGAATATGATGTCTCAAAAGTCATATTAACAACTTCATATGTGAAAACGAAAAGCAACCAATTTTGACAATATTAGTCATCTATTGTGATGCACAGGTCTATGTGTGTGGTACAGAGAAAAGAGGAGGGGGGGGGGGGGGGGGGGGGGGGGGAATAATAAAAATGTTAAAAAGATTGCATTTGCACAAAATTACCTACGAAGTTTGTGATTATTGGTATTCGTTATGTCCTTTCATAGCTTTCTGAGTTTGAAAAGAGTGATTGCACTAATTCTTTGTTCATTTGTAACTCATGCCTGCAGAAGGATGGCTCAGTGATGCCGCTCACAATCAGGTCTGACAATAAAGCAAATCAAATTTACTCTCTTTTGTGTTGATTATAACTGAAGTTTTTACATGATCAAGTCGTGTTGTTGCAAACACATTTATAATCTGGGATTAAGAGGCATAGTGTGTGTGTTTCTTTTCTTTTTGTTTCATGTAATTTTGCATTCCATGGTTTTTTTTTGTATCATGGTGCAAATATAATATGTTGAACAAGATACGTCTTGTTTGTGTTTTTCAATGGTTATATATATACATCATACTAATATAAAATTGCTACGGAGCGTAAGATCCTATTGTAATAAATTACATATTTCTTCTTCAGCTAAAGAAACTGTACCCTTTTTGTTTGAAATCATGTAATTAAAGTTACCCTATATTGAAGATGGTTTCGTTCACATGTTTTGGTAACTCACTTAGGTTTACTAATGAGCGCTAGTTTTGTGATTTCACAAGTTTTGTTACTCTCATTGCAGGCTATGAGGTTTGGTGATCTTCCATTATGGGCAAATGAGCTATCAACAAGTGTTCACGAGCTTGTTCAGTATAGCGATTATGATCCTGAATCAGTAGACACTAATACCTGTGAAATGGATGAAGAAGAATGCATATTTCCGTCAGAGCTGCTACGCAGGGAGCCTCTCTTTAATCAACTCATTGTTAACTCATACCAGCCAGGTGAGGTGCGGCACAATCTTTTTTTTTTTTTTCCCCAAAAAATCATGCTCGTTATCTTATTTACACCAAATTTTGTATCTGAAATGGGTCGATTTGGGCTATATTTTGTTCTAACGGGTCAATCCAGTGCAATTTAAATTTTGGTTGCGAATTGTAGGTTTAAATTGTTGAAAAGTTATTTAAACTTTACTATATACCTATAAGTCTATAACCCTCATAAATAACTTTACTAAAAAACTTAGATTATTATCTTAAGTACATTCTTCTTTCACTGGCATTTTGACCCGAGTCAACTTTCACCGACATGTATTAAACCTAAGGTTACAGGTAATGCTTAAACTGGTTTATTAAAAATCATAAAAAAGAATTGAAGATTTCATTATCTTCGAGACTGAAATAGTAAAAAAAGGGGAAAAAAAAAAGAAGGTAAAGTACAATCTTGATAAACATGAACCATCTGCGAAACATCGGTTGTGGCTCCTAGTTGTGGATTTTTTATAACTTTTTAAGTGACTGATACAGTACCATAAATAGTTTCCAATTTTAAATTCCTTTTTTCGGTGGTTCAATATCAGGGAATCTGTGCACATGTTGACTTAATGCGGTTTGAAGATGGAATAGCGCTAGTCTCCTTAGAATCATCTTGTGTGATGCATTTCAGCCGTGTTGTTACAAATGAAAAACAAATAGAAGCTAAGATCCCTGTTTACTTGACGCCCGGGTCTTTACTCTTGATATATGGTGAAGCCCGATATCAATGGAAACATGAAATCAACCGCAAACCTGGTTTTCAGAATTGGGATGGGCTAGAAATTGATCAGAAAAGAAGAACCTCCGTTACATTGAGAAAGCTATGCAACAGTGAGTAGTACGCACCACTGCATTTTGAACTGGTATCAACTATATTCTGAATATGATTACCCGATTTTTGGTGTTTTCATGTCGTAGATTTTCAGTTCCTAAATTTAGCATAGAACGTAACTGATTCTGATGATCTAATTATTTCTGGATCGTTTTTTATGCAAATTCTTAAATAATTAGAATTAGAATTTGGCAACACTCGGAACAATCAAAACTTATTGATTAATATGATCATCAATACTTCAAACAATAGGTCGCATGTAGCCCTTTTGTTAAGCTCATGTCTCGATTTAGTTATTCGATATCAGATAATCACTTACAAGCCTCAGCTAAGACAAATGTACATGGTATGTGTGCGTTTGTGATTCAAAATGGTATATTACAAAATGCAATGCCAAACGTCAGCAAAACATCTATCCTTTACAAAATTCTACATTATATTTGTGCAGACCTATTACCTGTATCCTAAAGTACAAAATATAGATTTACAGATGTTAAGAACCCTATCCAAAGCACACAAAGCTTCACTAGGTCACCAGCTATTGGATTTAGCCGGCTAAACATATAAGAACATAAGAGAACGGTAACCATTTGACCTGAGCTCACCCATAACCCAATTTGAGTTGCACCCGTCTCAAAGAAAATCTTGTCCCAAGCCAAACCGAGCCCAAGTTGAGCCAAATACATAACAATAGCTACGTGTGAGCGATGAAACCCACTCTCGGCCCACACAAGCCAAGCCGATAACCCCATTACAAAAGCCGAGGACAAACATGTTAGCTGAATGGCCCACAAGGGTGGGATCCAAAATGGTCGTTCTAGGTTCTTGTAGTCGTTATCACCGGACATCAAGATGATGGTTAAGGTTAGGCCCACCGGGACCGCAATGGCTAAACTCAACGACCGGATCCCACGACTAGCTGTAGAAGGTTTCTTCTGGGATCTTGTTCTCGATACGTTATACGTCATGGTGCCGATAGTTATTGTAGATATGTCTTTTTTGTTATGTCTATGGATTTTCTTAGGTTGTTTGATAAAATGTTAGTTTTGTTATGGGATGGTTACGAGAATTCTTAGGAAATGTTTTGTTCACATTAGATGGTCGGTTTTTCGCGGGAAAATGTGACACGTGGCAGAAGAAGGTGATGCTAAGGCAAATTGACACTATGCTGCCAATTAGATTTTCGGTTAAAATTGTTAATAACCTGGGTCCTGGGCTTGTTAACTACTGGGCTTAAATGGCCAATGCAAGTAGTCACTTTATGTAGCAGGCCCAATATTTATCCAGGCTCGCATGGTAGGAGTTGAGGGCTTGTATTTTTGGGCTCGTCACAGAACCCAAATTTAGGAATGAAAATAGGGGTGTTCATCGGTTCGGTTATCGGTTAATCGGTTTATTCGGTTAAAATTTTTTTTTGGGTCATAACCGAAAACCGAACCGAAAATATCTATAACCGAACCGAACCAAGAACCGAACCGAAGTTCGGTTCGGTTATGGGTCAAAACCGAAAACCGAATTTTTTACTTAAATTACACTATTTATATTTTTTTTGAATTTAATTATATATATTTTTGGCAAAAAAAATATTTCAAGCATAAAAAAGTGTTTTTTTATATTAGTATAAAATTTTAATGGATATTTTTTATATTTAAAATAATATAAATATATAAAAAATATATATATTTATATAAATTCGGTTTTCGGTTCAGATAGCTAAACCCATATCCGAACCGAAAACCGAATTTTTAATTCGGTTCGGTTCGGTTTTAACAAGTTCGGTTCGGTTATATGTTCGGTTCGGTTTTATTTCGGTTCTGTTCGGTTCGGTTTTCGGTTTATTCGGTTAATTAACCGAACCGTGAACACCCCTAAATGAAAATGGGGCAGGGAGCCTCCGTAACCAATCTATACAACATGGATACGACCGGGCGAAAATAAGTGTAGAGACGATATTCATAGAAGTCGACAACCAATGTGTAAGTTTATGTACATAACTCGATATTATATTATTAAAAATGAGATTCGTATAAACGATTGATGAATTTTTTCTCAAACCATCTTAAGATGTGTACCTAGAAATGTTTGGACCTTGTAACTCTTGTGGCAACAAATCAGATTCATGCATTAAGAGAAATGATTTATTCTTTTAGTTATTCTTATACTGTCACATATTAATCGTCCAATGGTAAATAAGAAAAGGGTTTGTTTTACTAACTTGATGGATGATTGACATATAAGTCGTAGAAGGATGAGTAGGATATATAACAATTCTCATTCTCAAAATATATGTATATTTAAAAAAATAAGATTTAAATGCTAGGTTGCAAAAGGTTGATGTCTGGCATCTCAAACCGGCCCACAATAGGCTGACCATCTCAAACTGGGAACCATACTCACTCAATGATTATGGCTATGAGAATGTCATAAATTGAACCATTAAACTTGTGCTTGTTAGATGGCATCCATCACCAAATGACCTATACATTATCATAACGAGGTGGGCGACGGGCCGCCGCGTTGCGACGGGGCGTCGTTTCACGTCGTTGATAATTGCACGGTATTTATAAACATTCGTCCGATACTTTAAACATGTACGGACCATTACCACAATTGATCGTGTCATCTACCTGAGCACCTAAAGATGTGATAGCGAACATTGAGTTATAAGCTCATATATTTTCCATGAAGTGGCGATCTGTAAACAGCTGCTTTATGTAATTCGGGTACTCCGGCTGATTCTGTAGTAATACCTTGCCACCCATACAACACTTATGGTACTCCGGAGAGAGTCTGCTTCCATGTTTCAGCCTTTCTTCAAACCAAAATAATGCTCTGCAATGTGTACAAATCCTTTTACATGGGCCTAAAGACAGGTACGTGTCCGGAGGTCCTGCAATGAGGCGAAATAAAATTAAGGTAAATGTGCGTGCACACGGTAACAGGAAATGATGTGGACAAAATCTAGCTAAAATTTCCAAAATCTTCATAAATCCTCCACCACATTCTTTTTTGTATATAACAGCATCAAACTCGACTACCATGATATTGGTCTTTTGGCCAAAATTACTAAATTTTTTGCACTTGAACTTCTGGATTCATTCAGGATTTGAGTGCTTGGAGTTTGAATTTTAAGAGTTCAATTTTTCTTATGATGATTATACAAATCATTAAATTACATAATGTATTTTCATTTCTTTATAATTTCTACATCTATACTTATACGAAGTAGAATAAAATAACAATATTAGATCTTTAGTTCTATGAATCTAATGATTCTAATTCAATAATACGTGTTAAGAGTTTTCTTTTATAGGACCACATTTATCTATACTATTTATAAAGAGTAAATGGTCAAAAAGTCAAGAAGTGAAAAGTGAAAAACTTAAATTAATGTTTTGCCTAAATTACCCTTAATTAATGCATTTAACACTCCTTAATACCTCTCATTTAAAACTTAATCAAAACTTAAATGAAAACATGGAAACTTACATTACACATTCAATTTTTTTGTCAACTTAAAAACATGGAAAGTTAAATGAATAATTAATAAATGAAAACATAAAAATTAAAAAATGTAAAATTGTTTTGTCAACTTAAGAATGAATACACACGTATATATAAATAAACTTTTAAATACTAGATTAGTAGCCGTACATAGAAACGGAATTTTATAGCGGCAGATAGTTATATTGATATTTTGGTTACACAAAACGTTACACAAATCACTTAACCAAAATATCATTATAATTAAATGCCGCTATAAAATCCCGTTGCTATGCACGGGTACTCGTCTAGTTTCAAAAAGATACTCATTGCATTTATTTATTAGTTCTTGACTTGGACATAGATTTTGGGTGGTTTGTGTTACGGGCTGCTATCACTATCATGTTTGAAAATCGTTCATGTCCACATAACAATACGAATGTAGTGATGAAAGAAAGTGCGTAAGCACTAATAATGAATAAGCAACAGTTGTACCTGGTCGTGCGCGAGTCCGCCTGCCATAGCGTGGGACCGTGTTGTTGGTTCGAGCACGTTCCAAATTTCTGTGCGGGACAGCAGGCGTGGGCGTACTCGTGAAATCAAAGGCATGAACAGCAGTCGGCACTGTAAAAGTTCCAATTAAGTAGTATGAGTAGCCGGAGAACGTAAAACGAAAGAATAAGAGTTTGCAACAATGGGTAGTAAATATACAGCATACACTCATAAGAAGTCGCGGCTGCATGAGAACTGGAATGAGAAGCATCTGCTGTCACTTAAAAAGTAGTGGTAGTGTCAGGATGCGGCAAAAGGAACAAAAAAAAAGGCACTAAAATTTGGGTTGCCACAATTTACATTGGTGAGTGGTTGTGGACGTGCGACATTGGCTAGTAGTTGCACAACAATTTAAATGAGTAGCCTCCACACCTGATGCAAAAAGTTGAGCATTTTTAGTTGTAATAACAACATAACATAAATTAGTGCAGTTGCATATAGCTGATCCGAACTGAAAATGAAAGCCTAACCGTAAAGCATAGAATGTTGCGCTGGTCGTTGTTCATTTGGTTGGTTTGACAGAAAACTACTCGTAGCGTCAACATCCATAGTACATGAACCTGTAAACGAAGACAACACACGATACATAGTAGACGCTAGTAACACGGAGCTATCATAAAGTATAGTAACAGAGTATATAAGAGTACACATCACACGTCTTAAAGAAACGATAAGCACGACACTAAAGGCAGCCAAAAACAATAAAAGCACACATCACACGTCTGTATAACTACACGTATGACAGGAATCCTAAAACCGAATCGAACCAAAGATGCGGATATAGATCAAGTATTGGTAAAACCGAAAATTGAGGTAGAAACACCAACCAACCTTAAATCACCAGGGAGACAATAGTGTTCCACCCAAGAAACAACTAAAGCTGAACCGAAAATGAATGAAACGGTAAAAAAGATGGATTTTGAGCGGCTGGAGAACAAATGTGTGGCAGAAGATAAGTATCAAAAGACAGCCGGTGACATCTTTAATATCGAGGGTCCAAAAAAACGAAGGAAAAAAAAATTGGGACGGGCTAATGTACGTTATGGGCTGGGCAAACCAAAGTGTATAGGCTGCAAAGATGACGTAAGCTGGCGTCATTTGACGCTGCATTAGTATATATAGTAATTATTATAACATAAAGTATAATCTTTTTTCTAATAATTTTTGGTAAAAAGAGGACATGGTAAAATGGATAATTAAAGACAACATGGATCAAAGTGAAATCTTAGTCTACTCGTGTTGGACGATAACGATAATAAACCGAAGCTCGATCGCGGACACTATATCGTGGTTTGAACCGAGCACAAGCTGATACCTTCAACGTAACCTGTTGAAGAATAAATAAACGAGAAGACCGACAAGACTACAAAGAAGCGAAAGATTTAGTTTATTGACACCTCAATCGGTTACAATAGAAGAATAGAATAATGCATGTTTGAGACCTTCACCCCTCATCTCTATTTATAGAGATGAGGGGAACCGACCTAAGCATGGGCTGCAAACCACAACCGACTCAAACATAATGAAAACTACACTTAGCTACCTTCTACATAATCGACATAACATAACGTAACTAGGCTTGACAATAAAACTAACAATAAGCAGGGATGTGGTGTTTAATGAGAGCCTTATGTATAAGGGTGCTGGTGCTGCAGATTCTGGGAAGGAAGTTGAGTTTGAGGTGGAACTGCATGGCAGTAGGGTCGAACCAACTTTGACTCCTCATACTGGGGAAAACCCAGGGTATGAACGTTTTGAGACCTTCACCCCTCATACTTGAGACCTTCACCCCTCATCTCTATTTATAGAGATGAGGGGAACCGACCTAAGAATGGGATGCAAACCGCAACCGACTCAAACATAATGAAAACTACACTTAGCTACCTTCTACATAATCGACATAACATAATGTAACTAGACTTGACAATAAAACTAACAATTTCCTCCTTATTGGCAAGACTAGTTAACCCCGACACCAAATATCTCCATGCAATACTTGAACTTCGAACCTGGAACCACATTTGTAAACGCGTCAGCTGCATTATCTTCAGTGCCTATCTTTGCCACTTCAATCTCTTTTGACTCCACGATCTCCCTGATGAAGTGATACCTCACGTTGATATGCTTCGTCCTCTCATGAAACATTGCATTCTTGAGAGATGAATTGCCCTTTGATTATCACAATTCACAACCACTGACCTTAGGTTTATTCCCAGCTCGATTAGTAGACCTTTAAGCCAAATTCTTTCTTTAACATCTTCTGTAAGCGCCATATACTCCGCCTCTGTAGTAGATAATGCAACAACATGCTGCAGAGTTGCTTTCCAACTCACAACACAGCCATGTACCATAAATACGTACCCGGTTATTGACCTACCCTTGTCAGGGTCTTTAGCATAATCTGCATCCACAAAACCGTCAACATCCGCGTGTTTCCCTTGATCTCTACCATAAACTAGACCTACATCAGCAGTGCCCTTCAAGTATTTCAAAATCCACTTCACTGCCTCACAGTGGTTTTTACCTGGATTCGCCAAATACCTGCTCACAATGCTAACAGCATACGCAATATCCGGTCTAGTACATACTATCAAGTACATTAAACTACCTACAACATTCGCATATGGGACCTTACTCATTCTTTCCACATCCCAGTCACTCGACGGATAATCCTTCAAAGATACCTTGAAGTGTGCTCCCAATGGCACATAGACCGACTTGCCATTATCCACTCTGTATTTGTTCAGAATTTTCTACACGTATCCCGACTGAGACACCTTCAGGGTTCGATTACCCCTATCCCTGATAATCTTCATACCAAGTATCTTCCAAGCTGGACCAAGTTCCTTCATATCAAACTCTTTTCGCAGCAGTCCCTTGGTATATTCGATTTCAGACTTGCTTTTACAAAAAACCAACATATCATCTACATACAGTAATAGATATATGTACATACCTGGTGCAAACTCTTTGAAGTAAACACAACTATCATAGTTGCTACGACTAAACCCATTGTTGACCATATACACATCAAACCTTTTGTACCACTGCCTTGGAGACTACTTAAGACCGTAAAGATATTTCTTCAACAAACATACCTTGTTGCTTGTTCCTTCTTCAAAACCAGGTGGCTGCCTCATGTAAATGGTTTCTTCAAGATTACCATGCAAAAACGCTGTCTTCACATCAAGTTGTTCCAACTCGTAATCTTCACAAGCAGTCAATGAGAGAATCACCCTAATAGATGTATGTCGAACCACAGGTGAAAATACCTCATTGTAGTCAATCCTTGCTCGCTGTGTAAACCCTCGAGCTACTAGCCTTGCTTTGTACCTTGGTTTTTGAACGCCTTCAATCCCTTCTTTAATCTTATACAACCATTTGCAGCTTACTAGCTTCTGACCAGGTGGTTGATCGACCACCTCCCAAGTATGATTCTTCTTTAAAGAACTCATCTCTTACTTCATAGCACGAACCCACTCATCTTTTTCAGATGAATTAATCGCCTCCTCGAATATGATAGGTTCATGTGTATCTTCTTCCTCAACAATAGCAAATGCATAAGCCGTCATATCATCTTCATCCCTAAACTCAGATGGTCTAGATAATGATACATTACCTTCATCCCTATACCTTGCAGATATAGTAGTTGTTCTCTTAGCTCTATCTCGCACCAGAACATAGTTGTCTAGATTCTGTTGTTGAGGCCTTGCATCTTCTGCATCTTCATCTTGTCCCTCATCTTCATACCCTGAATTTCCCCCAGTATGAGGAGTTACAGTTGGTTCGACCCTACTGCCATGAACACCACATCCCTACTTATGATTATCTTCGGTTTAACATCATCCAACCTCCATAATCTGTATCCCTTCACACCCTTAGGATACCCCAGGAATATGCATTTTATAGCTCTAGGCTTGAGCTTCTCCTGATTCATGTGTGAATAAGCAACGCAACCAAATATCCTTAACATCTCATAATTCGCCGGATGTCCTAACCATAATTCCATAGGTGTTTTCTTCTCCAATGTTGTAGATTGAGACCTATTGATCAGATATGCTGCCGTCACCGTTGCTTCCGCCCAGAACAAATTTGGAAAACCAGACTGAATCAGTAAACACCTAACTTTGTTCAAGAGCGTCCTGTTCATACGTTCAGCTAGACCATTCTGTTGTGGAGTTCCTGCAACTGTCAAATGACTTACTATCCCGCTCTCCTTGCACAAGTTATTAAATTCCTGATTACGAAACTCCAAACCGTTATCCGTTCGCAGTTTCTTCAGTTTTCTACCAACTTCTTCCACTCCTTGAACTTGTTGAATGCCTCATTCTTGTATCTAAGAAAATGAACCCAAATCCTCCTCGAATAATCATCAACAATCGACAAGAAATACCGGCAACCACTCATCGATTCCACCCGAGAAGGACCCCAGAGATTCGCATGGACATAGTCTATAACTTCCTCTGTTGTGTGCTGACCTCGACTAAAACTTACCCTAGTAGATTTTCCAAGAACACAATTTTCACATAATTCGAGCTTACCTAGACCTTTCTTTCCTAGCACTTCTCTTATTTCCAGTTCATGCAAGCCTGCTTCACTAATGTGACCCAGGCGTTTATGCCATACCTGTTGGGTTTTGAGTTCTGCTGCTGAGTGAAACTGCTGCTATGATGAAACTGCTGCTAGAGTAAATGATTCTGCTGCTGATGACAAAGTGCTGCTAAGGAAAATGCTGCTGAAGGAAACTACTGCTGAAGAGATAAGCATGTATTCGTAGTAGATAATTATAGAATAGATTGAATGTATATCTTATACGTCTAGAATATTCTTATCTTGATTAGAAAGTTATTGTAAACCTAGTAGGACTCCTTGGCCTATAAAAGGAGGATCCTAGGGTTAGATTATGTACGTATTGTTTAGTTTTCGTTTACACTTCAAGGTTGTAAAACCCTAGCATTATTGAGTGCTCATATTAATAATATTGAAGTGTTGATAGAGAATTATTCTTCTTAAGTTAAGCTTTTACATCCGCATTCAAGCTTAAGTGTTTACTTTAAGTCAACTTCTATATAAGATCGTTTGCTCAACTGGGATCAACAAGTGGTATCAGAGCTTGTGATCTAGAAGTTGTAATCAAGAAGAAACTTTTCTTTGCAAGTTTGCTGTTCCTAATCAACTGCTGAAGATGGGTGATGACACACATATGGTGACTGCTTCAAAGGTTCCAATGCTCAACCCTGGTGAATATGAGCTATGGAAGATGAGAATTCGACAATACATTCGCATGATTGACTTTAACATGTGGAATGTGATCATGAATGGTGACTCTTTACCAAAGAAAGGCCCTGATGGTAAAGATATACCAATCAAGTCTGCTGAAGAGAATTCTGTAAGAAAGATGGAGATCAAGGCTCACAGTATTCTCTTGATGGGAATACCTAATGAGTTTCAGTTGGACTTTGAGAGTTGTGAGACTACTAAAGAATTAATGGATGCTATTGAATTCCGGTTTGGAGGGAATGATGCTACCAAGAAGTCAAGGAAGAACATGTTGAAGCATCAGTTTGAGAACTTTACTGCTGAAAGTGGAGAGAAGATTATTGGCACCTACAACAGGCTCAATCAACTTGTCAGTCATCTAAAGCTTGTTGGCTATGTGGTTCCACAAGAAGATGTGAATCTCAAGTTTCTCAGAAGTCTTGCACCTGAATGGAGTATGCACACTGTTGTTTGGAGGAATAAGCCTGACTTTGAAACCATGAAGTTGGAAAGCCTCTATAACAACTTAAGAGTGTATGAACCAGAATTGTCTACTTCATCTACTTCTGGTTCACAAAATCTTGCCTTTGTATCTTCAAAGTCAAAGGGGTCTAAAGAATCTCACTCTGCTGCTTATGGAGTATCTACTGCTGATGGATCTGCTGCTAGTTCAAATGATAATAACTTCACCAGTGATATGGCTTTATGTGCATTCTTGGCTGATCTAACATCACGTATAAGGTCACAGGCACTTAATCAAGATCTGGATCACCTTGATCAAGATGATCTTGAAGAGATGGATCTTAAATGGCAAATGGCCATGTTGACCTTGAGAGCTAGAAAATTCTGGAAAAGAACTGGAAAAGAGATCAAGTACAGACCTAAAGAAAATGTTGGCTTTGACAAGTCAAAGATAGAGTGTTACAACTGTAACAGGAAAGGTCACTTTGCCAGAGAATGTAGAGCTCCAAAGAAGAATGGTGAAGCATCAAAGAAGACTGAAGAGACAAAGAATACTACTACTGCATTGGTGTCTTGTGATGGATTGGGAGAGTATGATTGGAGTGATTTGGCTGATGAAGAACCAAATTATTCCTTGGTGGCTCAAGTCAAGTCTGAAGTGCATAACTTTGCACTTATGGCTTATTCATCATCATCTTCTGGATCTGACTCGGAGTTATCTAATGATTCTGATTTGTTTGTGTGTTCTTTTAAGTCTTGTGCTGACACTATTGAAGAACTTAAGTCTAGGAATGAAAGTCTAAATAAAGAAGTTGAAAACCTAAAACTTGATAACTTAGGTTACAAAGTAGGAATTCAAAATGTTGAAAGAAGACTTGAGTACTTAAAAGAGTATGAAATGGAATATGTAGATAGAATTAACCAACAAGATGTTGAGATTTTTAAGAAAAACAGTGAAATTGAGTTTCTATACAAGAAGCAGAAAAAGATAGAGATGAAGCTCTTGCTGAAAAAGAAAAAACATATAGTAAGAGTAAACAAACAGCAATATGCTTCTGATCTGGTTAATAAATCTATTGAGAGTACAATAATGAGGAAAGGAAGTGGAATAGGTTACAATGAGGTTGCTCCTCCTGTTAAGAGTGCTTATGCTCCACCAGGAAAAGAATTGTCCTTCATTAGTGAGCTGAATATAGAAAAACCATTAGGTGAGTCTAGTACAAGTGTCTTAGAAACACCTAAGGTAGAGGGTAGAAAATTTCCTGATGCTCCCATTATTGAATATTGGTACTCAGATAGTGATGAGGAACAAGAACAGGTTGAACCAGAACGTAATGTAGTAAAGGAAGAAATTCCTGCTAAGATTGAAAAAGTTGAACCTAAAATTGAACAAGTGAAGTTTGTGAAACCTGTGCTAGGTCAAGGTATCTCTAGGAGAATGGTTGAGTATAAAGAGGTTTCTAGAGAAAGAATGAATGGTTTCAATAATAAGCCTAGGGGTAATCAGAGAAACTTTAATAATCTAGTTTCAACCAAATTAGGTAGTGAGTTTCAATTAAGGAAAAAGGCTTGTTATAAGTGTGGTAGCTTTGAACATTTGATTAATAGCTGTCCTGACCACAAGAAACCTGTTTGGAATCAATATACAAGGGTGAATCACAAATATGTTAATCAGAACACTCACCCTCATCCAAATAGAAACATGATTCCTAGGGCTGTGTTGTTAAGATCTGGTGCAATTAGATCAATTTATGCTGCTAAATCAAATGGTGTTTTTAAAACCACAACTGGTTCTGTTGCTGGCTCTACTGCTAGTAAGCACTCTGCTGCTAGTAAGCAATCTGCTGCTAGTACAAAACTTTCTACTTCTGGGCCAAAAGTTTTATCAAATACAGTTGTTGGAAATCATTTTTATGCTGTTAAGGCCTCAGCTTGTTGGGTTTTGAAACCAAAATCAAATGTTACAAACAATGTTTCCAAAACCAGCAGTGCATCAAGTGATTTAAAGAAATTTAACTATGTTGATGCACAAGGCAGATCCAAGTCAGTAATGGCTTGGGTCCCCAAGAGAAACTAATTTCTCTATTTTCATGTGCAGGGTAATCTACTAGATGAGCTTAAAGACATGGTTATAGTTGATAGTGGATGCTCTGGACATATGACAGGGGATGAGTCTCAGCTTGATGATTTTGAGGCTTTTGATGGTGGCTATGTTGCTTTTGGGAATGATCCAAAAGGTGGAAAGATTATTGGAATAGGCACTTTAAAGACAGGGAATTTGGACTTTGAGAAGGTGTTTCTTGTGAAAGGGCTTAAGTTTAACCTCTTTAGTGTTTCACAAATGTGTGACAAAAGGAATTTTGTTCTTTTTACAGACACTAAATGTATGATCCTTTCTCCTGATTTTCAGTTGCCAAATGATAAATTTGTGCTATTGAAGGTCCCTAGAAATGAGAATATATACAGTGACCATATTAAGAACATAGTTCCCAAAAGAGCTTTAACTTGTCTAATTGCAAAAGCCACTGTTGATGAGTCCAAATTATGGCATAGAAGACTTGGGCATTTGAACTATAAGACAATGAATAAGTTGGTGAAAGGAAATCTGGTGAGAGGAATGCCCACAAAGTTGTTTGAAAATTGTGATACCTGTATTGCTTGTCAAAAGGGAAAACAACACAGAGTCTCATTCAAGTCAAAGACTGTAAATACAAATACAGAACCCTTGCATTTGCTACACATGGATTTATTTGGGCCTGTTTTTGTGAAAAGTTTGAATAAGAAGTCATATTGCCTAGTTGTCACAGATGACTACAGCAGGTTCACTTGGGTGTTTTTCTTAGCCACTAAAGATGAAACCCCAGTGGTACTTAATGAATTCATTACAAGAGTTGAAAACCTGCACAACCACAAAGTGAAGATTATAAGATGTGACAATGGTACTGAGTTCAAGAATAGTGTGATGAACCAATTCTGTGTGGGAAAAGGCATTTTAAGACAGTATAGTGTTGCAAGAACTCCACAACAGAACGGTGTTGCAGAGAGAAGAAATAGGACACTTATTGAGGCTGCAAGAACTATGTTAGCTGATTCTAAACTACCTATACCTTTTTGGGCTGAAGATGTAAACACTGCATGTTTTGTGTAGAACAGGAGTAAGGTAGTGAAGCCTCACAACAAAACTCCATATGAGCTCTTTCATGGGAAGAAACCAATGATTGATTTTCTTAAGCCATTTGGATGTCCTGTCACTATTTTGAACACCAAAGATCAGTTAGGCAAGTTTGAAGAGAAAGCTGATGAAGGGAATTTGGTTGGATACTCTGTACATAGTAAAGTTTTCAGAGTATATAATAAGAGAACCAAACATGTAGAGGAGAATTTTCATATCAAGTTTAGTGAGAACACATCTAATGCTGTTGGAAAAGGACCTGAATGGATGTTTGATGTTGACATCCTAACCAAGACAATGAATTATGTACCTGTTATTGCTAGTGTTGACACTAACAAACCACAAGAAGACATTGTTTTGATTAAGAAACTGAAGGTTGGTCCTACTTTCATACCTATACAGCAAAATCAAGATACACAAGAAGATGATGTTCCTCCAAAGAAATGTAAGGAAGCTCAAGCAGATGTTGTAACTCCTATTGATGCAGAAAAGATACCCAATGAAGCTCCAAAAGAAGTTGTTGCTGACTCTCCAATTAGTCCAGAAGACTCTACTGCTGACTCAGAAGACTCTACTGCTAGACCAAAACAAGCAACTACTACCTCTATCTATTCTGCTGCTAAGCCTACTCACTCTGCTTCTACATCACAGTTTCCTTCTTTGAATGCTCAGGATAAACCTTTTGATGATACAAATTATCCTGATGATCCAAATATGCCTCCTCTAGAGAATATCTATGATGAAACAGATGATGAAGCTCGTGATGGTAAATTATTTGGAGCTGAAGTAGACTATACTAATTTGGAACTCAATATTTCTGTTAGTCCAACTACTACTACAAGAGTTCATAAGAATCATCCAAAAGAACAAATTCTAAGTGATCCTCAATCATCTGTACAAACAAGGAAAATGACTAAAGAACTTCATGATCTTCAACATCAAAGTTTCTTTGCAAGATCTCTGCATCAAAGAAACAGTCATAAAGATCTACAAAATTGTTTGTTTGCATGCTTTTTATCTCAAATTGAACCCAAGAACACTTACAAAGCCCTACAAGAAGCTAGTTGGGTGGAAGCAATGCAAGATGAGCTTCTGTAATTTAAGCTACAAGAAGTATGGACTTTGGTTGATTTGCCAAATGGACAAAGAGTTATTGGTACTAAATGGGTTTTCAGATGTAAAAGAGATGAAAGAGGGATAGTCATCAGAAATAAAGCTAGATTAGTAGCTCAGGGATACACACAACAAGAGGGACTTGACTATGATGAGGTATTTGCACCAGTGGCAAGGATAGAAGCAATCAGACTATTCTTGGCTTATGCTTCATTCAAAGATTTTGTGGTGTATCAGATGGATGTAAAGAGTGCTTTCCTTTATAGGACCATTACAAAAGAAGTTTATGTGTCTCAACCACCAGGTTTTGAGGACCCTGATCATCCTGACAAAGTTTACAAGGTGAATAGAGCAGTGTATGGACTACATCAAGCTCCCAGAGCTTGGTATGATACCTTGTCAACATATTTGTTGGACTCTGGGTTCAGTAGAGGAAAGATTGACAAGACTTTGTTTCTCAAAAGACAAAAGGATGATATTTTGCTGGTACAAATCTATGTTGATGACATCATCTTTGGTTCAACAAACAGGGCAATGTGTGTTGATTTTGAGAAGCTTATGAAGGATAAGTTTGCAATGAGTTTAATGGGAGAACTCAACTTCTTCTTGGGACTACAGGTGGTTCAAAAGAAAGATGGCATATTTATTAGTCAGGATAAGTATGTAAATGACATCTTGAAGAAGTTTGGATTTGAAGATGCTAAGCCTGCTAAGACAACCATGGATACCAACAAACCTTTGTTGAAGGATGAGAATGGAAAAGAAGTAGATGTTCACTTGTACAGGTCTATGATTGGCTCATTGATGTATCTTACAGCATCAAGGCCTGATATCATGTTTGCTGTATGTGCCTGTGCAAGATTCCAAGTTTGTCCCAAAGAATCACATCTCAATGCAGTGAAGAGGATTTTTAGGTATCTAAGGCATCAACCTAAACTAGGCCTATGGTATCCTAAGGATTCACCTTTTGATTTGGTGGCATATTCAGACGGTGACTATGCTGGTGCTTGCTTGGATAGAAAGTCTACAACTAGAGGTTGTCAATTCCTTGGAAACAGATTGGTGTCATGGCAATGCAAGAAACAAACAGTGGTTGCAAATTCTACAACTGAAGCTGAGTATGAGGCTGCTTCAAGTTGCTGTGGTCAAGTGCTATAGATGCAAAACCATCTACTGGATTATGGGTACAATTTCATGAACACCAAAATTCATATTGATAACAACAGCACACTTTGCATAATTAAAAATGCTGTTTTTCATTCAAAAACAAAACATATTGAGATAAGACATCATTTCATAAGGGATTGCTATGAAAAGAAGTTAATTCAAATTGTCAAAATTCATACTGATAACAATGTTGCTGATCTTCTCACTAAACACTTTGATGTAGGAAGATTTCAATTCTTAATTGTAAACATTGGTATGATTAATCTTTGAAAAACTTATCTCTTATTGTTTTTGTACAAAGATCATGTGCTGTTTGTTGATCTGTTTCTGCTGCTTCTTAAGAAGCAAGTGATTAAGTTGTAATGTACTCTGCTGCTATTTTACTCTACTGCTAGTATATTTTCTTGTATACTTTGTGGTGTTTGGACTAACATTTTGCAGGATAAGTTTAAAATTGATGATTTGCAAGATTGTTAAACAGAAATTCAAAGGATTTCATTCATCAATCACAAGAGTACATTCAACAAAAGAGAACATCCACATCATGTTCTAAAATAACAAAAGACTGCTACATCACAACCTAAAATAAAAAGACTTAACACATCATTTTCTAGGGCATGGAAGTCCAAGTACAATCTTCCTCTCCTTAGGAAGTGAAGGGTTTGCTTTTCTTGCCTTGGTAGATGTCTTGGATCTTGGCCTTGATGATGATGGTCTTTCTGGAGTGGATGGTGGATTGTAGTCTGGTTCATCCTCATCTGATGATGTGTAGATGAAGGGGGAAACAAGCTCCTTGGGAGATGGTGGTCTGATAGGGATCCAAGCAGGGTCTTCTAATGATTCTGAAGATGATGGAGATTTGGGAGACATCACCTCTTTACCCCTCGTTGTACTTGGGGTTTGATTCAAATGTAGGAGATCCTTGAAGACTGGAAGGTCATGCTTCCTCTTTCTGGCTTGCTCCTTGGTTCTACAACCATTATGAGGAGGACAGAATGGAGGGACATATGTTTCAAAAGGAGATTCATCTTCCGAAGAAGAATCGGATGAGATGTTTATTATTTCGGGTGACGATTTCATTGTGATTGGACGAATTGATTTGGGTGATTGGAAGATTTGATTATGTGATTGGCGTTTCTGATTGTAATTAGGGTTTGATTGTGGTGATTTAGGGAAAAGATTGCGTCCGGTTTTATAGGGATTTAGGAGTATCAAGCGCATTAATTGTTATGGGTTATTGACTTCTTACCAAGTTTGAATAGTCAACTCTGCTGCTGGGTTATTTTCACTCTGCTGCTAGTTGTTTTATTTTGCTGCTGGTTGTGGATGACTGGGTTATGCTGCTACGGTTGTAAGTGAGAGGGTGGTATGTGTAACTTCTACCAATAAGTTTAAAACCTAATTAATCTTCATAATTGGTTTCTACACGCTCCAAATTGAAGTTATCACAAACCCTAACACTCCATTATTGTCAAAATCAATTATCCCCAATTTCCCTAAACCCTAATTCATGGATTGTGAACGTACCTGGGCAGAGCAACACAATAGTGTGGTAGTTTTAGATGAAGAGTTGGTTCCTGAAGGGCTCACAGATATGGTTAAATTTTTGAATGATGCTTCTCTTAGGTATGCACTCACTGTGAATCCTACTATATATGTTTCCTACATTAAACAGTTTTGGCTTACTGCTAAAGTCAAATCTATGAATGGGGAAAAATATGTCAGTGCTTTAGTAGATAGGCAAAAGGTTCGTATCACTGAATCATTTATAAGGGAATCTCTTCTCTTAAATGATGAAACAGAGACTACTTGCCTTGCTAATTCTGCTATTTTTGATGGTTTAAAAACTTTGGGGTATGAGGGCAAGCATAACAATTTAAAATTTCAAAAGGCTCTCTTCTGTCCTCAATACAAGTTTTTGGTACATCTTCTCCTTCATTGTTTGGCTCCTAAAACTTCTGGGTAGCATGAGTTTAGTGCTACTATTGCTTCTGCAATGGTATGCTTAAGCACAGGTCAACCATTTAATTTTTCAAATATGATTTTGTAGGGGATTGTTAAAAGCGTTAAAGAGTCTGGTTCTTATTTGCTTTATCCAAGATTTCTACAGTTCTTTATTGTTGACCAACTTACTGATTTTAGATCCCATGCTGGTTATTATGAAGCTCCAAGATTGAATTCAAAAACTTTCACTTTCTTGGTTAAACATGGAAAAAGTTTTTCAGGCACACATACAAATCTTACACCTTATATGGTGCAACTTGTGCAAAATATTCAGGGTGAAGGATCCGGAAATCCCACTGATTCCCATCACACACCCAATTTTTCTGCATCTGCTACACAACCCAAAATACACTATACCCGTAGGACAACCAAAAAGAACACTAATCTACCTCAGGATAGTGTTAGTATGACTGTACCAGATGAGGCTGTCCTAGTTGATGGAGGGGACATGTTGGTGAGGGCTGTCACTACTGCTTCTAGCTTAGCAGCAGAGCAGGATAGTGATAACATCAATAAGACCCAATCCAAGGCAACATCTATAGAAAAGGATTCTTCTGAATCTACTTCTCAGGATGGTAACCCTAGCCAAATGGAAAATATAGGGGGCTCAGATGATCAAACTAGGTTTGATACTGAGTTTATGTCCCACGATTCACCTCCCGGACCAGGTTACACAGGTCGAAGTGATGAGGACAGGCCAGTGACCAATGAATTGACGGAAAATCTTGTACATGATGACAATGTCCATGATTCACCTCTCGGACCAGGTAACACAGGTCGAAGTGATGAGACTACTATGCAACTCATTAATGAATTGACGGTTACTTGTACCAATTTGGGGTTGAAGTTTACTACTTTGGAAGATAAGGTTCTTACTCTGTCTACAGTTGTTGCAAGTCAAGGCAAGGTTATCACAACATTGAAGAAACATATTAAGAAATTGAAGAAATCAAGAACTTCAACCTCATTGAAAAGGCTAAAGAAGGTGGGCACTTCTCAAGTTATTAGTTCACCTGAACTCTCTACACATTTGGAAGAGGATGATGCTTCCAAACAGGGGAGGAAAGAAGATGTAATGGGTTCAGGGGAGGCAAATTTGAAGAGGGTTGAAAGTGCTCAGGTTATGAATGAAGAAATGGCTTCAGGGGAGGTTCCAGTGATTGGAGACATGAATGTGGAAAGTCCTGAAGATGCTGAGATTTTTTTGGTTGCTGATCAATCAGGGAATGAGGTTGTAATGGAAAAAGTGATTGCTACTCAAGAAAATGTGGTGGAAAAACTCAAGACTTTGGAGCCTGAGCAATTAGTGAAGGCAACAGAGTTGATGGGTGAAGCTTTAAAGACCTTGGGAGATTCAATGGTGAAAGAGCTTCAAAATGCTGCTATTGCTGACAAGACTAATGACTCTACTGCTGTTCATGATTCTGCTGCTAAAGATCTTGCTGATCCTGCTGCTAGTGGAAAAATGAATTCTGCTGATGCACAAGACTCTGCTGCTGGGTCTAGTGATAATGCTGCTGCTGAAGCAATGGTTTTGTTAAGTAAGAAGACTTTAGAAGTTCCATGTGAATCATCTTCAAAACATACACCACTACCAACATCATCATTACCACAACAACCTACAATAACAACCACATCATCAACACCAAGTTTACCTCTAAAAGGAGTTGTATTCAGAGAACCTGCTGCTCAACCAAAGAAGATAGTATCATCATCTACTAACAAAGGAAAGGGCAAGCAGGTTGCAGAACCTCAATGGATGTATAAGGGGTTTGACTACTCTGCACTACCTTTTCATTGTGGCCTAAGGAACTACAACTTAAACATGACTCAGCTGTTGCTTTGAAAGAACAAGAGATGATTGATCAAGAAGAACTACAGCTGACTCAGAAAGAAAAGGAAAAGATTGAAAAGGAGACAGAAGATTTAAGGAGGTATGAGGAATGGGTGGATGAGAAGATAAGAATAGAGGCTGATATTGAACTTAACAAGATGATCAAGATTGAGGATAATGAAGATTCAACTTTTGATGTGAGATCTTGGGTAAGTAAGTTCACAGCTAAGAAAAAGAAAGAAGATGCTGCTACTAGAAAGAAGAAAAAGGTACTTAGAGGTCCAACTCCATTACAACAAAGAAAAGAGTATGAAAG
This sequence comes from Artemisia argyi, assembly GCA_030686995.1. NCBI lineage: Eukaryota > Viridiplantae > Streptophyta > Magnoliopsida > Asterales > Asteraceae > Artemisia > Artemisia argyi. The sequence continues at coordinate 29,026,187 of CM060683.1, forward strand.
ATATCTAAAGAATATGAAAGGATGGAAATTGGTGCAGTTAAAACCTATGTCTGATCAAGAGGTTTATGACTTGTATCAAGTGGCTAAAAGACAAACATATACCTTTTATCCTATGGGTTGTGCTGAAGACTTGGAACATATTGCTCAGATGAATAAGAAGTTGGTACCTGAAAAAGTAGCTGAAAAAGGGCATGTTCAAGAAGCAGATGTTGTTAAGCAGCTTGATGATGCAGTTAAGACTACTTCTTCTGTGCAAAGTGTTAAAAGAAAAGGTGTGGTTCAAAAATCATTTGCAAAGAAGAAGAGGAAAACAGGGGAAGAAAGCAGTTCTAAGCCAGAAGGAGATGAGTTCAAGAATGATTGTGATCATATTCCTCCTGAGCATTTAAAAGAACAATTGAAGGTCTACACTATGGTTTGCAAGATGGAAGATCCTGAAGTAGTTGATGCCAAACCAATAGGAGTCAAATATCCTGTTATCAAAGTAACTACAGGATATGATACTAACAGTGGTGCATTTCATGATGTTGAGAGATCTGATGGTAAGACTCACAGGTTTCTTACATTTTAATAGATGCTATACTACTTTGATAGAGAGGATGTTGATGACTTGTGGAAGTTGTACAAAGCAAAGTTTGGAGCTGAGAAGTTTGATTATAAAAAGTATGAGAAAGATCAAATTGATCATATCATAACTATGTCTGATAATGTTCTGTGGAGAGCTCTAAAACTTATGTATGAACCTTGAATGGATGATTCTGAGTGGACAGAGATAGTACAATACAAAGTAAGAAAATGGAGACTCTTTCAAGATTCTGGAGTTCATATGCTGGAAATTGGACCAATTACTTTGTATATGCTAGCTGAAAAGGATTACCCAGTGGTAAGATACTGGAATACTTTCAATCAGATGGTAAATGGTGCTGGATTACTCAACTTGCAGAAAGATTATGATACTGATGATCAAGCATTCAATTTGCTGTCAAAGTATAAGAAGATACTTGATCAACAGACATCTCAAGACTTGAGTGTTTGGAAGCATCCTCCTGGTGTTTAGATGAGCTTTGAAGAAACTTAATGATTTAGAAATAAATATTAAGTTTAGGGGAGGATTGTTGGGTTTTGAGTTCTGCTGCTGAGTGAAACTGCTGCTATGATGAAACTGCTGCTAGAGTAAATGATTCTGCTGCTGATGACAAAGTGCTGCTAAGGAAAATGCTGCTGAAGGAAACTACTGCTGAAGAGATAAGCATGTATTCGTAGTAGATAATTATAGAATAGATTGAATGTATATCTTATACGTCTAGAATATTCTTATCTTGATTAGAAAGTTATTGTAAACCTAGTAGGACTCCTTGGCCTATAAAAGGAGGATCCTAGGGTTAGATTATGTACGTATTGTTTAGTTTTCGTTTACACTTCAAGGTTGTAAAACCCTAGCATTATTGAGTGCTCGTATTAATGATATTGAAGTGTTGATAGAGAATTATTCTTCTTAAGTTAAGCTTTTACATTCCGCATTCAAGCTTAAGTGTCTACTTTAAGTCAACTTCTATATAAGATCGTTTGCTCAACTGGGATCAACAATACCTATGCAAGACTCTCCTTTTCTTGTATACCGACGCTAGCTTCACCAGATTCAGCCCAACCATCTAAGGAGTACACACAATTTTCCTTATAGTTCCTGACAAAATCATCAAAGAACCCTTGATCACCTTTACTCTTCCATTCTGCCTTTTCACGGTATAGCCCTCTCGATCCAGAGTGCCTAAAGATATCAAATTTCTCTTCAACTCGGGAATGAAACATACATTCTCATGCACAAATCTTGAACCATCTTTCATCTGTACTCCCACCTTCCCTATCCCCTTGATGGTACATGCTCTATTATCACCGAGCAAAACCGTACCACCATTGAACTCCTTAAAATCGAACAAGATGTCCCTCCTCGGCGTCATGTGATAGGAACCTCCAAAGTCCATGATCCACTCTAAGAACATCTCCTCACTCACCGCCATCAACAAGTCACCATTGTCATAACCCTCAGAATGCATACCAGAACCCTGTCCCGCGTTCTTCTTGACAAAGCCTGTTGATTTCTTCTTGTTCCTTTTTGGACAGTCTTTCTTTAGGTGATCCTCAGAACAGCATATGTAACACTTCAGTTTATAAGTTCCTTTACCTTTTTACTTTGATCTCGAACTACCACATCCTTGATTACCCCGATGATCCGACCTCCCCCTTACATATAACCCATCACCATCATCCTTTGCATCCATCCTCTTCTTCAACTCCCGTGAATTGAGAGTAGACAAGACATCTTCCAAAGTGAGTGACTCCCTTCCATAAAGCAATGCCTCCACAAAGTTATCATATGATGGTGGTAATGATGTAAGTAACATGAGTGCCTGATCTTCATCATCAATCTCAACGTCTATGTTTGCCAAGTCACCGATCAACTTATTAAACTCGTCTATATGTTCAGATAATTTCTTACCTGAATGCATGTAGAAAGTGAACAACTTCTTCTTCAAGTACAATTTATTGGCTAAAGACTTTGTCATATACAAAGTTTCCAACTGTAACCAAACCCCCACAGCAGAATTCTCTTTGTTGACTTCCCTCAACACCTTGTTATCCAAGCACAAGAGTAAGGCACTGTGTGCTTTTTTGTAGACATCTGTCTTCAACGCCTCAATCTTTTGAGCGTCCGTCATGGTTTACGGGAATGGATCTAATGAAGCCTCCCAACCATGTTGAATTAATAGACACCGCATCTTCACACGCCACAACTCGAAGTCATTAGACTCGTCAAATTTTTTGACGTCAAACTTCCCTATCGACGACATATTCTTTAATCTTTTGTTGTTTTAGTATATCCTTCTTGCAAAATCGATTTTTTAAATAAACCTTTAAACCTCGATTTTAATCAAGAACTAATCGTAAATCTTTAAACCAAAAGAACCGATTATATCTTAAAACACAAGAACCTTGAAACCCAATAATAAACTTCAACAAAATTGTTATCTTTTTATTCTTTAAAAGAAAAACAACATGTAGTTATTATATACTAAAACAAGTACCAAAAGACCCTTTTACCTTTTGTAGTATTGATGTAGTCACGTGGGCAAAGAAACAAAAGCAACCTTATCTCCCTTCACGTGGTAGCCAATCACAGGTCAAATCGTTTCTTTCTTTTTATTATTAAAAACCCCACGTCACATTGTCTTCTCCGCTATAAAAACCTGCAACTCCGAAGAAAAAAAATGATTCGACAAAATTCGAAACCCTTTTCTTTTCACGAACCTCTAAACCACGCCTAGCACTCGAACTTCAAGACCACAGTAACCGCGGCTCTTGATACCACTGATGAGTGTGTAAATACTCACCATTTTTACCTTTTTTGAGCTGCCAAAACATCTAAAAACACTCAATATTGTATCAAAATAGTGAAAATATCCCAGGAAAGTGTTTTACATGTTTCAAATGCAAAATAATAAAAAACAGATGAAAAACGCACAAAGTTTGCAAAATTGGCAGTTTCAGTCCCTCATCTTTCAAAAGTTGTCAAATCTAGTCCCTGGCTGTTCTAAAAACTTGAAAAAGTCACCAAAGGTCCTTATAAATCAAAAAGTTACACAATTAGTCCTTTGGTGCAAAGTTTCACAAAATGTCAAGTTTAGTCCCTGAACTTTGGAAAATTGTCAAAAATGGTCCCTGGGATATTAAAACTTTGAGAAAAACAAATTTTGTCCTTGCACTAACCTTTTATGGCAGGATTGGTCCTTGGTGGAAAAGTTTGGTGAAATTACACAATTGGTCCCTGAAGTTTGAAAGTTTGGCAGATTTAGTCCCTAAGAAGTTTAAAATGGAAAAATCATATAAGGACCTCATACTATTCATCATTCGGCATAACACACCCTTGGGAACACTTTGGAAGAGTGCCATGTTTCACCCCTCAACTTTCGGTAAATTACAAAAATGGTCCTTGTGAAATACTAGAACCAAACCGGACCCTTAATAGTTATTACCCACCAAATAATCCAAACCCAATCCAATACATAAACCCCCAAGCCCACTTTCCCTAATTCTTGGCCCATGCAACAAAACCAGCCCACCCACACCCCATAATAATACAACCGGGGTCAAATCTTTGACCTTGGTTAAATACGGTCAAACCATCACCCTTCCCTCTCCCAGCCTCCCCCACACCCAACTTGCCCATCCCATCACCACCACCCCACCATCCATGTCTAATCTGTGGAAAACTAGAAGGGGGGGTTGAATAGTTTTACGTCCTTTTAAAATTTACAAGCACAAGTTTGTTTTAAAAACTTCGATTCTTGTTTATGTGAATTCAATGCTTGCACTATATGAACAATTGTATAATAACTAACTAACTAAACTAATTAGTAAAGGTAAATAAATAAGTAATGAGAAGAGTTAGAAAGATCAAACCACAACACAAGGATTTATAGTGGTTCGGCTACAAGGACACCTTCCTTGTTCCTACTCCACTCCCCGAGTCACCTACTCGAGAGTTTTCTTCACTATGTCAACAAACTCCCTTATGGCGGAGAAAACCGTACACACCAATATACACACCAGTTTACACACCAATCTACACACCAATATACACACCAATCTTCACACCTATCTTCACACCAAGCTTCTACACACCTTCTTCTACACACCAATCTTCTACACACCTTCTTCTACACACCAATCTTCACAACTATCCTACTTCACAACTAATCAACTTCTACTATCTACACAACTTCTATATCTTCTAAACAAATAATAGCAAGCACAACACAATATTCACAAATGAATATATATACACTATACACAACAACTCTTCAACACTTCTTGAACTTGGTTGTAGAGAGTTCTTCTTTTGCACTTAGAATGAGAATGGATGATGAGGGATTGAATCACTTGAAACAAGGATTAATATACAAATGATCAAAGGGTTTTTGATGGGTTTAAGATGATTGTAGATCTGAAAATTTCGTGCAAAAGGTAAGGAAAAATTCCAGAATTAAGGTGGTATTTATAGGGGAAGAAATCTGACAGTTTCTGACAGGGGAGCCTGGCCGGTCCCCTTAAAGCATGGCCGGCCCCCTTAAAATTAAGGGGACCGCCCCTTATAATTAAGGGGGCCGCCCAACTGTAACGGCCAGAAAACTTGTCTTTTAGTGGGGAAAGTTTATTTGGTGAAAAACTAACTGATTTTGGTTAAATATTTGAAATCATATATTTAGTATGATTAAAACATTTTTCCTTAATACCAAAAGTGTTTTTCAAAAATATATAATAAGATTATATAATTAAATAAACTTTGTATTAGTTAATTAAATACCCCTTTGATCATGAGATGTATTAAGCACTTGTTTATTCATACCTTAAGTGATTAAGTTGGATATAATGATATAAACTAGCTTAATACTTGTTTACGTAGTAATCAAACGATTGACGAGTTTACATTTTGTGATCATCAAAATATAGAGATATCGAAAAATATAAATAACGTTTTCATACATTATTTATGTCAACAATCTCCCCCTTTTTGATGATTACAAAATTTAAACTCATTAGTCGAAAATTAGTCTATATACAAGTATTAGAGTGAGTTTATATCACTTCTCCCCCTTTTTGTGAGCATAAAAAAGGTTATCCCGTTTTAATGGAAGCTCCCCCTTGATGTAAGCTCCCCCTCGTTTTGAGGCCAAAAGGAATCGAGAAATGGATATCTTGCAAAAATATTTAGTAGCAAGCAACATATATATGTATATAGCATGTAAAAATATAGACTAAACATAACCATTTCATTAATCAAGGAAAATAATACATCAAGCATTACTTCAACAAAAGGAACAAGTAATGCTACAACTAACAAAAGCCTTTAAAAGGCTTACAATCATCATAGAAATAATAAACCAAGTCTCAAATATGAGAGTCCTCTCTAGAGCTTGCCATCCAAAAAGGTTTAACATACTTTTATTTGTGAACCACCATACATGTTTAATTGGGAGGAATGGATGGTGAACATGGAGATGGTGATGGTGGAGGTGTGTTTGTTGATGGTGGTGGAGGTGTTGTGTTTGTTGTTGGTGGTTGATGCAACATGTTTTCAATATGAGAAAACATGTATTGGATCTCATCTCTTAATCCGAACACAATTGTTCGGTTGTGAATGCAACAAAGGCAAGTGTCTCCATGAGCTTCAAGTAAGCTCCATGGGACGGGGTTATAGGTTGGTGGGTTGATAGGAGATGATGAGAAATGTGCATCAAGGGGTGTTAAGGGTGATAATGAGAGAGTGAGTGCAAGAGATGTGGTGATAATGAGAGAGTGAGTGCAAGAGATGTGTTCTCATTGGTAGGTTGTGATGGTTGATCAATTGTTGGAGGAGATAAGTGGGTGTTGATGTAGTCATTTATGGATGAGGTGGATGGTATGGAGGAAGTGGAGTTTCCATTTGTTGAAGGTGTTTTTGAGGGTGCATTTGGTGCACTAGGAGATGAACATTGAGGTGGTGGAGATGGAGTGGTGTTGTCTTCATTTGTAAGATCAATGAAGAGTTGTTTGGGTGGTATAATGACAAGTTTTTGTTTCTTGGCATTGTTTGAATGGGTGGTTCTTGGTGATGACATGATGATGGTTATGAGTGATGAGGATGATGAATTGTGAATTAAACATGCATGGGAATTATATAGTGGGAAAACATGTTTAGAAGTGGAATTGTTTTGAAATTGTAATGTTTTATTCCAAAATCAGTTTGGTTTTTAAGAGTAATGGTAGCTGGGACTAGCAAAAGGGATCACATGATGCAAAAGAAAACAGTGTAAAAACTGTTTCAGATGGCCGGTCCCCTTAAATGGTGGCCGGTCCCCTTAATTTTAAGGGGGCCGCCCTTTATGATTTAAGGGGGCCGCCCATCTGACGACCCAGAAACCAAAATTTTCAAAAATTTTCTGGAAAGATGTTGTGTTCTGGTTTGAATATGCAGCAAGCTCAATTTGGACATCTCACATTTGTTTTGGTTTATTAGAAAGCATATATGTCAAATAGTTATATAACCATTAACTAATCATGCAAACATATATATATATAGATCAAGAGCAACATGCATAAAGATATCAAGTTATCATCCTAAACACATATTCAAATAACAAGTATTTCCGAATAAACTTCGGACAAATAACACACAAGACATAAAAATAAAACATTGTTAAACAAGCACAATCCGATCATATCATTTCTTTTTCTTCCCGAAGATCCCCTTCAAAGTCTTCCCAATAGATTTGAAGCCACCTCTAACTTCTTCATGCAAGCTCTTTTGTCTTCTAAGCATCTCGGTAGTTCGTTCATGAAGCACTTCTTCAGTTTGATCACTTGGAGATGGAGTAGAATAGTTGGGATAGTCAAGATCCTCTAAATTTTCAACGAACTCAGAAAACGAAGGGGTACTAACATCATCGATGTTTTCCTCCTCATCGTCATCATCTTGCCTTGAGGATGATCCATGAAAGCTATGACGACGAGGTTTACCCTTGTCACTTCGAGTTCGTCGAGCTTGTTTTAGAGCGAGAGTACGAAGAGTGGGATAGATGGATTCATAAATACTATTGTCAAGATCGGGGTAGTACTCGATAACATGACGATAGATACGAGTAAGGAACATTCCATAAGGAAGATTGGCTTTGGGAGTTTTTCTAGCACACTCAATCCGTTTGATAAAGAAGTAGGCCAAATTGTATGGCTTTTCGACAGCTATACAATACAACATGTGAGCAAGGCTAGCCGGGAGATGGTCCCGGTGACCTCCGGTACCAAACGCATTCTCACGAATGAGTTCTTCCCAACGCTTCATGTGTGGGCTTAATTCTTTGAGGAGAAGTTGGTATGGAGAAATTTGAACGTTTTTGGATTTTATTTTTCGATTTGTGGTGGCACGATCTATACCAAGGACTTGACGAATTTCGTCGGGATGAGGAATTTCGTCGAGATATGGACCGAAGGTTGGTCGATAGCGATTAAGAGATTCGAGGTCCCACTCGTTTGAGAAAACGGCTTGACCTCTAAATGGAATTTGGAGGATATGACCAAATTGTTCGAGAGTGAGGGTGATAAATTCATTTTGAATCATGAAAGAGATGGTGATGAAACCAAGATCATTGGTTTGGACGGTGACTTGGCTATAGAAATCCATTATGAAACGAGGAATGATGGGTTCATTTATTTCATAAAGACAATTGAAGTTGATGCTTGAAAACAAGCGATTTATGTACTCGGATTGAGCAAAAGCAAGATCTACTACACGTCCCTCATGAATATTTCTATCTTCAATTTGACGATAGATAAGTCCAATAGAAGGAGATGTGGTAGGGAGTTGAGAAACTTTGGGAATGTAGTTTTTAGTGTGAGAAAGATCTTCGGTAGTTGCTTTGGGCATTTTCACCTAAACACATCAACAATTCAAAAAGACCAAAATAAATATAAAGAAAGATAAAAGTACATGTTTATAGTTAAGGCTTATGTTGGAACGTAAACATACTTCGTCACTAATCCTAAGAAGTAGATTACCATGTTCCTTAATGTTGTTTTTAACTCGTTCTAGATATATTTTATGAAGTTTAATGAGTAGTTATGGACAAATCCAAACGCCCCTTTAAACATCTTAATATATCATGAAATTTGCTAGATTTCACATTAGATTGTAAAACTAGCTATTTCTTGCGAGTTTCTTATGCATGTAATTTGTTTTTGAAAAAGATGGTTTGTATTTTTAAGAAAAAAAATCATTTTTAGTAATAAACCAAACGCTTCCTTAACTATTGACTTATAACTCAAGTGCGTCAATATACATATGAATTATATATTTTGACGAGTTCGATAAACAATATTAAGGTTTATAATTATAATAAGTTTTATAAAAATTATAAAAGCTATGTTTTGATATTATTTGGACATAATCCAAACACCCCTATATTGTGAACCAATATAATTTTTCTTAGTTGAAAAATGTAATTTCAAGTTTTACAAGTTACACAAGTATAATGTAGTTAGTTTTAATACGTTTTCAAGACATTATTCAACAATGTGTTTACTAAAATTTTGAAAAGGAGTGTATGAAATTTTTCAAAAATTTTCGACATGATAGTTTATAATAACTAGTTTCTAGTGTTGATTAATCATCCTAATCCTAGGGGAAGCATTTGGTTATGAAGTTTTAAGGCTAAATTTGAAAGAAATTATGAAATTTGACGAATTTTATAAAACATGCATAATCATGAGTATGATCAAATAAGATGAAATTAGATGAAATGTGTTATGAAAAACTTACAATAAGTAATGGTGATTGTGTTAGATGAATTTGCCCTTTGCGAATTAACCCGAATTATGTGATTTGGAAGTGATTTGAGAGGTTTTTGGGTTTTGGTTTTCGTCACAGCAGAAGCAGTGGAAGGGGAGTATGAAAAAGTGGAGTGTTTGGCAAAAGGAAAAAGGAGAAAAACGGGTTTGAGCTATCAGAGGGCCGGTCCCCTTAAACATTAAGGGGGCCGCCCTTGTATTTGCTGCCGGTCCCCTTAAATATTAAGGGGGCCGCCCTTAAAATTTTTATTTTTCAAGTTTTGGTTTCTGGAACAAACAAGAAAGTATTTATATATATATACTAGATTTATATTTAATCAAAAATACGTTGAAGAATATACGCACGAGAGGAATTACTTGACATTTTTACTTGACATTTTGTCAATAAAATTTTCTTGATTGTTTCGGATGAAATTCATCAAGTTGTCAAGCAAACGAGAAAGTTGTGAAAGGTTTATAAGTATATATATATATATATATATATATATATATATATATATATATATATATATATATATATATATATATATATATATTTTATATAGTATGGGCTTATAAGACGAGAAAGTAGGAGGGAGACGTATGCAACGGAAGCCGGGAGTTTGTTTCATCCATAGATTTTTCGACTCATCTCACTTCATCAGCATGAGTGTTGATTGAACATTAAAGTTCAATAAGGCAAATGGGGAAAAGAGATGTTCGTAAACGAACAATCTCTAGTTCTAGAAAATCAACAAATGAATTTCCTAGGTTATAAGATCCTAAATATAGCTAAGTATATAAATATATATATATATATATATATATATATGTATATATGTATATATAGATATAATATAGAAACAAATAGAGATTAATAAGTCAAGTAAAATCACATAAATATAACACACTAAACTAAGCATGCATTTCTAGACAAGGAACTTAAAAGGAAATGTGTACCTTTTGTCTTTAATGCGTTAATCTTCAAGGTCTTCAAGAGGTAAATCGGACAAGAGGTGACAATGAAAAGTTCCATGTTTGGATGGCGAATATTATTTACGTTGGTGCCCATTGTTTCATTTGTCCAAAGTTATTTGGTCCGAACATGTTTTGTATTTGACTTGGATGCATATAAAGTGGAAACACTCCCCACGGATTGAAGTTCCACATTTGTTGATTATAGTTAAAGTTTCGTCTATTATGGTTTGTTCTTGGTTGAGGTGTTTTAGGTCTAGGATAAGAATTATTTGGTTTCCTAGGTGGTGGAGTTTTAGATCTTGTTTTAGATTTAGATGATCCAACTTCGGTTTTTAAAGATGGTTTATAAAATGGTTTTATTTCTTCATTACTCGCGATAGGTATTATTTTATTTTTTATGAGTAAATGTTTAGGATTAAGTATTGAAGGTTTTGGTTCATTTTCAAATTTAACGTTTTTAGCTCCACTTGTTGAAGATTCAGTTGAGTTAAATCCTAGTCCGGTTTTATCTCCTGATATTCTTTGAATACTTATAATTTTACTAAGTGAGTTACTACTATTTTCAAATTTATCAAGTTTGCAAATTTCATCCTTAAGTATGTTGTTTTCACTTTTAAGCTCTTGACATGTTTTACATTCTTCAACAATTTCTTTTCCTTTTTCAAGTTGTCGTATTTTAATTTTTAGTTCAAGCACTTCATTTTCTAGTTGGTTGTTTATGTATTTTAGTGATTTATTTTTAGCCATAACTAGTTGTCCTATTTTACATAATCTATTGTATTCACTATCTAAATCTTTTTCATCTAATGATAGATTTTCATCACTAAAGTATTCGGATTCAGAACGTACCTCACTTGATGATTTGGCCATGAGACAATTTTCATCCTTTGTTGTTTCATTTTCATCTTCATCACTATCACTCCAAGCACCTCCAACGAATGCTCTTTGATTTTGATCTCTTGTCATCATTGGACATTTTCCAATGAGGTGATTCGGATCACCACACTTGAAACACTTTCTCTCATTCTTGCTATACTTGTCATCATTATTCTTTTGAGATGTTCTTCTTTCATCGTGTGGTTGTCTAACGAATCTTCCTCGCCTTTTGAAGAATTTCTTGAAGTCTCTTACGGCCATGGCATATTCTTCGTCATCGCTTTCGGAAGATGAGCTATCTTCGTTGTTGGATTTCTTTCTAGCTTTCAAGGCGATTGACTTGCTTTGCTCACGTTTTCCTTTAACCATTTCAGAGTCCTTCTTTATAATTGCTTCGTAGACTTTCAGGTTTCCAATTAATTCATCAAGTTGTAGTGTTGACAAATTCTTTGATTCTTCAATAGCCGTCACTTTAGCTCGCCATTTAGGGTGAAGAGCTCTAAGAAATTTCCTAACAAAATTCTTACTAGAGAAATTCTCATCAAGTGCTTTTAAACTTGTGATGATAGTGTTAAATCTAGCAAAAGCATTATCAATTGATTCCTCTTCCGGAATCGTGAATTGTTCATATTGTTGAACAAGTAGATCTATTTTGTTATCTTTGACTTGATTATTACCTTGGTGAGTTATTAATAAAGAGTTCCAAATTTCTTTTGCGGTTTCACACATAAAGATCCTTTCGTACTCTTTACGTGGTAGCGCATTATAAATTACCATTTTTGCTTCATTATTTTTAGCAAGTTTTCTTTTTAAATCATCATTTTGTTTTTCAAAAGGTACGATTTCATCTTTCTTAGTTTCGGGGTTATTTTGAATAGGTAAAAAATCACCATTGGTAATAATATGCCAAAGATCTAGATCTTTTGATTTCACATAAGTTTTGAATCGATTTTTCCAATATAAAAATCCATCACTTTCAAATAGTGGTGGTCTTTGCATAGATTGCCCTTCTAAATATTTTTCAGATTCCATAGATCGTTACAAGTTTTAAAATACACTATATTTTAAAAATCTTGCTAGACGTGGCTCTGGTACCAATTGTGGAAAACTAGAAGGGGGGGGTTGAATAGTTTTACGTCCTTTTAAAATTTACAAGCACAAGTTTGTTTTAAAAACTTCGATTCTTGTTTATGTGAATTCAATGCTTGCACTATATGAACAATTGTATAATAACTAACTAACTAAACTAATTAGTAAAGGTAAATAAATAAGTAATGAGAAGAGTTAGAAAGATCAAACCACAACACAAGGATTTATAGTGGTTCGGCTACAAGGACACCTTCCTTGTTCCTACTCCACTCCCCGAGTCACCTACTCGAGAGTTTTCTTCACTATGTCAACAAACTCCCTTATGGCGGAGAAAACCGTACACACCAATATACACACCAGTTTACACACCAATCTACACACCAATATACACACCAATCTTCACACCTATCTTCACACCAAGCTTCTACACACCAATCTTCTACACACCTTCTTCTACACACCAATCTTCTACACACCTTCTTCTACACACCAATCTTCACAACTATCCTACTTCACAACTAATCAACTTCTACTATCTACACAACTTCTATATCTTCTAAACAAATAATAGCAAGCACAACACAATATTCACAAATGAATATATATACACTATACACAACAACTCTTCAACACTTCTTGAACTTGGTTGTAGAGAGTTCTTCTTTTGCACTTAGAATGAGAATGGATGATGAGGGATTGAATCACTTGAAACAAGGATTAATATACAAATGATCAAAGGGTTTTTGATGGGTTTAAGATGATTGTAGATCTGAAAATTTCGTGCAAAAGGTAAGGAAAAATTCCAGAATTAAGGTGGTATTTATAGGGGAAGAAATCTGACAGTTTCTGACAGGGGAGCCTGGCCGGTCCCCTTAAAGCATGGCCGGCCCCCTTAAAATTAAGGGGACCGCCCCTTATAATTAAGGGGGCCGCCCAACTGTAACGGCCAGAAAACTTGTCTTTTAGTGGGGAAAGTTTATTTGGTGAAAAACTAACTGATTTTGGTTAAATATTTGAAATCATATATTTAGTATGATTAAAACATTTTTCCTTAATACCAAAAGTGTTTTTCAAAAATATATAATAAGATTATATAATTAAATAAACTTTGTATTAGTTAATTAAATACCCCTTTGATCATGAGATGTATTAAGCACTTGTTTATTCATACCTTAAGTGATTAAGTTGGATATAATGATATAAACTAGCTTAATACTTGTTTACGTAGTAATCAAACGATTGACGAGTTTACATTTTGTGATCGTCAAAATATAGAGATATCGAAAAATATAAATAACGTTTTCATACATTATTTATGTCAACATAATCCACCGCCCAAACCACTACACTCCACCCTCACCTCAAGCATTAAATGCTACCCCCTTGTCTGATTATCAGAATCAAATTGCAAAAAAGTATTTCCCGCCAAAACACGTGGCGTATGATTAAGAGTGATTCAGACATCCAAGGGCTTACAATTGATTGGGATTTGATCAGAGAGGCTTAAGGAACCCTAATCCTTGGCTATAAAAGGGAAAAGAAGCAAGATGAAGAAGGTGTCTCAATTTTTAGTGTAAAAGTAGTCGTAATAGTGTAATAAGAAATTGTAGTTTAACTAAAAGCTTTTAAGCATTGTTCTAAGTTAATTCAGTGTACTTTCACTCTTTTCAAAGCAATATAATCAAGTTTCTTCAATCCTATTTGTTTATGCAAATTTCAGTTTCAAGTCACCATTTTAGATCATATTCTGTTAGTGTTTATGCTTGTATTATGGACTCTTAAGCTCACTTAGGATCCCATAAAGCTTATTGAAGCTTTTAGAGACCATAAAACTCAGTATTACTAGAAAAAATCAAAAACATAAAAAAAGTCAACAATAGTCAACTGTGTTGTTTTGAAGTTGTTTTCAGGTTTTGAGAAGCTTTGAAGAGCAAGATTGGAAGTGGCATAGCCTATCTAAAGATAGGCATCAGTGGAAAATCCCTTGTTCATGCTAGGGGTGATTTGTAAGATTTGCTCATTTTGAAATTCCTCTCAAATCTTAATATCCTTGTAATTTCTGTGTTTGCTTGTTATTCTGTGTTTATTTATGCTCATTTAGTGTAATTTAGATATATTATAGCTTAATATAGGATGCTTGTTCATTAGAATTTGTAGATTGCTTAAATCCATAGTTTCACAGTTAATATAGCTTAAGTGCTAATCTTGTGCATTTATAGTTGCTATCTGTTTCTAAGTGCTTTAAATAGTGTAATTGATCATAATAAGTAGTTGTAGATCAGATTCTTAGGCCCTAGTATCCATTTGATTAGAAAACACAAAACAGATTCCATATAAAGGAGTGTTTGGCATTGCATAGTTTTGAGGGTATTGGCTGTTTTAAGTCCTTGTTCCTTGTTTCATTAATCTACATTAGAGTCACATTAGTTACTTAAGTCATAAAATCTTAGGCTCCAACAGTTAAAAGTCAAAATCAAAAGATAAATCCCTTACACAGTTAACTGTGTAAGTTTTGAGCACCTCAACCTTTCAATTCCTTGTAAAAGTGTTAAAGTAATCTTGATTTAGCTTCATTACAGTTAGATACTTCATAACAAATCAGTAAATCAAGATCTTAGTTCACCAAAGTCAATTTGCAAGTTTTACCTAAAAAGTCAAAAGTTGCTTGTCTCAGTTTTTGCAAAAATGGTGTGAATTGTTTTGATTTTTGAGCAAAGATCTAGGGCTTGTAATTTCTAGGATTAGTAGCCCCCCAGCTCTACTTTAAGGTTTCACCATTGTTACATTTTTAAGGAATTTTCTCTGGGCCCCACAAAGCTTGAAACAAACTTGTAGAGAAGGAAACCTCCCCTGCACCAGCATACCATCACAACACCACCACCTTTGGTGGCTGTTGTAGGCCAACTCAGTGGGCCCCAGTGGTTCATTTTGTTTTTTCCCAACCCCCTCCTACCAGGGATCATAGATTGACCATTTTTTTGAACTAGGAACTAGTGGACCCCACCTGGAATTGTCTCAAAAGTTTGTCCCAAATCTGTGTTTAAGTTCAATCATCAAAGTGCTTATTTCATTCTTAATAGCTTATCAGTGATCATTGCTTATTGTTTTCAGCTTATTTAAGTTTATTGTGCTTGTTTGTACCTAGTTTTATCATTGTGGACCCCACATTCATTCATTTGTACTTACTTTGCCACTTAGTCAATAAAAGTCAAACTGCTTAAGTAAAGGGGGTGCACACTGCTTATTTTTAAGCTAGATAAAAAGTTGTTTTACAAAAGTATCTTATTTTCATCTTACTTTTAGCTGTCAAAAAGAAAAACACCAAAAATTCAAATATAAAATAAGTGATAGCTTCTATTTAATAGAATCTATCTTTTTCAATTTTCTTTTCAGCTTATTTATAAGCACTTGTCCATTTTTATAATTTTCTTAATTTCCTAGTACCTTTAAGTAGTTAAAATAATTTTCTTAGATTTTTCCTAAGCAGTTTACTATTTATTAGATTTAAAAGTAGTTTAATTAATTAAATAAGTAATAATAGTAATTAATTAGTTTTCTTAAATTTTTATTAGCAACAGTAGGTTTTTATAATTTTTCTAAGTTTTATAAATTATTGAAGACTTTTAGAAAATATATTTTTAGTTTCTACTGTTCATTTTCGATTTTTCTTATTTTAATCATTTAAATTAGATTTAAGTTAATTAAAAGGTAACTAATTAGTGGAATAGCCTTAAATATAATTTTTAGAGGTTTTTATAATTTTGTAGGATTTCTGTGATGGTTAAATAATTTTATAAATTTTCTCATAATTTTCTAAGTTAATTTAGTATTATTTGTAATTTAAATTAATTTAATTAGTATAATTAATATAAATAGTTTTTAATTAATAAAATACTCATAAAAAGACAAAAACATTTATTTTTATTTTTTATACTTTCTTCAAGTTCTTTTTAAGGTTTAGAAAATATTTTTGCAAATTTTTAGTTTAATTTGTAATCTTTGTAATTTTTAGTTAATTTTAATTAGATTTAAATTAGATTTTAAATAAGTTTTATTAATTAAATAATATTTTGAATATTAAAATAATCATTTTTATAATTTCATTTTCATTTTCAATTTTCTTTTAATTTTAAGTTTCAAAAGTTTCACTTGCACCCCCTGTAGTTTGTAATTGTTCAAAACCCACTTTTCCTGTCTGTTACCTGATCCCTATTTGTGAATTTGTGCATATACCTGTACATCTGTTATTTGTGAATATTATCTCATTGTACAAATACCAAAATATCAGTAGCGAAATCAATTCCATATCATTTTGGCTACTGTCCTCAGTGCCACTCATTCCCAAAAACGATTTCCAAAGCACCATTTCATTCTCGCTGGGACATAACGACCCGGGGACACACTATACTATCACCGGAGAATTGGAACGGAGCTGTCTTTGACTTATTGACCTTGGTCAATAATATCTGACTGCTTTGACACCAATCAAAATTTGGCGCCGCTGCCGGGGAGGTTGTTACGTGTTTTAAAAAATCGTTTTAAGTTTAGTGGTTTTCAAAACCCTCCCTGTACAAATTACACACAAATTTGTAAAAAGTTTTTGTAAAAATATAATCATATCAAAAAAGTTCATTAACACTTTTCCTGAAGTGTTAAAAACACCAAAAAAATCAAAAACAACAAAACAAACTGTGAAGTTAAATTACTTCATTTTCTTTAAGATTACAACCTGAAACAGTTGGTTTAAGGTAAGTTCTGACATTAAATTGCGAACTGAAGAGGAAACCTATTTGCTTCCTCCCGCCAGCCTGCGAGTAATCTTAAAAGAACGATTTCGGTTAACGAATCAGTTCCAAAAATATTTCCCAAGTTTTCTGCACACACACCCATAAGCCTAAAGCAGTTTTTCAAATTAATAAATACATAAAATCTTACCACCGCAAACCAAGGCTGAACACCTACCAACTTGGGGTGTGGACATAATAAGTTCCCAAACTTAAGATTAAAACTTGCCTTTATATCCCTGTGAGTGGTGTACCTTTTTTAAAGAAGCCATTCACTTGTGATAATTGGTTTAAGTTCACTGTGGTTTTGCCTCGATCTTGTTTTGAAAAATTGTTTTTAGTGCATGCGCACTCGGTCACAAACAAAACGTAAACATCAGAAAAACGTACCCAAGCTACGTTCTGTTACAGAAGAACCAAAAACAGAAATGGCCGATGGGCCACCACCACCATTACCACCCCCTGACCCTCCCAAGGATGTGCCAGCTCCCGATCTCCGAACGATGGAGGAGTTGTGCCAGCCTACCATGCAAGGGCGGGGTGGGCCTATTGCACCACTCACTATTGAGGCTACAAACTTTGGCCTAAAGCACCACATGATCCAACAAGTCCAGAATTCGTGTCAATTTCACGGATTACCGGGTGACGATGCTAACAAGCATCTTGACAAATATCTTACGGTCACCCAAAGCATGAAACAGCTTGGTGTCACCGATGATGCCCTCCGGCTGTACCTCTTCCCCTATTCTCTCACTCATCATGCCACTGCATGGTTTGACCGACTCCCAAAGAATTCTATTCGTACCTTTGATGAAATGGTAACCAAATTTTTAGCAAAATATTTTCCACCTTCCATGGTTACCAAGTTACGAAATGATATCAGCAACTTCCGGCAACATCCCGATGAGTCTCTTTTTGAGGCTTGGGAACGTTATAAGCTAGCTATTGATCGGTGCCTGATGAGTGCTCAAACACTCATCATTTTTGGTCTAATCTGAACTGCAAAACATACAAAAGCACTCAAAAATGAATCAAAATACTGAAAATATTTCAAAATTGTGTTTTATATGTTTCAGATGCAAAATGAGCAAAAACAAATGAAAAACGTACAAAGTTTGCAAAATTGGCAGTTTCAGTCCCCCAACTTTCATAAAATGACAAAACTAGTCCCTGATCATTCAAAATATGGAAAATTATCACCAAAGGTCCTTTTACAATCATAAGTTGTCATATTTATTCCTTTGGTGAAAAATCTCAAAAGTTTTGGAAAATTACAAAATTAGTCCCTGGAGTTTCAAACTTTGGCAGATTTGGTCCCCGGTGGGATATTTTTGGAAGAAAAATCATTTTGGGTCCTTCGGGAGTTACAAAAAAACATTTTTAGTCCTTGGTGTAAAGTTTGGTGAAAAGTTCATTTTGGTCCCTCAAGTTTCAGTAATTTGCAATTTTAGTCCCTGAAGGACCAAAAGTGAAAATTATATTTTTAAAACCTTGGACTATTGAAAGTTGGTGTATTTTATCCTTATAACAAGTTTGACAGTTTGGCAGAATTAACCCCTCAAATTCAGAATAATTACAATTGTGATCCTTGTGATTTATTATTTACCAAATGGACCCTTGTTATTTAATTTAACCCAAAAACAATCCAACACCAAACCCAAAACCACCCCTGATCCAATAATTCACCCCAGCCCAACTTACCAACCGGCCCATTCCACAATAAAACAAACACCCCGTTATTATACTCCCTTGGTCAACAGGTCAAACCAACCTCCACCTTCCCTCCCAACTTGCCTGGTTCACCACTGCCACACTCAATTCCCCCCTCCTCCACATAAGCAAACACCATGCCTTGTTCCCCCCTCCAAACACAACCCTCCAAGATATAATAAATGCTATCAAAGTCTCATAAGCAAACCCCAACCTGCCAAAACCCACTTTTGGCGCCAAATGCATTTGAATGGTCAAGATCAATTTTCAAGCATCTAATGGTTCAAAATCAATGTGGGAAAGAGAAAGGGACTCTCCAGGGCATATAAAAATGAAGTGGAAAGAAGAAACAACTAGTAGTGAGAGTAGAATAGATTTTTAGTTTAGAATTAATGTCGATTTAATGTATTTCATATTTTCTGTTGATTTCCTTTTTTTCCAAATGTAATTTCAGACTATTTAGTGTATGTAAAAACTCCTTTCATCATTTAATTAAGTTCTAAGTTTCTTTATAAGATTTTACTTACAAATGCTCAAAATCTTATTTCATTATTAGTATTGTTAAGATTAGTTTTTTTAATTGATCCAGAAGCTTACTAAGGCTTATGATAGCTCCATAGCTATTTGTAAGTTCATTGCTCCTTATTTCCTGCTTCTACTTAAAAAGTCCAAAAAAGTCAACTACAAGTCAAACTGCTAGTTGATATAAGCTTTGGAGCTAATTCTCTACAATGGAAGATTCTTAGATCCTTAATCCTTTGTCCTAAGTTAATTGTGGAGCTAAGTTATCCTTGGTGAGCAGGATGCAGTTGTGAGTACACTATTTTTCATATTTGCTTGATTTGTACAATTCAGTCACATATTGCATAATTTGTTTGAGCTTTTTGTTGGGATTGTTTTCTATTCAAGTTAGTAGTATTTAGTCCCCCATGGCTTATATCCTAGGGTAACATCAGTAGGATAGCTTTCAATAACCATTTGCATCTTAAAATCATAGACAGTGAACCATAAAGGACTGTTTGGATTAGGGCAATACACCTTGTCCCTGTTGTTGTTTTAGTGTTAATGAAGCATAAGTAGATTTCATTCTATGTATTTAGGTTAGTCTAGGCATAAAACCTAGGCTTTTATCACTAAAAAGTCAAAATGACCACAAATGCCTCATAACTGTCAAACTGTGGGGATTTTTGGTTTCATCATTCATAATTTCATTTCAATAGTTGTTAAGTTAGCCTAGATTAGTCTTAATTTATCATATTTTAACCATATCAGTCATTAGATTCAAGTTAAAACTCATCAAAGTCAATTTGTGAGTTCATTTGAAAAAGTCAAAATAACATGTTTCAGATTTTTCCCATATTTCAAAGATTTATTGTGATTTTTGTGATGTGATTTAGGATCTAAGATTTTCACCATTTGTTGTCTATCAGCTCATCTTTGAGTACCCATTTTCAATATATTTTTGTAAATTTTCCATTGGGCCCCACCTTCACTCAAACACACCTGCAGGGGAGGTGCATCCCCTGCTGCACAGACCACAGCCCCAACACCACCACTTGGTGGTGGTTTTCTGGCCACCACAGTGGTCCACAAGCCACCCTTTTTGGTTCATTCAAGCCCCCTCCTACCATACTTCAGCCATTGACCAAAGTTTTGACCTTAGGACCCCTGGGACCCACCTGAAAACTTCCAAAGAGTTTGTCCCAATTTCTGTTTCAGTTTGTAAAATAGTAAGTGATTATTGGCTTATCCAATGGTACCCTATTACTTTTTCTTGCTCAAACATGTTCCCTAAACTCAGTTAAACCAGATTCAACAAGAGTGGGTCCCACTTAAGCCCAATTTAGCTTATTTTCCTTTATGGTCAACAAAAGTCAACTGTTTGGCTTTTTGCTTTCCACAGTGCTTATTTTCATTTTATAAAAAAAGTTGTTTTTGTAAAAGTTGTGTGTTTTTAGTTGTAAAATAGGTTTGTAAAAGAAAAATCAAGAAAAACAAATTTAATTTTAAGTGATAGTTTTTATTTAATTTTATTTAAATTTTAATTTTCATTTTTTGATTTTTATTAATTACTTGGTGTTTTTATATTTTTATTAATTTCCTTTTTAGTTAAAGTAATTTTAATAATTTTCTCAGATTTTTATTTTATCATTTAGTATTTATTAGAATTAATCTTAGTTTTATTAATAATTAATTAATATTAAGTATTAAATAGCATAATTAGATTTTATAAAGCAAAACCTAGTTTTTACATTTTTCCTAGCTTTTAAATGTTATAAAATCGTTTTAGGAATTTTTTCATAATTTTCTAAGTTAATTCAGTATTATTTGTAATTTAAAATAGTTTAATTAGTTTAATTAATATAAGTAGTTTTTAATTAATAAAAAACTCATAAAAAGACAAAAATATTTATTTTTATTTTTTATACTTTCTTCAAGTTTATTTTAAGTTTTAGAAATTATTTTTGCAAGTTTTTAGTTTGATTTGTAGTGTTTATCATTTTTAGTTTATTTAAATTAGGTTTAATTTACTTTATAAATAGTTTTAATTAATTAAATAATATTAAAATATTAAAATAATCATTTTAATACTTTCATTTTCAATTTAAATTTTCTTTTTATTTTAAATTTGTATAAGTGTCATTTTCACCCCCTGGGTGTTTTCAGATTTCATTTTTCACGATTTATTTTGTACGTTTACGTTATTTAAAACGTGAACGTACGCGTTTTTAGGTTTTAAACGTTTCTGGTTTTTCCAACTTTTCAGTCTTGTTCATATATCTTATTTAAGCTATTTCTTTGTAGATTCCTTAGTTCAGATCAATCACAAACCCCTTTCCATCCAAATTCACCCGATCACAAACCCGTTTGATAACCATCACACCTCGTAAGGACATAACGACCCGGGGAAACCCTATATTCCGCGGAGTATAGACTCTAGGCTGTTTGACCTTGTTGACCATCACCTGGTCAATTTAGGTTGACCGTTTAGCATCAATCAAATTTTGGCGCCGCTGCCGGGGAGGTGTGCGCGCTATTCTAAACGGTTTTTCTGATTAGTACTTTTGGAATTCAATCCTTTGTAAATATTTACCATCCTTTGTTCATATTTTCTTATTATAAAAACAAAACTGTTCCCGAAAATATTTTAAATCAAGTTTTCAACGAACACAAAAAACACAAAAACATTTTCTTTATCATTTGTACAAAATGTATTTCCAAAAATCCAAAAATATTCGTCTTTACCCCCTACCCTTTTGATTCTTCATTCCTTACCCTCCCAAACCTTTTGATTCTTTCTATGTCTCATCCACACCTTCTTATTTGCCATTGGTGTGGTAATCCTCATAATGGTGGCAATTGCCCCGGTTGTGGCATAGTAGAGTCAGTAAACGGGTCTGTCTATAACCAAGATCCCTATTCCTATCATGACACCACTGATTCATTCCACCAGCTACCACACCATCAGTCTCAACAGTTTTAGTGTTGTGAGTACTGTGGTGGTTCACACTACAGCTATGATTTTCAATTAGGAAACACGCTTGTCTATGAGCAGTTTCCTGATAACGATTATAACTTTAGCACATACGACTCACAGCCACATCAGTTTTACTGTTGTGATCCCTGTGGAGGTCCACACTTCAGCTCTGATTGTCAATCAAGGAATCCATTTCCTTGTAACAATTTTGACACATCGTATTATGACGAACCTCCATCTCCACCAATTCCTCAAAGTCTTCTCCTTGATCTTTTAGATTTAGTGAAAAATTTGAGAGGAATCACACATACCCCAGATAATCCAAAACAAAAATCGATGGAAGAATTGTTAGCTGACGAACAGGCTGCTAAAATAAATTCCCAAGATGCTTATGAAAGATCTATTAGGGAATCAATAGCAAAAGAAAAAGCAGCCAGATCTAGCTCTCGATTTCGTTTCATTCCTGATGACAGTGATGTTGAGGATATCCTTGATATTCTTCAATTTTATAAAGATTCATCGGATGAGACACCATCACTTGAGATTCCATCTCAACCCACTCTTATCATACCCGAGGTTCCCACTCACTCTCTGAGCAAGGGAGACGAGCATCTTGACACTATTCCTGAAAGGGAATTGGACGAATTCATAAAATCTAGTGTTGAGAACCTTGTCTCAATCCCAAGAGAGTCACAAGGAACTCTTGATCATTTGTGTGATATTCCTCCTCCTCTATTCTTCCCAACTGATCATGTTGAGATGTTCTCCGATTCTACTGATGACGACTCCTTATCTTGTGGAGACATTGTTTTTATGAAAGAATTACCTTTAAAGCTAGTTAGCTTAGAAGAAGAGAATGATGAGATTGACACTGAAATCAAGGATGAAGCACTTCGTGCAACATTATTGAATGTCGATCTCTTCATTTCTAAAATCGAGGCTTTCAATATGAAACCTATTTCATCTCCTATCCCGGTTATGGATAGTGACATTTTCTCCGATGATCCTATTCCGCAGTTTGAAGCCTTTACTTTTGATCATATGGGAGAGAAGATTAGTGGCAGTACCACTTCTCATTCTCAAATTTCTCTCCCCGTGTATGATTCATTCACTTTTGAGGAGTTCTCCCGTGAACTCACTCATATCATATCTCCACCGGAGTATGATAACTTTCACTTTGATCTAGACAAAGTTGATATTTGTTTTCTGGAGGGAAATATTCTCAACCTTGAGAATTTGATTGATATCAAAATCCCAACCCTCCCACCCATATGTCTAGATCCTACGAGCCTAACTGATGAGATTCATGATACACCAATTATGGATTCTCTTTTTGATGATGATGACTTTATCTTGATTGTCATCAAGATCTTTCTACCCTTCTTCACCTATAAGGTGACTTCTCCTGTTCTTCATTCCTTCGGGAATGAAGACACCATCTTTGACCCCGGCATTTTCATTTACCATTATCTTGAGCCGGGGTACTTATCTCGTCGGTGTGGAACTTTCACGTGCTTCAAATGTTTGTCCAAACATTTTGAATGAAAGTTCGATTGAGATTGTTTCTTCCACATCATGCTTCCCCAAGGACAAATAAATTCGGGGTCGAGTCAAGCTAGCGACTCGGTAAACAAAAACAGTAGCATGCTTATAGGGTTTTCACCCTAAGTGTGGGGGAGTCCCCCATACTATGGTTACAAATAAAGTGAAAAACAAAATGGTGTTCTCCACGCTTAGCTTGTAATGTTGCCCTTTTACGTTCAAAATGTCGGCATAATAGCCGGGACTTTGAATATTGAGGACAATATTCATGCTAAGTATGTGTGTGTGGGGGGGGGGGGGGGGGGGGGGGGAGGGGGGTATTTCGCTATTCTAGCGAATTTTATCACATTTTACTATCTTATACCCCCGTTTTTAGCCAAAATTTCAAAATTTTTTCACTTGAGCTTCAAAATTTTTGTGGTTATCAGTCCGCCTTGTCTAAACAACAAAAGGGATTGGCTAATCCAGGAGCAAACGGCTCTTGGTAAAGATATATCAAATCCGTTTACGGCTTGCAATTTGCCAAAAATTGTATGGTACCTCAACTCGCCATATCCCATAAAGCGAATGAGTTGGCTAGCCCGCAAGATTATGGCTTGTGGTAAAGGCAGTGGAAAATCCATAATTGGTAATCAGCTCACCAAGATGTTGACTATTCCATCAAGAGTTGGCTAGTTCAGAAGCAAACGGCTTTTGGTAAAGACTAATCAAATCCATTGACAGCTGGTGATTTGCTCAAAATCACACGGTTATCAGGTGTACCACAGTTCTCACACCTGGCTACTCCAGAAGTGATGGCTTTTGGTAAAGAGTTTAAAATCCATCAAGTTTTCAAAACAGTTATTGCTAGGGACTAGCAATATTTTAGTGTGGGGGATTGATGAGTGCTCAAACACTCATCATTTTTTGTCTAATCTGAACTGTAAAACATACAAAATCACTCAAAAATACATCAAAATACTGAAAATATTTCAAAATTGTATTTTATATGTTTCAGATGCAAAATGAGCAAAAACAAATGAAAAACATACAAAGTTTGCAAAATTGGCAGTTTCAGTCACCCAACTTTCATAAAATGACAAAACAAGTCCCTGGTCATTCAAAATATGGAAAATTATCACCAAAGGTCCTTTTACAATCATAAGTTGTCATATTTAGTCCTTTGGTGAAAAATCTCAAAAGTTTTGGAAAATTACAAAATTAGTCCCTGGAGTTTCAAACTTTGGCAGATTTGGTCCCCGGTGGGATATTTTTGGAAGAAAAATCATTTTGGGTCCTTGGGGAGTTACAAAAAAACATTTTTAGTCCTTGGTGTAAAGTTTGGAGAAAAGTTCATTTTGGTCCCTCAAGTTGTAGTAATTTGCAATTTTAGTCCCTGAAGGACCAAAAGTGAAAATTATATTTTTAAAACCTTGGACTATTGAAAGTTGGTGTATTTTATCCTTATAACAAGTTTGACAGTTTGGCAGAATTAACCCCTTAAATTCAGAATAATTACAATTGTGATCCTTGTGATTTATTATTTACCAAATGGGCCCTTGTTATTTAATTTAACCCAAAAACAATCCAACACCAAACCCAAAACCACCCCTGATCCAATAATCCACCCCAGCCCAACTTACCAACCGGCCCATTCCACAATAAAACAAACACCCCGTTATTATACTCCCTTGGTCAACAGGTCAAACCAACCTCCACCTTCCCTCCCAACTTGCCTGGTTCACCACTGCCACACTCAATTCCCCCTCCTCCACATAAGCAAACACCATGCCTTGTTCCCCCCTCCAAACACAACCCTCCAAGATATAATAAATGCTATCAAAGTCTCACAAGCAAACCCCAACCTGCCAAAACCCACTTTTGGCGCCAAATGCATTTGAATGGACAAGATCCATTTTCAAGCATCTAATGGTTCAAAATCAATGTGGGAAAGAGAAAGGGACTCTCCAGGGCATATAAAAATGAAATGGAAAGAAGAAACAATTAGTAGTGAGAGTAGAATAGATTTTTAGTCTAGAATTAATGTCGATTTAATGTATTTCATATTTGCTGTTGATTTCCTTGTTTTCCAAATGTAATTTCAGACTATTTAGTGTATGTAAAAACTCCTTTGATCATTTAATTAAGTTCTAAGTTTCTTTATAAGATTTTACTTACAAATGCTCAAAATCTTATTTCATTATTAGTATTGTTAAGATTAGTTTTTTTAATTGATCCAGAAGCTTACTAAGGCTTATGATAGCTCCATAGCTATTTGTAAGTTCATTGCTCCTTATTTCCTGCTTCTACTTAAAAAGTCCAAAAAAGTCAACTACAAGTCAAACTGCTAGTTGATATAAGCTTTGGAGCTAATTCTCTACAATGGAAGATTCTTAGATCCTTAATCCTTTGTCCTAAGTTAATCGTGGGCTAAGTTATCCTTGGTAAGCAGGATGCAGTTGTGAGTACACTATTTTTCATATTTGCTTGATTTGTACAATTCAGTCACATATTGCATAATTTGTTTGAGCTTTTTGTTGGGACTGTTTTCTGTTCAAGTTAGTAGTACTTAGTCCCCCATGGCTTATATCCTAGGGTAACATCAGTAGGATAGCTTTCGATAACCATTTGCATCTTAAAATCATAGACAGTGAACCATAAAGGACTGTTTGGATTAGGGCAGTACACCTTGTACCTGTTGTTGTTTTAGTGTTAATGAAGCATAAGTAGATTGCATTCTATGTATTTAGGTTAGTCTAGGCATAAAACCTAGGCTTTTATCACTAAAAAGTCAAAATGACCACAAATGCCTCATAACTGTCAAACTGTGGGGATTTTTGGTTTCATCATTCATAATTTCTTTTCAATAGTTGTTAAGTTAGCCTAGATTAGTCTTAATTTATCATATTTTAACCATATCAGTCATTAGATTCAAGTTAAAACTCATCAAAGTCAATTTGTGAGTTCATTTGAAAAAGTCAAAATAGCATGTTTCAGATTTTTCCCATATTTCAAAGATTTATTGTGATTTTTGTGATGTGATTTAGGATCTAAGCTTTTCACCATTTGTTGTCTATCAGCTCATCTTTGAGTTCCCATCTTCAATATATTTTTGTGAATTTTTCATTGGGCACCACCTTCACTCAAACACACCTGCAGGGGAGGTGCATCCCCTGCTGCATAGACCACAGCCCCAACACCACCACATGGTGGTGGTTTTCTGGCCACCACAGTGGTCCACAAGCCACCCTTTTTGGTTCATTCAACCCCCCTCCTACCATACTTCAGCCATTGACCAAAGTTTTGACCTTAGGACCCCTCGGACCCACCTGAAACCTTCCCAAGAGTTTGTCCCAATTTCTGTTTCAGTTTGTGAAATAGTAAGTGCTTATTGACTTATCCAATGGTACCCTATTGCTTTTTCTTGCTCAAACATGTTCCCTAAACTCAGTTAAACCAGATTCAACAAGAGTGGGTCCCACTTAAGCCCAATTTAGCTTATTTTCCTTTATGGTCAACAAAAGTCAACTGTTTGGCTTTTTGCTTTCCACAGTGCTTATTTTCATTTTATAAAAAAAGTTGTTTTTGTAAAAGTTGTGTGTTTTTAGTTGTAAAATAGGTTTGTAAAAGAAAAATCAAGAAAAACAAATTTAATTTTAAGTGATAGTTTCTATTTAATTTTATTTAAATTTTAATTTTCATTTTTAGATTTTTATTAATTACTTGGTGTTTTTATATTTTTATTAATTTCCTTTTTAGTTAAAGAAATTTTAATAATTTTCTCATATTTTTATTTTATCATTTAGTATTTATTAGAATTAATCTTAGTTTTATTAATAATTAATTAATATTAAGTATTAAATAGCATAATTAGTTTTTATAAATCAAAACCTTGTTTTTACATTTTTCCTAGCTTTTAAATGTTATAAAATAGTTTTA
This sequence comes from Artemisia argyi, assembly GCA_030686995.1. NCBI lineage: Eukaryota > Viridiplantae > Streptophyta > Magnoliopsida > Asterales > Asteraceae > Artemisia > Artemisia argyi. The sequence continues at coordinate 29,053,919 of CM060683.1, forward strand.
GGAATTTTTCCATAATTTTCTAAGTTAATTCAGTATTATTTGTAATTTAAAATAGTTTAATTAGTTTAATTAATATAAGTAGTTTTTAATTAATAAAAAACTCATAAAAAGACAAAAATATTTATTTTTATTTTTTATACTTTCTTCAAGTTCATTTTAAGTTTTAGAAATTATTTTTGCAAGTTTTTAGTTTGATTTGTAGTGTTTATCATTTTTAGTTTATTTAAATTAGGTTTAATTTACTTTATAAATAGTTTTAATTAATTAAATAATATTTAAATATTAAAATAATCATTTTAATAATTTCATTTTGAATTTAAAATTTCTTTTTATTTTAAGTTTGTAAAAGTGTCATTTTCACCCCCTGGGTGTTTTCAGATTTCATTTTTCACGATTTATTTTGTACGTTTACGTTATTTAAAACGTGAACGTACGCGTTTTTAGGTTTTAAACATTTCTGGTTTTTCCAACTTTCCAGTCTTGTTCATATAGCTTATTTAAGCTATTTCTTTGTAGATTCCATAGTTCAGATCAATCACAAACCCCTTTCCATCCAAATTCACCCGATCACAAACCCGTTTGATAACCATCACACCTCGTCGGGACATAACGACCCGGGGAAACCCTATATTCCGTGGAGTATTGACTCTAGGCTGTTTGACCTTGTTGACCATCACCTGGTCAATTTAGGTTGACTGTTTAGCATCAATCAAATTTTGGCGCCACTGCCGGGGAGGTGTGCGCGCTATTCTAAACGGTTTTTCTGATTAGTGCTTTTGGAATTCAATCCTTTGTAAATTTACCATCCTTTGTTCATATTTTCTTATTATAAAAACAAAACTGTTCCTGAAAACATTTTAAATCAAGTTTTCAACGAACACAAAAAACAAAAAAACATTTTCTTTATCATTTGTACAAAATGTATTTCCAAAAACCCAAAAATATTCATCTTTACCCCCTACCCTTTTGATTCTTCATTCCTTACCCTCCCAAACCTTTTGATTCTTTCTATGTCTCATCCACACCTTCTTATTTGCCATTGGTGTGGTAATCCTCATAATGGTGGTAATTGCCCCGGTTGTGGCATACTAGAGTCAGGAAACGGGTCTGTCTATAACCAAGATCCCTATTCCTATCATGACACCACTGATTCATTCCACCAGCTACCACACCATCAGTCTCAATAGTTTTACTGTTGTGAGTACTGTGGTGGTTCACACTACAGCTATGATTGTCAATCAGGAAAGACGCTTGTCTATGAGCAGTTTCCTGATAACGATTATAACTTTAGCACATACGACTCATAGCCACATCAGTTTTACTGTTGTGGTCACTGTGGAGGTCCACACTTCAGCTCTGATTGTCAATCAAGGAATCCATTTCCTTGTAACAATTTTGACACATCGTATTATGATGAACCTCCATCTCCACCAATTCCTCAAAGTCTTCTCCTTGATCTTTTAGATTTAGTGAAAGATTTAAGAGGAATCACACATACCCCAGATAATCCAAAACAAAAATCGATGGAAGAATTGTTAGCTGACGAACAGGCTGCTAAAATAAATTCCCAAGATGCTTATGAAAGATCTATTAGGGAATCAATAGCAAAAGAAAAAGCAGTCAGATCTAGCTCTCGATTTCGTTTCATTCTTGATGACAGTGATGATGAGGATATCCTTGATATTATTCAATTTTATAAAGATTCATCAGATGAGACACCATCACTTGAGATTCCATCTCAACCCACTCTTATCACACCCGAGGTTCCCACTCACTCTCTGAGCATGGGAGACGAGCATCTTGACACTATTCCTGAAAGGGAATTGGACGAATTCATAAAGTCTAGTGTTGAGAACCTTGTCTCTATCCCAAGAGAGTCACAGGGAACTCTTGATCATTTGTGTGATATTCCTCCTCCTCTATTCTTCCCAACTGATCATGTTGAGATGTTCTCCGATTCTACTGATGACGACTCATTATCTTGTGGAGACATCGTTCTTATGAAAGAATTACCTTCTAAGCTAGTTAGCTTAGAAGAAGAGAATGATGAGATTGACACTGAAATCAAGGATGAAGCACTTCGTGCAACATTATTGAATGTTGATCTCCTCATTTCTAAAATCGAGGCTTTCAATATGAAACCTATTTCATCTCCTATCCCGATTAAGGATAGTGACATTTCTCCGATGATCCTATTCCGCAGTTTAAAGCCTTTACTTTTGATCATATGGGAGAGAAGATTAGTGGTAGTACCACTTCTCATTCTCAAATTTCTCTCCCCGTGTATGATTCATTCACTTTTGAGGAGTTCTCCCGTGAAATCACTCATATCATATCTCCACCGGAGTATGATAACTTTCACTTTGATCTAGACAAAGTTGATCTTTGTTTTCCAGAGGGAAATATTCTCAACCTTGAGAATTTGATTGATATCAAAATCCCAACCCTCCCACCCATATGTCTAGATCCTATGAGCCTAACTGATGAGATTCATGATACACCAATTATGGATTCTCTTTTTGATGATGATGACTTTATCTTGATTGTCATCAAGATCTTTATACCCTTCTTCACCTATAAGGTGACTTATCCTGTTCTTCATTCCTTCGGGAATGAAGACACCATCTTTGACCCCAGCATTTTCATTTACCATTATCTTGAGCCGGGTACTTATCTCATCGGTGTGGAACTTTCACGTGCTTCAAATGTTTGTCCAAACATTTTGAATGAAAGTTCGATTGAGATTGTTTCTTCCACATCATGCTTCCCCAAGGACAAATAAATTCGGGGTCGAGTCAAGCTAGCGACTCGGTAAACAAAAACAGTAGCATGCTTATAGGGTTTTCACCCTAAGTGTGGGGGAGTCCCCCATACTATGGTTACAAATAATGTGAAAAACAAAATGGTGTTTTCCACGCTTAGCTTGTAATGTTGCCCTTTTACGTTCAAAATGTCGGCATAATAGCCGGAACTTTGAATATTGGGGACAATGTTCATGCTAAGTGTGGGGGGGGGGGGGGGGGGGGGAGGGAGGGGGTATTTCGCTATTCTAGCGAATTTTATCACATTTACTATCTTATACCCCCGTTTTTAGCCAAAATTTCAAAAAATTTTCAAAAATTTTTCACTTGAGCTTCAAACTTTTTGTGGTTATCAGTTCGCCTTGTCTAAATGACAAAAAGGATTGGCTAATCCAGGAGCAAATAGCTCTTGGTAAAGATATATCAAATCCGTTTACGGCTTGCAATTTGCCAAAAATTGTATGGTACCTCAACTCGCCATATCCCATAAAGCGAATGAGTTGGTTAGCCCGCAAGATTATGGCTTGTGGTAAAGGCAGTGGAAAATCCATAATTGGTAATCAGCTCACCAAGATGTTGACTATTCCATCAAGAGTTGGCTAGTTCAGAAGCAAACGGCTTTTGGTAAAGACTAATCAAATCCGTTGACAGCTGGTGATTTGCTCAAAATCACACGGTTATCAGGTGTACCACAGTTCTCGCACCTGGATACTCCAGAAGTGATGGCTTTTGGTATAGAGCTTAAAATCCATCAAGTTTTCAAAACAGTTATTGCTAGGGACTAGCAATATTTTAGTGTGGGGGATTGATGAGTGCTCAAACACTCATCATTTTTGGTCTAATCTGAACTGCAAAACATACAAAAACACTCAGAAATGCATCAAAATACTGAAAATATTTCAAAATTGTGTTTTATATGTTTCATATGCAAAATGAGCGGAAACAAATGAAAAACATACAAAGTTTGCAAAATTGGCAATTTCAGTCCCCCAACTTTCATAAAATGAAAAAACTAGTCCCTGGTCATTCAAGATATAGAAAATTATCACCAAAGGTCCTTTTACAATCATAAGTTATCATATTTAGTCCTTTGGTGAAAAATCTCAAAAGTTTTGGAAAATTACAAAATTAGTCCCTGGACTTTCAAACTTTGGCAGATTTTGTCCCCGGTGGGATATTTTTGGAAGAAAAATCATTTTGGGTCCTTGGGGAGTTACAAAAAAACATTTTTAGTCCTTGGTGTAAAGTTTGGAGAAAAGTTTATTTTGGTCCCTCAAGTTTCAGTAATTTGCAATTTTAGTCCCTGAAGGACCAAAAGTGAAAATTATATTTTTAAAACCTTGGACTATTGAAAGTTGGTGTATTTTATCCTTATAACAAGTTTGACAGTTTGGCAGAATTAACCCCTTAAATTTAGAATAATTACAATTGTGATCCTTGTGATTTATTATTTACCAAATGGACCCTTGTTATTTAATTTAACCCAAAAACAATCCAACACCAAACCCAAAACCACCCCTGATCCAATAATCCACCCCAGCCCAACTTACCAACCGGCCCACTCCACAATAAAACAAACACCCCGTTATTATACTCCCTTGGTCAACAGGTCAAACCAACCTCCACCTTCCCTCCCAACTTGCCTGGTTCACCACTGCCACACTCTATTCCCCCTCCTCCACATAAGCAAACACCATGCCTTGTTCCCCCCTCCAAACATAACCCTCCAAGATATAATAAATGCTATCAAAGTCTCACAAGAAAACCCCAACCTGCCAAAACCCACTTTTGGCGCCGAATGCATTTGAATGGTCAAGATCAATTTTCAAGCATCTAATGGTTCAAAATCAATGTGGGAAAGAGAAAGGGACTCTCCAGGGCATATAAAAATGAAGTGGAAAGAAGAAACAATTAGTAGTGAGAGTAGAATAGATTTTTAGTTTAGAATTAATGTCGATTTAATGTATTTCATATTTTCTGTTGATTTCCTTGTTTTCCAAATGTAATTTCAGACTATTTAGTGTATGTAAAAACTCCTTTGATCATTTAATTAAGTTCTAAGTTTCTTTATAAGATTTTACTTACAAATGCTCAATATCTTATTTCATTATTAGTATTGTTAAGATTAGTTTTTTTTAATTGATCCAGAAGCTTACTAAGGCTTATGATAGCTCCATAGCTATTTGTAAGTTCATTGCTCCTTATTTCCTGCTTCTACTTAAAAAGTCCAAAAAAGTCAACTACAAGTCAAACTGCTAGTTGATATAAGCTTTGGAGCTAATTCTCTACAATGGAAGATTCTTAGATCCTTAATCCTTTGTCCTAAGTTAATTTTGGAGCTAAGTTATCTTTGGTGAGCAGGATGCAGTTGTGAGTACACTATTTTTCATATTTGCTTGATTTGTACAATTCAGTCACATATTGCATAATTTGTTTGAGCTTTTTGTTGGGATTGTTTTCTGTTCAAGTTAGTAGTATTTAGTCCCCCATGGCTTATATCCTAGGGTAACATCAGTAGGATAGCTTTCAATAACCATTTGCATCTTAAAATCATAGACAGTGAACCATAAAGGACTGTTTGGATTAGGGCAACACACCTTGTCCCTGTTGTTGTTTTAGTGTTAATGAAGCATAAGTAGATTGCATTCTATGTGTTTAGGTTAGTCTAGGCATAAAACATAGGCTTTTATCAATTAAAAGTCAAAATGACCACAAATGCCTCAAAACTGTCAAACTGTGGGGATTTTTGGTTTCATCATTCATAATTTCTTTTCAATAGTTGTTAAGTTAGCCTAGATTAGTCTTAATTTATCATATTTTAACCATATCAGTCATTAGATTCAAGTTAAAACTCATCAAAGTCAATTTGTGAATTCATTTGAAAAAGTCAAAATAACATGTTTCAGATTTTTTCCATATTTCAAATATTTATTGTGATTTTTGTGATGTGAGTTAGGATCTAAGCTTTTCACCATTTGTTGTCTATCAGCTCATCTTTGAGTTCCCATCTTCAATATATTTTTGTGAATTTTCTATTGGGCCCCACCTTCACTCAAACACACCTGCAGGGGAGGTGCATCCCCTGCTGCACAGACCACAGCCCCAACACCACCACTTGGTGTTGGTTTTCTGGCCACCACAGTGGTCCACAAGCCACCCTTTTTGGTTCATTCAACCCCCCTCCTACCATACTTCAACCATTGACCAAATTTTTGACCTTAGGACCCCTGGGACCCACCTGAAACCTTCCCAAGAGTTTGTCCCAATTTCTGTTTCAGTTTGTAAAATAGTAAGTGCTTATTTGTGCTTATTGGCTTATCCAATGGTACCCTATTGCTTTTTCTTGCTCAAACATGTTCCCTAAACTCAGTTAAACCAGATTCAACATGAGTGGGTCCCACTTAAGCCCAATTTAGCTTATTTTCCTTTATGGTCAACAAAAGTCAACTGTTTGGCTTTTTGCTTTCCACAGTGCTTATTTTCATTTTATAAAAAAAGTTTTTTTTTAAAAGTTGTGTGTTTTTACTTGTAAAATAGGTTTGTAAAAGAAAAATCAAGAAAAACAAATTTAATTTTAAGTGATAGTTTCTATTTAATTTTATTTAAATTTTAATTTTCATTTTTAGATTTTTATTAATTACTTGGTGTTTTTATATTTTTATTAATTTCCCTTTTAGTTAAAGTAATTTTAATAATTTTCTCAGATTTTTATTTTATCATTTAGTATTTATTAGAATTAATCTTAGTTTTATTAATAATTAATTAAGATTAAGTATTAAATAGCATAATTAGTTTTTATAAAGCAAAACCTAGTTTTTACATTTTTCCTAGCTTTTAAATGTTATAAAATAGTTTTAGGAATTTTTCCATAATTTTCTAAGTTAATTCAGTATTATTTGTAATTTAAAATAGTTTAATTAGTTTAATTAATATAAGTAGTTTTTAATTAATAAAAAACTCATAAAAAGACAAAAATATTTATTTTTATTTTTTATACTTTCTTCAAGTTCATTTTAAGTTTCAGAAATTATTTTTGCAAGTTTTTAATTTGATTTGTAGTGTTTATCATTTTTAGTTTATTTAAATTAGGTTTAATTTACTTTATAAATAGTTTTAATTAATTAAATAATATTTACATATTAAAATAATCATTTTAATAATTTCATTTTCAATTTAAATTTTCTTTTTATTTTAAGTTTGTAAAAGTGTCATTTTCACCCCCTGTTTCAGATTTCATTTTTCACGATTTATTTTGTACATTTACGTTATTTAAAACGTGAACATACGCGTTTTTAGGTTTTAAACGTTTCTGGTTTTTCCAACTTTCCAGTCTTGTTCATATAGCTTATTTAAGCTATTTCTTTGTAGATTCTTTAGTTCAGATCAATCACAAACCCCTTTCCATCCAAATTCACCCGATCACAAACCCGTTTGATAACCATCACACCTCGTCGGGACATAATGACCCAGGGAAACTCTATATTCCGCGGAGTATTGACTCTAGGCTGTTTGACCTTGTTGACCATCACCTGGTCAATTTAGGTTGACCGTTTAGCATCAATCAGTGCCCTAACCTCAATATGTTACAAGTTACCATCATAGATACCTTCTATAATGGTCTGACATTGAGGCACCGGGATATTCTCAATGCTGCTGCTGGTGGGACCTTTATGAAAAGGCGTCCCAAAGAGTGCTATGACTTGATTGAGAACATGACTGCCCACCATAACTTTTGGGATTCCTCTGCGGAGAGGGATGCGTCATGTAATTCAGTTACTCCTTCATCATCATCTCCTGAAATAATTGCTCTTACCAAAAAGATGGATGATATTTCTACGGCTTTGTTGAGAATGAACCAAACGATGCAAAATCAGGTTCAAAATCAACAAGTGAAAGCCGTGACCTGAAGTTGTGAAACTTGTGGGGGCACACATCTTTATTCCGAGTGTCCAGCTACTGCTGGCTTTCCTCAAGAGAACGTTTATGCTGCTCACGGTTCCTACAACATGGGGGGTAATTCTTACCAACCACAAGGGGACCGAAATCTCTTAAGCTATCGTTCCAACAATTTTCTCGGACCTCCCAGTTTTAACCAAAATAAAAAACGTAACTCGAATCAGAATTTTAACCAAGGTCAAAACTCAAATTTCCAAAACCCGAACCAAAATCAAGGCCAGTTTAATCAAAACAATTTTCAAAATGGCAATCAAAATAAAGGTTTTCAAGGAAATTTTCAAAGAAACCAAAATCAAGGGAATTACAATCAGGGTAATTTCAATCAGAGAAACAATTTTCAGGGTAACAACAATCAAAATCAAGGGAATTTTCAAAACAACCGTGTTCAAAATCCTCCTCAAAACGTTGTTCCACCCTTGTCTTCCTCCGATGAAGTGCTAAAACAATTCATGAAAGCACAAGAGGAAACGAATCGGTTATTGATCAGCAAGATCTCTGAGCTTCAGAAGTCTTTAAATGATCGACCCTCGGGCCCGGGTGCACTACCGAGCAACACGATCGCTAACCCGAGGGGCGATGTCAAAGCGAGCACCACCCGAAGTGGGGTATCATACAATGGACCCGCAATTCCCTCTACCTCTTCTTCTCCTCCTACTAAGGTAGCGGAACGTGAACATGAGGTTACCACGGACAAGGTACTTCCTACTAATAACGGAGGTATCAACAATGTCCACCCTCAAGTTGTCTCGGTCCCGACTCATAAGTCGAAAGTTGTATTTGATCCTCCTGTGAGTTCTGATGAAATTCCAAAGAATGATCCTAAGCCTTCAATTCCATATCCTTCATGTTTGAATGATCAAAAGAACCGCGAAAAAGCTAACCATCAGATGGAAAAATTTTATCAAATTTTCCAAGAATTACATTTCGATATTAGCTTCGCGGATGCTCTTCTTCTCATGCCTAAGTTTGCTTCAACAATCAAAAATCTGATAAGCAACAAAGAAAAACTCTGTGAGATGGCAAAAACTCCTCTTAATGAGCATTGCTCAGCAGTGCTCTTGAAAAAGCTTCCCGAAAAGCTTGGAGATCCCGGGAAATTTCTCATTCCTTGTGTTTTCCCTGGGATGGTTGAATACTTTGCCTTGGCCGATCTTGGCGCAAGCATTAACCTGATGCCTTACACAGTCTGGAAAAGACTCTCACTTCCTGCTCTCACTCCAACCTGCATGACTCTCGAGCTTGCAGACCGTACTATATCCCGTCCTCTCGGCATTGCTGAAGATATCTTCGTGAAAGTAGAAAAGTTCCATTTTTCGGCAGATTTCGTGATTGTTGTATATTTTTTAGAAAGCAAGTAAAAATCTCGGGTTTGAAGGATTTGGGCGGAATTAGTTGCTAGTCAACTAACCCAATACTAAAGATGCAATCAAAATAAAATACTAGAAATGAAAATAAACTAAATTATACTAAAGTTGTGAGCAATAAGTGGAGAAAATGTGTTTACTTAGATTTCACTCCTCCTATGCCATGCCCAGCACAACCATAGGGATTATAAACAGTGGCTCGTGCATTAAATACAACCAATAAAGACCTAGTGCACATCGGTTCATGTTCCCTAAGACGTTCAAGCATGTTACCATTTGGAGATCTGCCAGTTTTCTTAAGGCTAACATCAAATTCATTCATCCAAAACAATTATAAACAAGTAATCAACACATAATTAACATCTATGTTTCATTAGATCTAAGCAAACACAAGATAGATCTAGCCTAGCATGATGGAATTAAGACAAGAACAAGATATAGACAACCAACACATAGACATATTGATTGAATTAAAAGAATACTTATCTTAATTACACATGAAAGGTATCAAGGGTTTAGAACCCTTGAAAAACCTGTAAAATTCGCACCAAGTTCGTACTTAGGGTTTCTCCAAAACTTCTCTCTCTTTTAATGTGAAAATTAGAAAACTATATATAGGAAATAGGGACTGACGGCGTCAAGACCAATCTTGTGACGCCGTCACCTCGCCGCCAAAACTCTTCTCGGACTGCCTTGATCTACTTTTGACGCCGTCATGTATTGTGCATTTCCAGGCCATCATGAATTTTACTCTTGACGCCCTACTTCGTGACGCCGTCAAATCTGTACTGGATCGTCATGGAAAATTGCTCTTGACGCCGTCAAGGATTCCTTCTTGACGCCGTCACCTACTGTTCCCAGCAAGGAAAATTAAGTCTTTGGCGTTTTCTTCACTTTTATGCTCCAAAAACGTCCGAATTGCTTCCTTTTCCAGATTTCACTCCCAAAGTACCTAAAATCACAAAAGGAACGATTTAGGTCAATATTTGATCAAATAAATTCAATTCCGGGCTTAAATGACCCCCTAAAAGTGGTTCATTTTTCGCCTCATCATATACCCTTACACTTGAGATTTGCTTGTCCTCAAGCAAATGCGCTTTTATTCTACTCAAAATACAAGTTAGGGGTCATTTAACACTAATATAAAAGTAATTACAACAAATAATCGTTCCACTAAAGACCAATAGACAAGCACGGAGGTCATACACTAGCACCTCACAAATAGTGTTTAGATACTCACATCTCTCGGGTGTAATAAAGTATAGATTACAATATGGAAACGGAAGATATCTCTCACTACCTGTCATAGCAAAATAGATTACCATAGGCTTGGGAAAGGATCAAACCTCCACCACATGGCGTAAGCACCTAGGATAAACTATCAAAGAGGTCTTTTAAAGGGTTGTAACGTTAGGTGTAGGGATATGAAATACACGGTTTTGTTGGATAAAGGAAGTTTTACTGGTGGCGAGTTAACAATCTTAGTCAATTACATGTACAATGTGGCGTTGCTAAGCCAAGACTAGACTCGACTTAAGCTAATAAATGAAAAATAACAAAAACATAAAATAAACATAGAATGAAACGGGATGGTAGTCCGTATGTTTTTTCTCTTTTACTTTTTCTATTTTTTTTTTTTTTTTTTTTTGCATACACTCTTACCCTACCATCCGAAATAATACATCATAGGGGATGAATATTTCCCTTACACTTGAATTTTTACATAGTTTACAATAAACTAATCTAATGACTCGAATTAAGAAAATCAAAACACTTGGAGTACTTTTAAGATTAACGTACATATGGGGGTAATAATATGATGTTCTTCCCCATTACTCCATAAAATAAGTACTTACCCATGAGTCCCAATCGTCCCAAAACAATATGTACAAGGATATGACTCGACTTAGCAACCATGTAATCAATTAGATAGTTAACTTAGGGTTTAACAAATAACAATAATGCACTAAAAATGAGCGCATACACGGAAGGCTAAGGCGATTTGGTTGTACATTTAAGTGGGGTGTAACAAATTCTTCCTTTAAGTAAAATGCTTAAAGTTAGCAACGAAAAGATAGGCTCGGAGGGGTGTATTAGGGGTTTCGTGTACTAAAAATGAGTACAACGCTAAGGGTGTGGGAAAAATTAGTTGACTTAACTAGCCAAGTAATATGACTTAAATGGTCAAGTAATTAGAATACGGGTTTAACACAAGGGTGATCCTAATGCCTCTTATCATGTAGTAAATCCTACCACACGAATGTAGTCTCACTAGCGGTCTCGGGATGCATCACTAACGCAAGTTCTAGAATCTAAATGCTACCGGTACACTCATAAGCACTAATAGTAAATGCTTTTCCTATCAAATCTAAAGGCGAACCTCACATATTTGGGTGGAAAATTTTTCTGAATATACGGTTATGTGCTAGTCATACAATCTCCTATCCATGAGACGCTTGCTATGGCTAAAGTTTCACTCCTAAATGTTGTAAAAAATTTTAAATTTGGCGCCAAAATTGCACTAACAAGTACTTCTCATAGTTTTATTACACATCTACCATCAAACAAAACAAACTCAAGCGAAAGTGCCTATGTATGGTATCATCTTTTTACCTTCCCCTTACGCTTAAGATGAACATTGTCCCCAATGTTCAAGTAAAGAATGTAAAAGTTAAAAAGTAAAAAGAATGAAATCAAATACTCCCTTGATTCGCTCAGTATGGATAATAAGGTGGCCAGGTTAAATCTTCCTCCAAGAAAATGAATAATCAATGCTTCCCTTCCAGAATGTAAATCATCTTCTTGTCATACATAACCTGTAAATCCTGAAAAAATAGACAAAACAATCTCGCGTAAAATCGGCGGCATCCTATATAAGTTACTAAATCCTAGAAAACAAGAGAAGATATAATGCTTGTGGAATGAAGTTTGCTGATCTCCTGGAGATTATAAAACTTAATAATTCACAAAAAACCATAAGACTTCGTTAGAAAAACAAAACCGGTAAAATTTCCAGATTTTTACACTTGACGCCGTCTAGAGTTAACTCGTGACGCCGTCAGAAGTGACCTGCATAAATTATTATGTTAAGTTTCCGGAAAATTTCTGGAAAAACTTGGTCCTACTTCCTGGAAAATCCTGCAAAACTTCATTATGACTCGATACAAGCATTTGACTCTAACAAATACTAATACACATGTTCATTTAATATTGTGGAGAATCATGATCGGTTTGTTTCTTAAAAACATATTTGGGGTTTCCCCTTACACTTATCTTTTGCAAAAATACCTTTAGGTGGAGTTAAGACTAAGCCAAAACAACAAAGTAAAGTATTTTCACTATTTAGTTTAGAAACATGATCTACCAACAATAAAAATAAAGCATGCATACGGAAGCAAATAACAAACAAACAAAAATAAAATCACACAAAGCATGGGTTGCCTCCCAAGAAGCGCTTTTCTTTATTTACGAGTCTTGTAGCTAGACTCAAGGTCATGGGTTACTACGTGATACAGGTGAGTTCCTCAATGAGTACATCTTTGGGATCAAACTTAGGTTTCAACTTCCTATCGGTTTCCTTAGTATGGTATGACCTTTCAAACTTTTCTCCATCCGGATCATACAAAGTCATCCTCATATGTCATGATCGGTCACCTTGTTTAGGTGGCTTGTCCCACCTCCATTTACACTTATCTCCCTCTCTTTTCCACTTATTCATCTCTATGTTAATGGTCATTACGCTTAAGAACTCAATCATCTTCCTAAAGACTAAGGGGTCCTCAAAGGGGTCTAGCTCTTCATCTCTAGCTATGAGTTGTTTTACCGAATGTGTCTTTTCAACGAAATATTTCTCTAGATAAAATGGGCATTGAGGTCCTATAAAGTTTCTTTCTATCCAAGGTCCATATCTAGATGGTCTCCTATTCATCTCTACCCAATGCGGTGTCGGTTCATAATCACAATCATAACTATGCTTCTTTACATCGTACACCGACCAAGTATCGCCTTCACCTACCGCTATCTTAGACTCCTTACAATCTATCATTGCGCTAGCGGTTGCTAAAAATCCTCTTCCCACTAATAACGGGCATGTAGTGTCACTAACCATGTCTAGGACGTGAAAATCCGCTAATATAGTTAACTTTCCTACATGAACAACTACATCCTTAATCATTCCAACCGGGTGGGCAATACTCCCATCCGCTAGCCCTATCAATACCTCAGTTTCCTCTAACTTTCCTAGATTAAGAGCGGTGAATAAGGATAAGGGAATCAAGTTGAGGCTTGACCCTAAATCGGCTAGTGTGTCGAAAGCTTCGGATCGTCCTATCTTACAAGGCAAAACAAATATACCCGGATCATCAAGCTTTTTAGGCAACTTGTTTTGAACGAAGGCGGTCCCATTTTTACCTAGTTAAAACTTCTCGTATTTTTCTAGGAGGGCACTATAGTAAGGAGCACGCGCTAAGACATCAATGACGGGGCGTTCAAGGTGAAGTTCTTTGAATTCATCGTCAAGGTCTTGCGTAGGAGGTGTTTCAACTATACTTTTGACCGGTTCTATATCGGGTGTTTTATTTGATTGGTCCTTTTGAAGAATTTGGTTTTGTTTGAAACATGTGCTCGTTGATTTAACCGAGTAGTATTGTGGACACGAAGTGGGTGATGAAACTAAAGATATGGAATTAACGTTTAGTTTCGGATTCTTGACCGTGTCACTTGGGAGTGCTCCCATTTCTCGGTCATTGAGAACTTTCAACAATGCGTCAATTTTGGTGGTCATCTCGCTTTGCTTTTGTTTGAAATCGGCTTCAAACTTAGATATGCGAGCTTCTTGAGATGCCATGAATTTAGACATCAACCCTTCAAGATTGTTGGTACTACCATAGTTGTTAGAAGGATTGTTGTTGAAAGTATGGTTGGATGGTGGACCGTTTGGTTGGTAACGATTAGGCGGATTGGAAGAATTAGGTTGATTTTGTTTCCACCTAAGGTTTGGGTGATTTTTCCAAGAGGGGTTGTATGAATCACCGTAAGTGTTTGGCTCGGGTTTGAAAGTGTACCACTTATCTCCTGCTTCATCGGTATGCGTGGATGCGTAGTCCGCAAAAGCTGTTCCGGGGAGTTCCACACAATCACGAGTGTCGTGGGGACCACTACATAATTCGCATGAAGAAGTGATTTTGTTCACTTGGCTTGAAGGCTTAGGAGCTTCGTAAGATTTCATGAGAAACTTGACTTGGTCCTCAAGTTCCATGATCCTACGGTCGGGAGTGCTAGAGTTGTTCGAAGGCAAAGATATTGCCTTGACCGTTTTGTTCAAATCACGGGGATCATTCCAACTTTCGTTGTCATAGAGAGTAAGATCTTCTATGAGTTCCCATGATTGTTCCGCACTTAGATCACGTAGCTTACCACCGGCCGATTGGTCAATGGCTCGCCTCGTGGAGAGATCGATATGGTCATAAAAATTTTGGACTTGGAGCCAAAGATCTATGCCATGATGAGGGACTTTTTGGAGTAAGTCCTTGAAACGAGTCCATGCTTCATAAAGAGATTCATTTTGACGTTGTTGGAACATCAAGATGTCATTTCTAAGCTTAGTAGTTCTCCTCGGTGGGAAAAATTGAGCAAGGAAACGAGTGGTGAGATCATCCCATGTGGTGATGGATCCCGCGGGTAAACGCTCAAGCCATTGACTAGCTTGATCCCGTAGAGAGAATTGGAATAGGCGTAATCGGGTTGTCTCTCTAGTTGCAACATCTAGGTCTCTGGAATTTACGATTTTGAGGAAGACCTTAAGATGTTGGTTTGGATCTTCGGAACGAAGTCCATGGAATGCACATCCGCTTTGCACCAACCGGATGGTGTCGGATCGCAAGGGGGTTACATTGGCTCCGGTGAGCTCAATGGTGTTTCGGTAGCCTTGGTGGCTGGGTCGGGAATACTCTCCTAAGGTTCGGGGCCTAAGGGGTTCTAATGGTGGGTTTTGTTGTGGTGGGATGACGGGTTCAAAGATGTTCCCGTTGTCCATGATGTCGGGTGGTGAAGAGTTACGAACAAAAACACAAAGAAATAAGATAGACTAAAGAAAACCTAAAAATAAAAATAAAATCTTACTAGAACGGAATCTAGCAAGTAGACCTAATAAAAAGAGATTCTAACCTAGACAATAACTATTTCCCCGGGCTGCGTATTGTGCATTTCCAGGCCGTCATGAATTTTACTCTTGACGCCCTACTTCGTGACGCCGTCAAATCTGTACTGGATCGTCATGGAAAATTGTTCTTGACGCTGTCAAGGATTCCTTCTTGACGCCGTCACCTACTGTTCCCAGCAAGGAAAATTAAGTCTTTGGCGTTTTCTTCACTTTTATGCTCCAAAAACGTCCGAATTGCTTCCTTTTCCAGATTTCACTCCCAAAGTACCTAAAATCACAAAAGGAACGATTTAGGGCAATATTTGATCAAATAAATTCAATTCCGGGCTTAAATGACCCCCTAAAAGTGGTTCATTTTTTGCCTCATCACCTAATTCAATCGAGCTCTTAATCAACCAAGAATCACCAAGAGATCAACCGATTACCAACCTAGAGCTCGGATACCATGTTAAAATGGTACAGAACAAAGGCAATAATCACCTAACCAACCACCCCTTGGTGATAATCTTTTATTATAACAATATACACAGCAGATTAGTCCCCAACACAGGTGCTAACCAAATAAATACAAAGAAAAGATTGTTGTCCCTCTAATAGGTGCAACAATAGAATACAGCAACTCACACTCTATCAAATCTATAAACCAAACCAGAGACCAAGATGATCTACTACACTTGTTTACAATAGTAAACTACCCAGAAACCCACTTAAACGCAGATGATGATGAGAGAATGTTGATGTGTGAAACTCAGAGAAATATGAGAGCGTAAGTTGTGAAACCCTAGAAGGTTCAGCAGTTTGCCACAAGGAAGTAATACTTTCGATAACTTGGAATTCGGTTGCTGCATTCTTTTTCATTATTTCTGGGTAGTCCCCGTTCACCAAGGGATTCATAAACTAATAAACCTGAAACAGGAAGCAGAAAATGAAATTTTAAGGTCAAAATAAGGATGATATAATTTATTTATAGAGCTCTCAACAATATGCCACCAGAAAATAAAATTTGTTAAATTTTATGTATAGCGCATTTGATTACTCACCAACCGAGATAGAAGTCATTGGATTTTTTGGCGGCTTTCAGATCTTCACTTGCATTTGTATAAGGTTTAAACCAATAGGAAAAGAGATTTATTCCAACAAAACCATGTTGCATGGACTGCATCATCACCAATATCTGGTATGCAAACAATTAGTGAAAGTTCTATAACAGAAGGGCAACAAGTAATGTAATTAGAGGTGTCAATTTTAACCCATTTACTCATTAATCAGTTGATTTCGGTTGTTATTCTAACAATAACGGATCAAATGGGTCAAATAGTTTTTATAGCTAAAGGCTTAAAACAAGAATGGGTCAAATGGATTGGTGTGTGTCAAATTATAGTATATAATTATTCCGAAGAAATACTTGTGAAAGTATTTCCCGGGTCGTTCTCCCAACGAAGGTTCGAATGGAATTTCCGAATTATCGATTTGGGAATCGTGTAGTGTAAGTGAATAGTGAAAAAGTGATTGTGAAATCAAAATGTGAAAAGAAATAATGAAATATGCACAAGTTACTAGCTATATATGCACAAAAGTTAAAAACGTGAAAACGAAAATGCACACGTAATTTTTAAACGTAACGTACAAAATAAAACGCGACTTTTATTCTAAAAATGATCCTATAAATGTGAAAATATTTTCTAAAATTCTTAAACTAATAAAAAGAATTTTAAGAAAAAGAAAAATATTTTTTTTTTAGTTTTTGTTTATTTTCTAGAATTTATTTTCTATTTTTGGAATTAAAAATAAAGGAAAATATGAAAAATAATGGGAAAAATATGAAAACTAATTTGAAAAATCTAAAATATTATAAAAGAATTTTCTAAACTATTTTTGTATTTTTTAAAGCTCTTTCTGATTTTTTAGGGATTTTTGTTATTTAAAAATGAATTAAAAATTATTAAAAATAAAGAAAAATTAAGAAAAATATCAAATCAACTCAGAAAATTATGAAAAATTCACAGAAAATCTAGAATATTATAATGAGCTTGCAAAAAATTTTTGGATTAAAAACAATAAGTAGAAGTGCTTATTCAGAGCTAAACAGCTTATGGCAGGTGTTTATTTTTAAGCACTTGCCAAAGAAACTTGACCAAACTTATAAAACAGATGTAAAAAGCAATAATAGACTTAGACAAGTTCAGATATGAAGAAATATACACAGGAACTTAAAATGCAAGCAATAAGCAGTTTGATAATAAGCTAACCAATAAGTAGATTACACTCAGAAATAGCCATGAACTCATGACTGAATATATACACTAAAACTCAACAATTACAACTCAAATATGACAGTTAATCAGTAACACAAGCTCAATTAGTCATTAGCAGCCCTACATGCTCAAGAATGAAAATAAGTCCAAACCTCTCTATATCAATGCCAATAAGCAGCACCTAATAAGCTCTAAATCACAAGATTATGAAAGCAAATGAAAGCTAGCACTACTGAATTTCAAAACTACCAATTACCTACTAAAATCAACCTTAATCTATTCTAAAACCTCCTAAAATCAACAGCTCTTAGCAACAGTTAGTATGAAACAGTTGACTATTTATCATTCATCCTAAACTTGACCAAACCTAACTTCAACTGCTTGATTCTTTTCCTAGATGTGATAATAAGCTGCTATTAAGCTACAATAAGCTAGCTAGGATTACAATGCAACTAAATATCTTACTATACTAACAGTTATCTAACATAACTAACTGCCATCTAAAATTGAAACCTACAATTGACTTTTTATGTTTTAACCAACTGATTTTATGCTTTAAAATTTTATTACTATACTAAAGTGACCTATGTGTGATAATAAAACTACAACCAAATCACTACAACACTCAACAAATAACTCATCTAAACACCCCCTTAAATCACAGTTACACTATGGGATGATGTAATACACTACTGAACACCAATCTTCCAATTAAACTAACTAAATTAACACTACTAGAGACAGAATTAACAATCAAATCAACAAGAAAACACCAGAAACATAGAATCACAAATATCTCAAATTATCAAAATGACAGTTGATCAAATATCACTACACTACACAGATTCAATAAACAGATGTAATATGAATCAAATCAAGTTCACTTAAGCTATTACAACTAAATTCTAATGAGATATCTCCAATGAAACAGTACCATAGCATTTTACTTCTAGAATCAAACAGTTATGCTAAAATAAGAGTGAAAATCAAAGAATTACCAACCAATTTCCCCCTCAGCTAGAACAGAGGGGGTTCCCTTTGCTTGCCTGTCTCTAGACAGGCACAATTTCTTCACTATCTGTATTGTCCTGTCAATTACACCTCAGATCACCAAATAACCACCACTGTTGACTAAAGTTGACTTACTAACTTTTGAACTTTTACACTAAATTTCACTCTCACAAAAGCTTTTTAAAACTAAAATGAGATGAATGAAACTTAAAAACAAGCTTTGATGTAAACTAATTTATATGAAAACTATATCTACTATTTTTCTCTTTTCTGATTTTCTGGAATAATGTGAATGACACAGAAGTATTATGAAAACTAAGATTTAAAAGTTGATTTAAACTATTTGAAACAGAATTGAAAACTATTTAATAACTACATAACATTCAATAAGCAGTAATCAAAAAATTAACTAAAGCTGATTATATTAAAAACAGTAGAGTTACAAGTGGAATTGAAATTGAATTACAAATCTAAAACAAAAGTGGCAGTGCTTCGCTACTCAAAGCTCCACACCTAAAACTCTAGCCTAGCACCATTATTTATACTACAAGTGAGGAAAGGAGTGAGAGAGTAGGGGTTAGAATCCATGCTAGCGATCCTTGCACATTCTGTGCTTCTTCTCAGCTACTTACAACCCTTGGATCAAATTGTGTTTCTTCTTATCATCCAGAGCCCTTGGATTGGAATATGATATGTGGCTCAACCAATGGGAGTGCTCCAAATAGCCATGTTGGCAATCTGTATACATCACACTCTCTGTCCTTGTCAAATATCTAGAAGCCGAATCCAATGCTCAAATAATGATGTGTTCCCACCAATTATACCCTGCCAAGTATCCACGTGACTCTAGTGTATACGGAATTTATTCAATGACATGCCCTATGCACGTGAAACACCTTCTAGAAGCTCCAATCATTGGCAATCATTGATTAATTATTGTGGAGTTGGGTAATTTGGGTTAAGTTAAATCTAGGGTTCATGAGGGAATTGGGTATTTCTGGGATGTGGAATGAATTGGGGGCGGGTAAAAATATACGGGGTAATTATTATTAAAATGGGTTTGACTTGTGGGTTGAGGGTGTTGACCGGGTAAGAATAATAACGGGTGGACCGGGTAAGGTTTTTGGCATTTGGGCTTGGATTGTTGGTTTGTTATTATGGATTTGGAAATTAATTGGACTAGGCTTAGTATTTAGTGTTATTTTCAGATTTTTGACATTGTGAAATTACAAGGACCAATAATGTAGAATCTGAAAATGCAAGGCTGATTCTGTCATTTTCAAAAAGTTAATCCAAGGGCCACTTATGACATTTGATGAAAGTTGAGGGTTGACTTTGACCAAATAAGCATATTCTTGACAAAAACTTGTAAAGTCTTCCCCGACCTCGGCTTTTGACACTCATTCCACATCTCGTGCTCGGTTTCGTTGTTTTCTCGTGATTTTTATCCATTTCTTTCATATCCGTACCTGCACATTCAAAAACACAAAAACAACGTATATTTGGCATAATTGGTTAGTTTTTGGTCTCATTAGTCCGGTTTTTGGTCAAATAATAGTGAGTGAATAAGCACTCACCATGGATCAGACAAGTGAAAGTTGCCCAAAGTCTATTATTGATGCATACAACCTCCTAAATCATTATATTCAAAGGTTTATGTTATTATTGCAATATATCGCTGTTTTTATAATTAATGTCCTAGAATTGAGCAAAAAATTAGTAAAGAGTTGTTAGTGCCATCAGTGGTCAACCCCACGCTTATCAAACATTCAATCCATACTATAAAATGACCTGTTTTAACCCACCTAACTTTGACCTGTTACCCTCCCTGTCCATTTTGCTACATTTGACATATAAAAAATAGAATCACCTCTAACGGAAAAGAAAACCTTTACCTTGTATTTTTGCCGGTACAAATTTACAGCTGATGCATGTGCCAACAGCAAATTGAGAGCTGCAATGTATGGTTCAGAAGTAGAGTCACCCTCTGGTACAATTAAAAAACCCGAATGGGGATGAGCAACGTCCAGGTAGTGTGAAACCCACATCATAACCACCTAAAGTAAATACATTAACTTTATTGAAAGTAGTCTAGTGCTGAACTCTATCCTCAAATTCCCTGAAGCAAACATCAGCGTATGCAACAAAGTCTTTCCTACATTTACAGATGGTAAACCGGTATAATTTTTTAACGTGCACTTTGCGCATCACAAGTGGTTATAGAATGATAGTTTTAGTTAGAAATGTACACTGCTTTTTTTGCTAAGCCATCCTCCATTACTCCATATTCATCTTCAAGAACTTGTGGTAGATCATCATGATGTAATGTAACATGGGGCTGTATTCCTGCATTATCAACATTGTCAAAAATTATTTATTTTCATATCGTTGCTTCTTGACAGTTCTCTAACTTAATTATATTTAACCATGTCTAATAAGCTCATTGATGAAATCGTTGTAGTATTGTAAGCCCTTCTCATTAATGGACCCTCTTCCATTTGTAGACAATTAGACTACACATAATGAACATAGGAAGAGTAATTAAGATTTTGTTATATTTGACATCTATTAAGAGTCAACATACTCGGGATCAGTCTCGACCAAGAGTTGGAAAATCTAAATGCTTCCAAACCCGTGTCTGCCATAAGTTGAATGTCTTCCTACAACATTCAAATGCAGTCAAACTCAGCATACTATTAAATTTGCAGCGTACCATAGCTTATGATTGGTAAATCAACTTCACAGCATTTGAACAAATTTATATCTATAATGTAAAACATTTTGTATTGTACATTTGTACAGAGTACTAGTTTATGCTAAGCCATTATGTTAACAAAAAGATCGTTTGGCTTGTTACAAACCTACATCGTATGTACCTTGTATTTATGGTACCCATCACACGCTACATCTCCATTTGCTCCACTATAGTAGCCTGATATTTTGGATGCAAACAAAAGAACACTATAGCCTTAGCGAACATAAAGTTATCCTAAACAGAATCGTCTTATGAATGCTTCTAGTTATTGAATCAGATACTTTTGGAACAAATCTGGCCTTCAGTTCTTAAATGCGTTATCCAATCTGACGTATTTATTGAATTACTTGAGTGAGCAAAAGTGTCCCAAATACTTAAAGTTCTTCCATATTCTAGTACTGCTCCTTCAACCTTAATCACGCATTTAGCTTCAAATAGGTACATACTGAAACATATACTAAAGACAAAATAATAATAATAATAATAATAATAATAATAATAATAATAATAATAATAATAATAATAATAATAATAATAATAATAATAATAATAATAATAATAAAAACAATAATAATAATTAATAAATAAATAAAGTAGGTAAGATGAAATAAAGACCTTATAGGCAGAAGTTCCAGAACCAAATATGAATTCAGCTAGAAAATCGGCACGTCGATATTCATTAGCAACAACACCACCACATGTGTTAATGAAACCTACATCATTATCATAGTTTCCTGTCATAAAAATGATAAGAAGAATATATGCATAGTCTAACATCATCTTCACCTATTGCAAGTTTGCAACTGATGAATAAAAATATGACCACCTGTCACTTCATATCATGATTGAATAAAAATATGACATAGTATTTTAGATGAAATGAAACAAGAAAGGATATCTTCATCATCAGTACAATCTATTTTTAACTTTTACACCATAGCAAGGTTTAAAGGCCCAAAGCATACTCCATCCTACTTTCCCGGGCTAGTTCCAAAAATTCAATCTCGCAATTGCTGATTTCATTCCAACAAGAAGAAAAAGTTGATCAACTAAATTCATTCATTTGTATCCGGATCAACATCAACTTGATACACGAACCATTGACGGTAGTGTATGACTTCATACAGAATCCAATTTGTAATTTACTGATTATTTTTATTATTATTTTTTAGATGAAAAAGAACAAATACACGGTGATGTTTTAATGTTTGAAGTACAAAACATGTTATAGTTTAAAAAAAAGTACAAAACATGATTGCATGATTACGTTGAACTCTGACTAGTGACTACCATGCCAAAAACTTAATACCATAATTTTTATGAGTATGTATTATCATTTGAATTAATAGTTACTAATGTTTAAGATTGATAAATAAGATAAAGGTGTATCTATGGATACTATACTCTCCCACGAATATGTGTCCATACTACCCATGATTGACTCGGGGTAGTTAGTTGTTACAATGGCCGATCTAGCAATTACAGTTAGGCATAATGTTAATGACTCATTGCACTTTTTTTCTCATCTAGCATTCATATTTAGTTCATTAACTAGATTGAAACTTTTGGATCTTTTCATGTTTTGTTCATTAAATGGATAAGAAATTTTGGATCATTAGAATAACACAAAAAAGAAAATGAAATTATACGGATCGGAGTAATATAAAAAGCTATAGCTAAACATATTTCCTCCCGGAGTTTTCCTGTTTCGTGGGTTAAAACTGGACTGTTATTATGCATAATCGGCCCATAGTGGTTAAGTGGTTAGTATTACTTATGAACTTTGGAGTGTGCAGTATGTAATGCGTATGTATAATTCAAGAATGAGCCATAATATAATGACCTTTTGCCACTATCTAATTTGTGCTTGTGCTAAGTTGTCATTGCTGCTAGATAGTTCATCTTACTAGTAAATCTTGCATGTCTTTAGCTGCCCAAACCATTTTACTTAAGTCCAACTTATAAAATTATTAGGATTGAAACATCCCTATCTCTCAATAATACAAGAGTCAAACAAAAATCTTTTTTCACATAGATCCTATGCAAGAACATTTATGCACACACATACACAAAGTATTTAAAGTTGATGAAAGATATATTCATATTCTGGCTTATTATAGTTCAGGGACTAATATTGTCATTGTGTAAAGTTTCAGTTGTACTACTTTAAGGTCTTAGCTTGCTTTGGAAAAGAGTTCAAGGTTGGAGGACTAAAGCTAACAAGTGGTGAAAGTCATTAGCTTGGACTATATAAGCTAGGATTCTGCTCATTCTTTTCAGAACCCGAATTGCTATTTTGCAGTCTTCTTCACATCTCACAAACCCACTTTTATTCGGTTATTATTCTCTTGAGATTGTTTCATCATCTTTGTAATAGAACGATTAGCAATTTAGATATTAAATCCATACCTGAGTAGCAGTGGTGGATTTGTGTTAATTCATTGATTCAGTGATTGTATTTGGTAACTGATCGAGATCAGTTGTTCATATTTTTCTGGGTTTGTGATTGGTTATAATAAAGAAGCTTGGATTTAGATCCAAGATTTTTATTGGTTTATAAATTTGTTCATGGTATCAGAGCAGGTCATCTATCTGCTCTATATCTGATCGGAAAATTTTTTAGGGTTTGGAAAAAATTTGGGGGGTTTTTCAAATTCGTTTTGAAAACTTCAATTAACTAGTGTTAATTGTTTGTCTGTGTGTTTAATTGCATAGATCTAAAAGTTTTTTCAAAAACGCCTAATTTTTGAAAAAAATTATGGTTTCATAAAAATTGGGGGGTTTTGTTCTCATTAACTCCATGGGTTGATTAACAAGATTAATTGATAGATTTATTGGTGATTTGTGGATCTGGGAATAAATTTGGTATTTTCTTGTTTCTTGGCTTGTGGTGGTTGGAACTTGGATCTTGGAGTAGATTCTGGTTCTTTATTGGTTCTTGGGAAGTTGGTTGGTTTTTGTGGATCTTGGAGTTGATCATGGGTATCTTTCTGTGTTCTTGACTAAGTGAATCAATGACATAGAGAGTGTGTGCTTCCGCTAACATTGATTTTGAGAGCAATGTAACACCTCTCACACCTTTAAACTTCATTTCTGGTTTAATATTCTTGCTATATCTGCTTGGTATTTGATCTTGTTGTTTGATTGTGTGTTTGTTTGTGCTTTATATTCTTTGTTTGCTTGTGTGCGCCCTTGACCTACCACCTTGAGTGGCAAGGATAGCCTGGGAACTTCTTTCTCTCCTTTTCTTGTGTGTTTGTTTTTCTGTTTTGATTTGTTTATTGAATCATGTCTGTGCATAATTCTGAAAATAGTGCTCCACCATCTATTCATGAAGAAGATGATGATGATATGATGGTGCTGAACCAGTGACTCTAATTAGTAAATTGGACCTAAGCCATCCCTTGCATTTACACCCTAATGACTCTGCATCTTTAACTGTGATCTCTATTAAACTAAAAGGTACTGAAAACTATAATGTTTGGTCTTGTGCTTTGTTATTGGCCTTAGAAGGGAAAAATAAGACTGGGTTTATAGATGGTACATGTAGAAGGTCTAATGTGGATGAGGTCTTAAGGAGAGAATTGGATAGAGTAAATGTTGTTGTCCTTTGTTGGATTCTTAATTCTATAACAGAGGAATTATGATAAAGACTAGAGAAATTAAGCAGTCAAATGATTCAAACTTGGATAAAAGCAAAGCCAAATTCGAGATGGCTGGTCTCCTTCACAAACGTGATTACAACAAGTTTATTATTCTTAACTGCCTACTAAAAAACAAAGATTGCTATTATATTAGAAACTAAAACTAACTGCTCCTAAAATAAAGGATAACTGCTACTCCTGTCCCTTTAGTTTTTCATGCTGGTTTGTTGACCCAGTGGGTCCACCCATAATCCGAAAGTAGCATGAAATTGCGCCTGATCGCCTGCCTTGACCCGTGTCTTTTTCCTCCACCTTGAGGTTCTTATCATTACTTCCCCCGTGGTAAAACGACTTGTCCTCAAGGCGAAAATAAGGAAATTGTCCAGCCCAGGTGTCGAGGTCGTTTACTCTGATTTGATGGTAACTAGAACGTAAATCTAGCTTTGAAAATACAGTGGCTCCAAATAACTCATCCAATAGTTCATCAATATTTGGGATTGGGCATTTTTCGGCTATCGTTATTTTGTTGAGAGCTCGATAATCCACACATATCCGCCATGTATTATCTTTTTTCTTGACCAGTAGAATAGAACTTGAGAAAAGGCTATTGCTAGGCTGAATAAACCCCGCCGTCAATAATGCCTCCACTTGTTTTTCTATTTCAGCTTTTTGGGGATGGGGGTATCGATATGGCTGAATATTATTGGGTGGTGTGGAATTTGGAAGTAGGGGAATAGAGTAGTTTTGTGTATGGTTGGGAGGCAGAGTCTTGGGTTCTTCGAAAACTGGGTTGTATTGATGTATCACAGATTGGAGAACATCGGGAATTTCTGGTTGAATGCCCGGTTCAACAGCCAAATATTGAAAACTGGGTGAACTTTGTGAATCGGTTGTAATGCCAAGCCATTTATAACGTTTTCCATCTACATTGAAAATCATGAACATTTCTTTCCAATTCGCTAGGACCGTATTAAGTGTTTCTAACCATTGAATACCCAAAACCAAATCTGCTCCACCTAACGAAAAGGGATAGAAATCCTGGACAATTTTAAGTTCATTGATTTGTATTGGGAGGTTTTTGCATATGTGGCCACACCTAATAAAATCTCCATTGCCAATTTGAACACTAAAACGTGCCACTCCTTGAGTATTAAGATGTAGGTCCTTTACCAATGCATCAGATATAAAATTATGTGTAGATCCCGGATCAATTAAAATAATCACTTCTGTGGAATGAAGCATACCTTGAACCTTCATGGTTCTGGGGTGAGTATTTCCAAAGATGGCATGTAGACTAATCCAAGCAACGCCATTAGTATTTCCTGCCATATATTCGACTTCACTTGTAGGCTGCTCTTCAGATCTTTCCTCCACTTCCAACACCTTGAGAGTACCTGTTTTACACCAATGACCAGGCCCGTATTTTTCCCCACACCGATAACACTCACCCTTAAGATAACGAGATTGTCTATCAGCGTCAGAAATTCGTAGGGGTGGTTTGGAATTGCTATTAGATGAATTTGATGTAGCAGTCGTAGCATTGGACTCGGTTTTGATGGATTTTGAGGGCGCTGTCCATGTTGATCCTCTCCCACATCGGGTATGGTTGATTTTAGATTCGAATTCCAAAGCGGATGCTTACTGCTTTATACACCGTTCGTGGCTTCTGTATTCGTACATCAGCTTTCAATTCTTCTTTGAGGCCATTAAGGAACACACCCAAAAGACAATGTTCTGGCCAGTTGGAGACTTGTGAGGAACGTTTGGCAAATTCTTGTCGATACTCTTGCACGGTTCCTGTTTGCTTAACACTACACAAATGCTCATCCGGGTTCTGAAATTCAGTAGGCCCAAAATTTCTCTGCAGGGCTTGTACTAAATCCTCCCAATATTCTATCGTTTGATTGGTCGATATCCAAGAATAAAAGTCTAGTGCATCTCCCTCCAAGTGCATCGATGCAACATCGATCTTTTCTTCTTCTGGAATGTCATAGTATCGGAAGTACTTCTCCGCCTTAAGGATCCAACCTCGCGGGTCTCCATCACTAAAATTTAGAAAAGCAATCTTATTATGTAGGCGATACCTTTGATTATGCCAGGATGAGTCTCCTTCATCTTGCCATCCAGAACCATTACCTGATCTGTTGTGTGATTGAGATTTAAGGGTTGCCACATCTTTTTGCAACGTATCTATGGCCTCCAATTTCTTAGCAATAGTGGCTAACTATACTGCTACTAGATCTGGTGGTTGATTGCTTCCTTTTGAATTATTCCGGGTTTGCACCATGGTTTCGATTTCCTGGCATCGGAACCAATGATAAAGACTAGAGAAATTAAGCAGTCAAATGATTCAAACTTGGATAAAAGCAAAGCCAAATTCGAGATGGCTGGTCTCCTTCACAAACGTGATTACAACAAGTTTATTATTCTTAACTGCCTACTAAAAAACAAAGACTGCTATTATATTAGAAACTAAAATTAACTGCTCCTAAAATAAAGGATAACTGCTACTCCTGTCCCTTTAGTTTTTCATGCTGGTTTGTTGACCCAGTGGGTCCACCCATAATCCGAAAATAGCATGAAATTGCGCCTGATCGCCTGCCTTGACCCGTGTCTTTTTCCTCCACCTTGAGGTTCTTATCAAATTATATTTGGGTCAAATATTTTCTAAAAGAGCTTCTGATGTTTGGAATGAATTAAAAGAAACTTTTGATAGAGTTGATGGTTAAGTCACTTTTAATCTGCATCATAAAATTCATTCTTTAACTCAAAATTGAACACCAATTGCTGAGTATTTTAACAAATTAAGTACATTGTGGAAACAATTTGATGCTCTTGTCAAGTTGCCTAGATGCTCTTGTGGAAACAATCTGCCTCTCCTGATTGTTCATAAAAGTTATCATTATCCCTTTGAACTCCTCTTGTCGTGAACGTTCAGGAAAAGTATGTTTACTAATTGCACTCATATGTCTATCGGGACTTACTTTGGTTTCAGCTGCAGGCATTTCAGTTTTCATTAATTCCTTAAACCTGCTTTTCGATGTTCTCCAATAACTGTTCTTGGGTTACATTCACGTAATTTAGACTCCCTTCTTCCAAGAACATTGGGTCCTCCCATCTTTCTTCTTCGTATTGTGCTAAGCCTTCAATAACCTCCCAGCACTTATCAATGCTAAGTCTGCTTAGTCTACCATTGGCATCATAATCTATGGCCCTTCTAGTTTGATGATTAACACCATCGTAAAAGATTTAGATTTGTAGCCAAAGATCTATGCCATGATGAGGAACTTTTCGGAGTAAATCCTTGAAACGAGTCCATGCTTCATAGAGAGTTTCACCTTGACGTTGTTGGAACATCAAGATGCCATTTCTAAGCTTAGTAGTTCTCCCCTGTGGGAAAAATTGAGCAAGGAAACGAGTGGTGAGATCATCCCAAGAGGTGATGGATCCCGCGGGTAAACACTCAAGCCATTGACTAGCTTGGTCACGTAGAGAGAATTGGAAGAGACGCAATCGGGGCGTCTCTCGAGTTTCAACATCAAGGTCTATGGAATCTACGATTTTGATGAAATCCTTAAGATGTTGATTAGGATCTTCGGAACGAAGTCCATTGAATGCACATCCGCTTTGCACCAATCAGATGGTGTAGGATCGAAAGGGAGACACATTGGCTCCTTGAGTGAGCTCAATGGTGTTTCGATAGCCTTGGTGGCTAGGACGGGAGTACTCTCCTAAAGTTCGGGGTCTAGGATGTTGGTTTGGTTGTGGTAGGTTTTGTGGATGGTTTTGTTGTGGTGGGTTGATGGGATCAAAGAGATTACCACCTTCCATGATGGTGGATGGCAAAGGTTACGAACAAAGGAACGAAGAAAAAGATAGACTAAAGAAACCTATAAAAATAAAAATGAAAATCTTACTAGAAAGGAATCTAGCAAGTAGACCTAATAAAAAGAAATTTTTACCTAGACAATAACTATTCCCCGGGCTGCAGCGCCAAAAACTTGATGCATGGAATTGCGCCCTCGCAAAAGGTTTTATCCCTCAAGGGATCTTGAGAAGCTTGCAATCCCCACAAGGCAGTGTACCTGACCGTTGTAATATAGTATAGTGACAAGTACCAGGCGATTGATCTTTCAACTCAAAGAATAGTGTTCTCTAGGGTTAAAACTCACTTAAACTAGGTCTAGAGATGAGAGGTGACTCTTTTTGTATTTTTATATTTTATGGAAAGTAAGTAAAAATATCAGGTTTTGAAGGAGTGGGCGGAATTAGTTGCTAATCAGCTAACCCAAATAACTAAAGATGCAATCAAAATAAAATAAAATAAACTTAAACTAATTGTGGCGAAAACAATAATGAGAGAAAATGTGTTTACTTAGATTTCACTATTCTCTAGCTATCTTTTACCGGTCGATTAGTTTGTTACAATTGCATGGATGACGTGTTATATTCCTTAATACCATTCGCAGGGCCGTGTACGATCTTCCCTAACTTTATAAGCTTCTACCTCTTCCTATGTCGAGCCGACTACTAGCTCTTAACATGGCCTCATTAGTAGTTACCTATGCATTAAATATAACCAATATATCGTAGTACACCTCCGATCATGTTTCTTAAGACGTTCAAGCAAGTTACCAACCAGAAGTCTGCCAGTTTTCTTAAGCCTAACATTGAATTCATTCATCCACAACAATTATAAACAAAAAACCAACCAATAATCAATATCTAAGTTTCATTACATCTAATCAAACACAAAGAAAACCTAGCCTAGCATGTTAAAGAGAAGACAAGCATAAGATATAATCAAACAACACATAGACATATTGAATGATTTGTTGAAAGACTTATCTTCAATTAAGCATGGATGAAACAAGGGTTTGAAACCCTCAAAATTGCAGTAAAATTCGTCTAGGGTTTTCTCCCTTCAAAGTTGCACACAATGAATGAAAACTAGAAAAGAATATATAGATTTTACAACCTGATGGCGCCAAAAGTAGGGTCTGACGCTGTCAACTTGCCGCCATAATAATACTCGTATTGCCTAGATCCACTTCTGACGTCGTCACGTACAAACTTGGTCTTGACCGTCATGTGCAATTTCTTCTTGATGGCCTTAGTGACGCCGTCATGTACAAATCTCCAAAAACCTCTCTGGCGCGTCATGTGTAATTTGATTTATCCGCCTTTTTGTCAAGTCTTGACGCCGTCAGGTACAATTTCCTGCCTGATTTTGAGATTTTGTCGTTTTTTTCACTTTTTCGCTCCAAAAACGTCCAAAATGCTTCCTTTTGTAAATTTCCTCTCAAAAGTACCTAAAATGACAAAAGGAATGATTTAGGGCAATATTTGTCAAATAATCTCGACTTTGGCCTTAAATGATCCCCCAAAAGCGGTACACTTTTCATCTCATCAATGAAATTGAGAATGTGAAAAAATTTCTGAAAAGCAAATTTATGATTAAAGATCTTGGCAAGTTAAAATATTTTCTTGGTATTAAGGTTTTAGAAACTGAGAATGGTGTATGCTTAACTCAAAGGAAATATTGTCTTGATCTTATTTCTGAGTTTGGTTTACTTGCTGGAAAACATGCTTCTGTTCCTTTGTAGCCTAATCTTCCTTTATCTAGTGAACCTTCTGATAATGATCCAAAACTTAAGAATATTACTGAGTATCAGAAGTTGATTGGTAAAATTATTTACCTTACAACAACTAGGCCTGATATTGCTTATGCAGTTTTCTGTCTTAGTCAATTTATGCATAGTCCTTTGAAGTCTCATTTGGCTGCTGCATTAAAGGTAATAAGATACCTTAAGGGTTCTCCAGGTAAAGGTTTGAATATTGAGAAAAGTACTAGCCCAATGATTGAGTTTAAAGCTTATTATGATGCTGATTGGGCTAGATGTGTGGTCACTAGGAAATCAGTGACTGGTTATTGTGTTTTTATGTGTGGTTGTTTAGTTTCCTGGAAAAGTAAGAAACAAAATACAATTTCAAAATCTTCCAAAGAAGCAGAATATAGAGCTTTAGCTTCTGTGACTTCTGAAGTTTTTTGGATTTTAAAAATTCTTAAAGATTTGAATTGTAAAAATCTTTTGCTAGTAAAAGTATTTTGTGACAGTAATTCAGCAATTAAGATTGATGCCAATCCCATTTTTCATGAGAGAACAAAACATTTAGAAATTGACTTACACTTTGTAAGGGAAAAAATTATTGCTGGGGTAATTGAAACTGTTAAGATAGGCACTGCTGATCAAATAGCAGATGTTCTATCAAAGGGATTGGATACAAAACAACATAGCTTGCTATGCTCTAGACTTAATCTTATTGATTTATACCAGAATAAGATTAAGGGAGGGTGATGAAAGATATAATCTTATTCTGGCTTATTATAGTTCAGGGACTAATATTGTCATTGTGTAAAGTTTTAGTTGTACTACTTTGAGGTCTTAGCTTGCTTTGGAAAAGAGTTCAAGGTTGGAGGACTAAAGCTGACAAGTGATGAAAGTCATTAGCTTGGACTATATAAGCTGGGATTCTGCTCATTCCTTTCAGAACCCTAATTGCTATTTTGCCGTCTTCTTCACATCTCACAAACCCACTTTTATTCAATTGTTATTCTCTTGAGATTGTTTCATCATCTTTGTAATAGAACTATTATCAATTTAGATAATAGATCCACACCTGAGTAGCAGTGGTGGATTTGTGTTGATTAATTGATTCAATGATTGTATTTGGTAACTAATTGAGATCAGTTGTTCATATTCTTCTGGGTTTGTGATTGGTTATTGATTCATCGAGAAAACCAATTATATATAATAGTAGTATAGTATCGAATTGATCCGCGTAAAATACGGATCACCCGAGTCGTTTCCAAGTGAAGGTGTGAATGAAATCAAGAATATCGATTCGTGTAAATCGTGTAGTGAGAAGTGGTGAAAAAGCAAATAGTGATCAAATAATTCAAATATCAACTAACAACTAATAAATATGCAAAGAGTACAAGCTAGTAATGCACCAAAGTCTAAAACGGAAATACAAACGCGATTTTTAAAACGTAAAGTACGAAATAAAACGCGAGTTTTAAGCTATACTCATCCTACGAACTTGGAAATAATTATAAAAAGTTAAAAATGATAAAAGAAAATTTTGAGAAAAAGAAAAATATTTTTTTGACTTTTTAATAATTTTTTTTTATGAATTAAAAACTAATTAAACTATTTGATAATTAAAAGAAAATATAAATAAAGTGAGAAAAATGCAAATTTAATTTTTAAAATTCTAAAATAACTGAAAACTATTTTCTAAAATATTTTTGGATTTTTCTGGGGTTTTTCTGATTTTTTTTTTGGATTTTCTAGTAATTAAAAAGTATTAAATAATGATTAAAAATGAAAATTAAATAGGAAAAATACCAAATAAACTCAGAAAAATATGAAAATTTCAGGGAAAATCTAAAATAATATTTTAAAGCTAGGAAAAATATAAAAAGTGAAAAATAAGCAATGGAAGTGCTTAATGGCTTAAAAACAGCTTATATTAGTGCTTATTTATAAGCACAGTTGACCAAATCTTGACCAAACTTTTACTAAATACTTTTCAAACTTAAATGAGCTTATAAGAACAAGATTTAATCCAATAGATGCACAGGAACTCAAATAAGCACACAAAGTAGCTCAAATAAGCACTTAGGAGTAGCAATAAGCTAAACAGAATAAGCACAAGCCAAAAATCACTTGAAACAAGTACTATAGACTATAATAAGCTCAGAACAATCAGCAAACTCAACTTGAGATCTAAAATAAGCAATTGCAGCCCTATCTAAAAACAGATTTAAGCCTATTCCTACAAACTAAATGGGTCAAATAAGCTATGCCAATAAGCTATAAAGGCAAAACTAATGGTGACAATTTAATTACTACCATGGTGAGAACACCAAACAAGCCAGAAAACAGATCCTAGATGCCATATACTAACCCAAAATTGCCCAAGAAGTGGGGTCAGGACTGATGGTGCAGGGCACCTTTTGGCTCAATAAGCCAACTTCAACTAGCTTTTCAGATAAGTAAACAAATTTCCAAACCAGATTTTCTTTTTGAAATATAATATTTGAGTGCTGAGCTTTTCAAAACCACTTTCCAAAAGTATTTTCAATCACAAATGAATGCTACAGCCACCAATAAACTTTGTACCAAAAATCTGAGTATCAAACATGTTTGACTTTTTTATGAGACAGAAATATTGACTATTATTAATTTAGATTGTGCTTAATTAACTACTGATATGATTATTAGCTACTATATGATTAAAATAAGTTACTACTACAAATTATGCACCTACTTATATTCTTATGCAACTTAAAACTAACTTATACTAACTGTATGAGATTAAGAAGAAGTATTTTGACTTTTTATGAATAACCTACTAGTTTTATGCCTTAACTATCTATAATATTCACTAGGTGAAACAACTAAACCATTTATGGCCTTTGAAACAAAGCTTATGACAGCAAACTACAAACAACCAAACACCCCTTTAAGGGCCTGTCACAACTGAATTACCACCACAGATCCTTCAAACTTGGTCCAAACCAAACCACACATAACCTATATGATCCAATAACATGATATAACTCAGAAACACAGATCCTTAAACACAAATACTCAAAAACCAAAAATCACAGATGATGATTAGATGAAACAGTTACAATAGTAACAAACAACAACAATCAAATATAACAAATAAGCAAGTATTATACACTAATAAGCAATACTGAGCAATACTAAGTAGTAACAAGCTAATAATTTCAGATCTATACTACAATATTAGTAAGCTAAAGAGATTAGGTAGTAAAATGGAACTCACAAGCTCAAGTCCCCCTCAGCATGAAAAGAGGGGGTTCACTATGCTAGCCTGCCTTTAAGATAGACCACTGGACACCTTGTGATTGTCTTTAAACACCAATAAGCTCAGCTTATTCAATAAGCTGAGCAGTTTGACTTTAGTTGACTTTTTTGAACTTTTTGAGTTTTTGATAAAGGAAAACAACAAGGTCTTACTATAAGCTATAGGAGCTTAAATAAGCTTGTGTAAACAATAAAACAACAACTGAAAATGAATTGGAAGATGAAACAGAACATATTTTTTTGTTTTTATAAAATTTTTAGATTTTTTTGGTTTTTTCTTGTATAATAAACAACAATAAAAACAAAGTCTATTGAAGCAGTAGATTGAAACTACGTGAAATAACAAAAGAAAACCACTTGTTTTAAAGGAAATAAGACAGAAATAAGCAAAATAAGCAATAAGCTAAAAAGTGATTAAGTAAATAAGCTATGCTGAAAATGAAATAAAGAAACCAAAAGAGATTTTCATTAATATTAAAATTGAATTACAAAACAAAATTGGCAGAGTAACATTACATTAAACTACACACTAAAAACGTATCAGGAGGGGGGATTATATAAGGGAGCCCAAGGTGAGGGGTGCTAGGGTTTAGAAGAGCCTAGAAGCTCATTTCTTGGCCATACAATCCTGATTCAATCCAAAATGTTGTCATCCCATTCAAATTTACCCATTAGATTGACCCTTATCCATCTGCCACATTACTTCATCTAATCAGAGAACTCAAAGGTGCCATGTGGAGGGAATGATGTCGACATCCTCTGACAAGTCAGAGCTTCCAGAAGTCATACCTCGTACTAAGCATCTTTGGTAAAAATGGGAGGGTGCAGGGTAACTCTGTGGGGATGAAAGGGGAACAGTAAAAAGGGCGCGTTTGGTTTTAATTGATTGTTTGACTGGTGGGTTTTGGGGGTTTGACTTCCGGGTAATACTAATAGGATGGGTCGGGTTTGGATGGTGGGGTGGTGATGGGCTTAGATGTAACTGGGCCAGCAGTGGTGGTGGGTTAAGGTTATATTAGTTTTGGGCTAGTGGTTTATATATATTGGCTTGGATCCGGTTTGTAGTAGTAATTTAAACCAAGGGACCAAAAGTGAAAATCTGAAAATATGAGGACCCAAACTGCCAATCTTCCATAATATTATTCCAAGGGTTATTTGTGGCATTTCATGAATGATGAAGGGCTGAGCTGTCATATTTCCAAAATATATTCATAAGGACCAAAAGTGACAACTTTGAAAGTTGAGGGACCATATGTGTAACTTCTTCAAACTTATGACCAAGGGTCATTCTTGTAATTTCTTGCAATTTGAGGATTCCATTTGACGACATGAGCTTTACTTTGACCACTAAGCTTCCCCGGCTCCGGCTTTATTGAAACTTTTCCAAATCTTGTGCTCGTTTTGTCATTTTCTCGTGATTTTTCGTCCTTTTCTTAAATATCCGTTCCTGCACATTCACAAACACAAAAACACACATTCTTTGGCATTATTGGTTAGTTTTTGGTTTATTTGGTCCTATTTTAGCTCAGAAAAGGTGAGTGAATAAGCACTCACCAAAATCCCCCGGACTAAAGTATTGCCGTGTCCTCACGCAATGTGATCAATTCACGCTCACGAGATAAATAATTTCATAACTCTTTCTACTAACTTTGTAAAGTAGCAAGGAGTTTCGAAAGAAGTCATAAAATCATTTAATCCCGCAAACGCTCCGTTTTCCAAAATTTATTTTCTTATTCCACTTTATTCTATTTTTGGACTTTTCTCACTTCATACTTGTGACGGTTTGTTGAACTTTCATTATTTTTGCAATAATTTTTAGGGTCTATGAGTAGAAACACTTCTATTTAAGAAGTGACCATACGGATAAAAATCGACATCCTTGATTTTTCACGAGCTCCCAAACTAAGCGTAAAAACGAGATCACAGCTTATCTACAAATTTAATGCTAACACTACTCATAAAAGTTACTCGTGGAAACTTCTTACTCCCATGTCCTAAGTTTTTGTATCTCAATATTTTACTTTATTTGAGAAATGAATCGCTTCATATTTTCTCGTTTCGATACCTTTTTTAGTCCGATAGTGATACCTAAGTTAAAACGATAAATAGTTATTCATTTTCTCTTAAGAACCACTGCAATAGAAATTCGGTCCACATCAAGGAATTTGGGGTACATACAATATCAAAGATATAAGTTGCGGAGTACAATCACGTGCACCTCATGTGACTGATTACTAATCACTTATCACATGCACCTCACGCGCCAACAACTAATTTATACATACATAGCTCTTATTCAACAATACTTCAACTTTCATTTTTTTTTCTTTTTCACTTTTTTCACTTTTCTCATATTTTTCATACTTTTCATTTTTTTCTTTCTTTGACTTTTCTCATAACATCAATGGAAGCTTATTGGGTAGCTCTAAAACCACATAGATAATCAACTTTTGACTTTTGATTTTTCACTTTTTGCTCTTATTTTTGATGTTCCTTGATATGTACCCAACTTCTAAAGCAAAAATTCTCTTAAGAAAACAAATAACTAAGTATTATTCAAACCTAAATACCACTAATTAACCTAGAACATCTATTGTATATTGGTGACGTATCTGATGGGAGTAAAAAGCCACGAGTACCTCTTATGAGTTCTAAAGAGAACCACTACTCCACGTTTAGCATTAAACTTGTAAATAAACTCTATCATTTCTCGTTCTCTGCAAATTTAAGACCTCAAATAATGAGATTAGCAGATGCTTAGCCAATAATCAGCCACGCATATATAAAGTCAAAAACAGGAGCTCGCAACCTCTTGGAAAGAATTCGCGTTTAGTAGCTCCTAGTGTAAGTGACTAGCGAAAGCTTTTCAAGTCGTGCATGTATAAAGTCAAGTACGGGAGCCGACAAAAGAGTAGCTCCTTGTGTACAAGGCTAGCACAAACTTTTATGATTATCATTGGTTAAGGGAACAAGCTAGGGCTCAACACGCCCGGTCAAGTCAAAATATTTATTCCTACTCTCGCCAGCAAGAGAGTCAACAAGGTGTCAAATCACTTATTATATTTTTGCACAACTTTTTCAACTTTTTCTCATTTTTTTTTTGTGTTTTTTCATGACTTTTTCATTGATTTTTCTTCAAAATTTTTGAAATTTTTCAATTTTTTCAATTTTTTTCATTTTTTGTGGAAAAACGGAGTTGCAAGAGTACACGACATGGTGAAAAATGCAAGGTCAAATCGAATCGAAGATTCACCCCCCCCCCCCCCCCCGGACTAGAATGAAACATTGTCCTCAATGTTTTAATGGGTAAAGGTAATCCTAACATAAATCTAGGCCGTTTATTAATTATGCCAAAGAAAACGTTAGTCGATAAGATTTACGGATATTGGATTTCCAAAAGCATCAATGAATGAGACTCGAGTGGAGAGAAAGACAAATCCACGAGCACGAGAGTCATCATAAATCGGGGACAATCCTGGACAATCATCACAAACAACCACGAAACACAAGATTGGAAGAGGTACCCCCTCTTCACGTTATTTATTAGAAAATAGAAATATAAGAAGATGATATTGGATAAGCATGGGTCGCCTCCCACGAAGCGCTTTGTTTTTTATTACCGAGTCACGTAGCTTGACTCGATCCCCGAATTCATTCGTCCTTGGGGAAAGTTTGGAAATCCGGGACTACCATGGTTGGTACGTCCCCTCCGAAATAGTGTTTCAAATGGTGACCATTCACCTTAAAGTTGGGACCATTAAGTTGAGCCAACTCAATAGTTCCATAAGGGAATACTTCTGTTATGGTGAATGGTCCAGACCAACGAGTTTTAAGCTTACCCGAGAAAATCTTTAAACGAGAGTTAAAAAGAAGCACTTGATCACCAACGTTGAAAACGCGGTCTTTGATCTTGGCATCATGAAGTCTTTTTGTTTTCTCTTTATAAATTAAAGAATTCTCGTAAGCTTGGTCACGAAGTTTGACTAATTCGTTCAATTGAACTTTTCGGTGATCACCCGCGGTTTTTAAGTCAAAATTTGCATGTTTTAAGGCCCAGTAGGCCTTGTGCTCAAGTTCGATGGGCAAATGACAAGCTTTCCCGTAAACCAACTTATAAGGAGTGCACCCAATGGGTGTTTTGTAAGCGGTCCGGAAAGCCCATAAAGCATCGTCTAGCTTATCGGCCCATGAGGCACGGTGCTCACCTACGGTCCTTTCTAATATCCTTTTTAAGCCACGATTGGACACCTCCACTTGACCACTCGTTTGTGGATGATAAGCCGTGGAAAGACGATGTGTGACACCATATTTAAGCATAACTTTAGCGAATTGGTCATTGCAAAAATGGGTCCCACGATCACTTATGATGGCTCGAGGTGTACCAAATCGGGCAAAGAGACTTTTTAAGAATTTCACAACTACTCGGGCGTCATTGGTGGGGAGCGCCTTCACTTCAACCCATTTGGACAAATAATCGACGGCCACGAGAATATACTTATTTCCTCTTGATGACGGGAATGGACCCATGAAATCGATGCCCCAAACGTCAAAAATTTCACAAACTTGAATAGCATTTTGTGGCATTTCATCTTTTTGAGAAATTTTCCCTTGACGTTGGCAAGAATCGCATGATTTCACCAATTCATGGGCATCCCGATAAATCGTCGGCCAATAGAAGCCGGAATCGAACACTTTCTTTGCGGTGAGGTTGGCACCATGATGTTCCCCTGTAGGTCCACTATGGCATGCCTTAAGAATTTCAACGACTTCCGTACCATGAACACACCGCCGGATCACTTGATCCGCACAGACTTTGAACAAATAGGAGTCGTCCCAAAAATAATGTTGGACATCTTTAAAGAATTTCTTCTTTTGTTGGAACGACATCCCTTGTTTAATGAAGTTCCCCGCATGGTACTTCGCAAAATGGCAAACCATGGGGTACTTTGGTCAAGTTTAGTCACACTCCCAAGTGTCTCGAGAGGAAAAGCATCGTTAATTTCCTTGTTCTCAAGAACACTTTGATGGGGGTTCTCAAGTCGTGAAAGGTGATCTGCAGCAAGGTTCTCACCTCCTTTTTTGTCTCGTATTTCGACATTAAATTCTTGGAGCAAAAGAACCCACCGCATCAAGCGTGGCTTAGCATCTTGCTTTGCCATTAAGTATTTTAGGGCTGAGTGGTCCGTATACACTATGCACTTTTTAAGGAGCAAATAAGACCTAAATTTTTCGAAAGCATAGACAACCGCTAACATTTCCTTTTCGGTAGTTGTATAATGATGTTGGGCCTCGGTCATAGTCTTACTTGCATAGTGTATCGGTTGAAAGTATTTATTCTTACGTTGCCCCAGAACTGCACCAATGGCATAATCACTTGCGTCACACATTAGCTCAAATGGTAAGCTCCACTCGGGGGCAACTAAGATTGGTGCCTCCGTTAACTTCTTCTTTAAAACATTAAATGCATCAACGCATTCATTTGTGAAGTTAAATGGAGCATCTTTTTCTAAAAGGTGGGTCAGAGGCCGGGCTATTTTGGAGAAGTCTTGTATAAAACGTCGGTAAAAGCCAGCATGACCAAGGAAACTTCGGATTCCTTTGACGGTCGTAGGATGAGGTAGCTTAGCAATGACATCGACTTTTGCACGATCTACCTCAATCCCATATTTGGATATCTTATGGCCGAGGACGATGCCCTCTCTAACCATGAAGTGGCTCTTCTCCCAATTTAGAACCAAATTGGTGTTTTCACACCGTATCAGCATTTTCTCTAAATGGGAGAGG
The DNA here is from genome assembly GCA_030686995.1 of Artemisia argyi. NCBI lineage: Eukaryota > Viridiplantae > Streptophyta > Magnoliopsida > Asterales > Asteraceae > Artemisia > Artemisia argyi. The sequence goes on from CM060683.1 coordinate 29,093,552, forward strand.
CAAGAGTCGAAAGAATTTCCGTAGACGGAGAAGTCGTCCATGAACACTTCCATGGTTTTTTTGATCATATCCGAGAAAATAGCCATCATACACCGTTGAAACGTGCCTGGAGCGTTACATAGGCCAAAGGGCATTCTCCGATAGGCAAACGTTCCATACGGGCAAGTAAAAGTGGTCTTTTCTTGATCCGGGGGATCAATGGGGATTTGAAAGTACCCAGAAAAGCCATCCAAGAAACAATAGAACTCATTTCCCGCTAACCGTTCAAGCATTTGGTCCATAAAAGGGAGCAGGAAATGGTCTTTACATGTCGCATCATTCAACTTGCGGTAGTCGATACAAACTCTCCATCCGGTCACAAGTCTAGTCGGTATAAGCTCATTATCGTCATTTTTGTCAACAGTGATTCCGCCCTTCTTTGGAACACAATGAATCGGGCTAACCCATGAACTATCCGAGATCGGATAAATCATTCCAGCGTCAAGGAGTTTAATAACTTCCTTTTTGATCACTTCGTGGATTAGTGGGTTAACCTGTCGTTGTTGTTGGACAGAAGCTTTGTGATTATCATCAAGCAGAATCTTATGAGTACAAAATCGAGGATCGATTCCCTTAATGTCGGATATTTGCCAAGCAATCGCACTTTTATGTTTCCGAAGCACATCTAAGAGTCGTGTCTTCTCCTCATCTTTTAGGCCTTTTGATATTATAACCGGTAATTTATCATTTTTTCCAAGTATGCGTATTCGAGATGAGGAGACAAATCCTTGAGCTCGAGCTCCGGAGGATTCTCAATAGACGGCTTTACTTCTTTTACGTCTACCATTTTTAAGTCAACCGGAGGGGAAGAAACAATTGGTTTTTCATTTAACAACTTTTCAATTAATAAAATATCCCCCTCCGGATCAAAGTTATTATTATCAATTTCCGGTGAAAATGATTCATTTGAAAGACAAGCATTTATTTCTTCCCAAGCGAGATCACTTCCCTCAAACGGAGTGAGGGAAGGGAAGAATCGGAGACGATCAGTTCAAAAGAAGAAGTGGGATTGCCACTCGAAGCATTTTTGGTAAAACCAAGAAGTTCTTGAGCATACTCCTTCGTAGCTTCGTCAATAACATCGATTCGGTTGACGGAAGCAACATCGTAGTCGGAGGAGTATCTCGCAGTTTGATCAAGGTTAAAAGTGACGGCTTCATTTCCAACACGTAAGGTAATCTACTCGTCGTAAACATTAATTCAAGCACGACCGGTCCGTAGGAATCCTCTCCCGAGAATGAGAGGAACCCGTGGATCGGCATCGAAATCAACAACCACAAAATGGGCAGGGAAATGGAATTTCCCAACATTGACAAAAATATCCTCGGCTATGCCAATTGGACGAGACGTAGATCGGTCGGCAAGCTCGAGGGTCATAAGCGTCGGTGTCAAGTTAGGGAGAGACAACTTTCTCCAAATCGACAATGGCATTAGGTTAATGCTAGCACCAAATCGGCTAAGGCGAAGCATTGAACCATACCCGGAAAATTGCACGGTATAAGAAACTTGCCAGGGTCTTCAAGCTTTTCGGGTAGCTTTTTAAGAAGAACCGTTGAGCAATTCTCGTTCATTTGGGTTCTCGACATTTCAAAAAGCTTTTCCTTATTATTTAAAAGTCCTTTTAGCATCGAAGCAAATTTGGGCATCAAAAGTATAGCATCCGCGAGACTTATATCAAAATGCAATTCTTGAAAAATCTGATAAAATTTCTCCATTTGGTTTTTATCTTTCTCGCGGTGCTTTTGTTCGTTTAAACGTGACGGATAAGGCAACTTTGTTTTAACGGGAATATGTTTTTCATAAACAACTTTTACCTTTCCCTTGGACGTCGGGACCACCGGAGGTTGGATGTCTTCGGTCCTTCCATTATTAATAGGAATTTCCGTATCCGTTGTCGCCTCGGGTTCACGGGCAACTACCTTGGGAGGTAGAGAAGAAGAGGTAGTCGGAGCCGTTGGTCCATCATAAGAAACACCACTCCTTGTCGTGATCACTTTAGCATCGCCCCTCGGGTTAGCGATCGTGTTGCTAGGAAAAGTTCCAGAGCCCGAGGGTCGATCATTTAAACGCTTGTTAAGATCATTGATTTGAGTAGCTAACAACCTTGTTGTTTCTTCTTGTTTTGCCATAAAAGCTTGTTGGTTTTGAAGCAATTGCTTAATCAAATCTTCCGTGGGCGACGAATTTGGAATAACAGCTTGATTTTGATTATTAAAATTTTGCCCACGGTTTTGAAAGTTGCCATGATTCAGATTTGCATTGTTAAAATTCCCTTGATTATTCTGAAAATTTCCATTATTTTGAAAATTGTTCCCTTGAGGCGGGGCTTGGTTTTGATTTCCCTGAAAATTCCGATTTTGGTTTACACCTTGGTTTTGAAAACCTTGATTTTGCCGGTTTTGGTTTTGATTAACTTGATGTGTACGGTTTTGCACGTTGTTATTATGACTCTGATTTTGAAAACCGGGTGGTCCAAGATAATGGCTTGAACGGTAGCTGAGGAGATTTCGATCTCCTTGAATAGGTGGGTAGCCGTTGCCACCCATATTTGCAGCATACACGTTCTCTTGAGCATAAGCTCCGGTTGACGGACACTCGTTATACGGATGTGGACCACAACAAGTAACACAACCTTGATTCACAACATTGACTTGATGACTTGGTTTTTCAATGGACATAGCATCAACTTTCTTAGTTAAAGCCACAATCATGTTTACCAATTCATCATTATTTTTACCATTATTAGACGCTTGTGGTTTATTTCTTGACATTCTAACACGAGCTTTATTCTCAATTATCATGAAAGCATCATTCGTATTTCTAGCCAACAAGTTCCCACCTGCAGCAGAGTTGAGTGAGTCTTGGTCAACATGACTCAACCCATTATAGAAAGTGTCAATCTGGTGAAGGGGACATTTTTCCATCAAATCTTTGAATCGGTCCCAAGCTTCACTAAACGACTCATCAAAAGCTTGTTGGAACCGAAAGATTTGGGAACGTAGATTAGAAGTTTTAGAAGGAGGATAGAAATAATTCACAAACTTGGAAGCAAGATCATTCCAAGTGTGAATCGAATTGGGCAGTTCCTTTTCCAGCCAAGTCCGGGCTGCTCCTTTTAAGGAGAAAGGAAATAACTTCAATTTCACCACATCGTGAGGAACTTGATTCATTCTAATAGTCTCAGCGATGTCGGTGAAATTTCGGATGTGAGCATAGGGGTCTTCGTTATCAAACCCGTGAAAGGATATACCCGTGATTAAATTGAGTAATCCGTGATTGATTTCAAAGTTGGCATTGATGTCCGGAATCACAATAGCTCTCCTCACACCGTTAAATGGTGATTGGAGTTGTTCTTCCATCGGACGCGGATCAAATGCCAGTTGTTGTCCCATCGGCGGGATAACATTGTGCCGCGGACCACCCATCGGCGGGGGTCCGTTGTGTTGTTCGTTATGGTTCATCTCCTCGTCGTCAAGGAAATGAACCCGACTCGTATGTCGTAAAACCCGCTCGGGGTTTGAGAGCGGAGAAGTAAGATTCTCAGAAGTAGAACGGGTGTGCATACACCAAAAACAAAATTAAAAAGAAAAAGAAAATAGAAAAGAAAATCTTTTTGTTTTTATTTATTTTTCAAATTTTTTTTCAATTTTTTCTCGAAAACTTTTTAATTTTTTTTTGTTTTTTTTCTTTTCTTAAAACGTAACATTAATCGAAAACCGTTTCTTTCAAAACCACGCGCGACGGGACGGGAGAGAAGAATGGATCTCTCTTCAGCTAGTAATTTAATGTCTTAGCTATCCGTATTTCCCGCTTATTCGGTTGTAGTAATTGAAATAGTCCGATAAACAACTAAATTACGTTTTCGTTATATTGGGAGACTTATTTGGTTTACAACGCCTTTTCTTTCGATCGAGTCGAGGCTGTAACTTTTATTATTTTTTTGGTATTTTGTAAACACTTTAGGAAAAGTGTTTTGAATTTTTCAATTTTTATATAAATATATATACAAAATAGAAGAAGGCTTAACAAAACACGATTTTTCAAAACAATATTCAAAAATTCACTTCAAGCCTTCCCCGGCAGCGGCGCCAAAAATTGATTCGTCGTGAAAACCAATTATATAATAGTAGTATAGTATCGAAGTGATCCGCGTAAAATACGGATCACCCGAGTCGTTTCCAAGTGAAGGTGTGAATGGAATCAAGAATATCGATTCGTGTAAATCGTGTAGTGAGAAGTGGTGAAAAAGCAAATAGTGATCAAATAATTCAAATATCAACTAACAACTAATAAATATGCAAAGAGTACAAGCTAGTAATGCACCAAAGTTTAAAACGTAAAAACGGAAATACAAACGCGATTTTTAAAACGTAAAGTACGAAATAAAACGCGAGTTTTAAGCTATACTCATCCTACGAACTTGGAAATAATTATAAAAAGTTAAAAATGATAAAAGAAAATTTTGAGAAAAAGAAAAATATTTTTTTGACTTTTTAATAATTTTTTTTATGAATTAAAAACTAATTAAACTATTTGATAATTAAAAGAAAATGTAAATAAAGTGAGAAAAATGCAAATTTAATTTTTAAAATTCTAAAATAACTGAAAACTATTTTCTAAAATATTTTTGGATTTTTCTGGGGTTTTTCTGATTTTTTTTTTGGATTTTCTAGTAATTAAAAAGTATTAAATAATGATTAAAAATGAAAATTAAATAGGAAAAATACCAAATAAACTCAAAAAAATATGAAAATTTCAGGGAAAATCTAAAATAATATTTTAAAGCTAGGAAAAATATAAAAAGTGAAAAATAAGCACTGGAAGTGCTTAATGACTTAAAAACAGCTTATATTAGTGCTTATTTATAAGCACAGTTGACCAAATCTTGACCAAACTTTTACCAAATACTTTTCAAACTTAAATGAGCTTATAAGAACAAGATTTAATCCAATAGATGCACAGGAACTCAAATAAGCACACAAAGTAGCTCAAATAAGCACTTAGGAGTAGCAATAAGCTAAACAGAATAAGCACAGGCCAAAAATCACTTGAAACAGGTACTATAGACTATAATAAGCTCAGAACAATCAGCAAACTCAACTTGAGATCTAAAATAAGCAATTGCAACCCTATCTAAAAACAGATTTAAGCCTATTCCTACAAACTAAATGGGTCAAATAAGCTATGCCAATAAGCTATAAAGGCAAAACTAATGGTGACAATTTAATTACTACCATGGTGAGAACACCAAACAAGCCAGAAAACAGATCCTAGATGCCATATACTAACCCAAAATTGCCCAAGAAGTGGGGTCAGGACTGATGGTGCAGGGCAACTTTTGGCTCAATAAGCCAACTTCAACTAGCTTTTCAGATAAGCAAACAAATTTCCAAACCAGATTTTCTTTTTGAAATATAATATTTGAGTGCTGAGCTTTTCAAAACCACTTTCCAAAAGTATTTTCAATCACAAATGAATGCTACAGCCACCAATAAACTTTGTACCAAAAATCTGAGTATCAAACATGTTTGACTTTTTTATAAGACAGAAATATTGACTATTGTGAATTTAGATTGTGCTTAATTAACTACTAATATGATTATTAGCTACTATATGATTAAAATAAGTTACTACTACTAATTATGCACCTACTTATATTTTTATGCAACTTAAAACTAACTTATACTAACTGTATGAGATTAAGAAGAAGTATTTTGACTTTTTATGAATAACCTACTAGTTTTATGCCTTAACTATCTATAATATTCACTAGGTGAAACAACTAAACCATTTATGACCTTTGAAACAAAGCTTATGACAGCAAACTACACACAACCAAACACCCCTTTAAGGGCATGTCACAACTGAATTACCCCCACAGATCCTTCAAACTTGGTCCAAACCAAACCACACATAACCTATATGATCCAATAACATGATATAACTCAGAAACACAGATCCTTAAACATAAATACTCAAAAACCAAAGATCACAGATGATGATTAGATGAAACAGTTACAATAGTGACAAACAACAACAATCAAATATGACAAATAAGCAACTATTATACACTAATAAGCAATACTGAGCAATACTAAGTAGTAACAAGCTAATAATTTCAGATCTATACTACAATATTAATAAGCTAAAGAGATTAGGTAGTAAAATGGAACTCACAAGCTCAAGTCCCCCTCAGCATGAAAAGAGGGGGTTCACTATGCTAGCCTGCCTTTAAGACAGACCACTGGACACCTTGTGATTGTCTTTAAACACCAATAAGCTCAGCTTATTCAATAAGCTGAGCAGTTTGACTTTAGTTGACTTTTTTGAACTTTTTGACTTTTTGATAAAGGAAAACAACAAGGTCTTACTATAAGTTATAGGAGCTTAAATAAGCTAGTGTAAACAATAAAACAACAACTGAAAATGAATTGGAAGATGAAACAGAACATATTTTTTTGTTTTTATAAAATTTTTAGATTTTTTTGGTTTTTTCTTGAATAATAAACAACAATAAAAAAAAAGTCTATTGAAGCTGTAGATTGAAACTACGTGAAATAACAAAAGAAAACCACTTGTTTTAAAGGAAATAAGACAGAAATAAGCAAAATAAGCAATAAGCTAAAAAGTGATTAAGTAAATAAGCTATGCTGAAAATGAAATAAAGAAACCAAAAGAGACTTTCATTAATATTCAAATTGAATTACAAAACAAAATTGGCAGAGTAACATTACATTAAACTACACACTAAAAATGTATCAGGAGGGGGGATTATATAAGGGAGCCCAAGGTGAGGGGTGCTAGGGTTTAGAAGAGCCTAGAAGCTCATTTCTTGGCCATACAATCCTGATTCAATCCAAAATGTTGTCATCCCATTCAAATTTACCCATTAGATTGACCCTTATCCATCTGCCACATTACTTCATCTAATCAGAGAACTCAAAGGTGCCATGTGGAGGGAATGATGTCGACATCCTCTGACAAGTCAGAGCTTCCAGAAGTCATACCTCGTACTAAGCATCTTTGGTAAAAATGGGAGGGTGCAGGGTAACTCTGTGGGGATGAAAGGGGAACAGTAAAAAGGGCGCGTTTGGTTTTAATTGATTGTTTGACTGGTGGGTTTTGGGGGTTTGACTTCCGGGTAATACTAATAGGATGGGTCGGGTTTGGATGGTGGGGTGGTGATGGGCTTAGATGTAACTGGGCCAGCAGTGGTGGTGGGTTAAGGTTATATTAGTTTTGGGCTAGTGGTTTATATATATTGGCTTGGATCCGGTTTGTAGTAGTAATTTAAACCAAGGGACCAAAAGTGAAAATCTGAAAATATGAGGACCCAAACTGCCAATCTTCCATAATATTATTCCAAGGGTTATTTGTGGCATTTCATGAATGATGAAGGGCTGAGCTGTCATATTTCCAAAATATATTCATAAGGACCAAAAGTGACAACTTTGAAAGTTGAGGGACCATATGTGTAACTTCTTCAAACTTATGACCAAGGGTCATTCTTGTAATTTCTTGCAATTTGAGGATTCCATTTGACCACATGAGCTTTACTTTGACCACTAAGCTTCCCCGGCTCCGGCTTTATTGAAACTTTTCCAAATCTTGTGCTCGTTTTGTCATTTTCTCGTGATTTTTCGTCCTTTTCTTAAATATCCATTCCTGCACATTCACAAACACAAAAACACACATTCTTTGGCATTATTGGTTAGTTTTTGGTTTATTTGGTCCTATTTTAGCTCAGAAAAGGTGAGTGAATAAGCACTCACCAGTTATAATAAAGAAGCTTGGATTTAGATCCAAGATTCTTATTGGTTTAATTTGTTCAAAAGCAAATATAAATAACCCTTTACGTTACTACCCCCACGCCCTCATGATACAAAACCACATTACTTAGAAAAAGTGAGCCACCGATTCAGGTACAAGATACTATCATTACCGCCTGGACAATTAGACATCTATTCCGTAATCGCAACGACCCAATTGCAAGAGCGGAGCTCTACCAACTGAGTTATATCCCCCCAAGCCAAGTGGAGCATGCATGAAGGAGTCAGACACTTATTTTATTCTTTTCCCTGGCGCAGCTGGGCCATCTTGAACTTGAACCAGAGACCTCACCCGTGAAGTAAGTCATTGCACCTATGGTCTAACCAATTGGGAGAGAATCAATAGATTCCTTTTCGGGAGCTATTCATCCTTCCCGAACACAGCATACAACTTTCCATTGTACTGCGCTCTCCAAGTGTGCCAACAGTAGTCCTTTTGTGTTATAATTTTAGATTAAATCATTAGAATGTGATATATTGTTCCATGTAAATGCATTAGCTAATTTCACTACTCACTATTTTGAACATTATTGGAGTATTTGGACTAATCGAGTGTATATATCTTTTATAAATTTTCATCGATGTAATTGATGATTTGTTCGTGTCATCTATTTACTACGTATATAGTTTCATGGGTCGTAATTACTACCTCTACTTGATCATGTTTTTTGTGGGTTCGTAGGTACCTGCTGAAACAAGCTCTACCTCACAAAACATCGATGAGTGTTGTTTCTACGGGATAAGGTGGCATCATCATTATTGATCTACATATATCCATTATTACAAGTTTTCGATCATCTGAGATCATCGTGATGGTAGCATAGGTCCACATACTAAATACCCTTGATGATCACTCGATAGATACTTCTATGTTGGCAACTATAAAAGGGCACGACTACCTAAAAGAAACAATCACTGCAAACTCATGTTTTAATTAAACATATGTTCCTAGACTGTGGTTTTATATGTTCCTAGACCGTGGTTCACGAAGATCGAGATATATTCTATCTAGGTGAGTGATTTGTGTTGAAGAAGCATGGCACGAAGCGAATTCTACTCTTTAAATGTAGTTTGCGTTGCATGTGCTCTTCATCTCCAACGTAACTTATTCACCTTTATCATACCGTTGTTCTTCTCTCTATGTTTCTTGGTGTTGTATGCATGGCAACTTTCCATGCATATGGTATACTATGATATATGTGTTATTATTCATTTAATTTGTTCATACATCATGCATGTACGTACGTATACTTTTTATACATCATGTACGAGAAACTATGGTAAATTCAATGCATACCATTTTAAACGAAATATAATTAACTAGTTCATAAAAAATATAGATAAACCTAAATTTATTGATATGTAATAACGACTATATATTCACTGCATAAGGTTTTTGGCTAAGTAAATTGTAAAATCATTTATAACATTGCGTGTTTTTAAAACATGTTTGGGTAAATATGAAAAATTTAATTTAAGTAGGGAAAATATGAAATTTTACCCTATAAAAGAATTTGTTTATAAGAAAAAGTAATGATAACAATTATTAACCGAGAGTTTCTCTTGACTAAGAAATGCTATCTAATTCGATCTAAGAGCTTAAGGTGTGGCAACTAGCCAAAGTGATACGATTACAATGTCCTCATACAATGACCCACTCGTTAGATCAGTCCACAAGTTATCTAAGTCCAAGTCTTTAGGAGTATTTGGCCACTATTAACTAGCCACTACTTTAATATTTGTCACATGCATTTGAATGTTTCTTTGTTTAGGTTAGTAGTAGTAGTGCATACAGGAAGTTAGGAAGAATAAAAGGAACATGGTTTCCACCATCACATGTTCTACTAGTAGTTGCATAATTTTGGCATTTGCAGTTGAAGTCTTTCTCCTATTTAAGTTTTAACTTTGCATGAGAAGAATAGAACAGAAAATTGGATCAAAGTCTTGTTTCCTTTATCTTATTCTTGGAGAGTTGCTAACTCAATTAGCTATCTATCCTAGGAGATTGACCTCCTTTAATTGGTCTTTATCAATTTGGTGATCTCATTCTCGATCTCACCATGCCTCCCCGTAAGAGCATAGGGTATGGTAACTTGGGGTTAAACTTTAACCCACTGCCATGTCAGCGCCACATCAACTCCTAAACTTTAACCAAAAACCTCTGTTATCATAACCAAACTTTAACTAAATAACAATTTATAAAAACACCCCTTCATTTAGGGGGAAGAAGTGATTTTTTTTTTTTAATTAGAAAACACCTTAACGAGGCGTTAAGTGCTTCACCTAGCTCGTTAACAAACTCTTAACCTTGGACTCCGGTATTGTAACTTCCCCTTAACTTGCAAAAGGTTAAATTTTAACCACAAAAATAGTTACCATACCCTATGCTCTAAAGACACATCAAATGACGATCCACCCACCAGTTTCCAAGATCAATTATCCGCTCTAAACGCAAAAGTTGATCAATTATCCACTCTAAACGCAAAAGTTGATGCCCTCGTTAATAGCATGACGGCCCTTCACCAAAAACCCGAACCCTCTAATACACAACACAACAACCACCAACTACACACCAACACCCCCACTCATGGCCTGCAAATCCGCCCTCCTAAAATCACTCTCCCCACCTTTGACGGCTCGAACCCACTTGATTATCTTTTTCAAGCAGAACAATACTTTGTTTTCTACAACATAGCCACCCATCAACGCCTTCCCATTTTCACATTTCACTTGTCCTGGGATGCACTAAGTTGGTACAAATACCTTGTTCAGAATCGCCTACTTACAACATGGGAAAATTTCACCCGCAATCTTGAAACCCGGTTTGGCCTTTCTAGTTACAACAACCACTTCATGCATTAGTCTTATGTTTATTATGTTAGTTTTTCTCTTGAAATGTAGGAGGTCATGCATTTTATCTGTAGTATTTAAGAGTCTTTGGAAGCATGGAATACATATGAAATGAATGAAAATGAAACTTAGTTTGAGGTCTTGTCTCTCTATATTTCTTGGAGTCTTGCCCGCTCTAAGGGCTTTATCAATCCGTCTCTTTAATCTATTTCTTGGAGATTGACTGCCTCAAGTAGTCCCTATCATAACAAATGGTGCTTTCATCGACTTACTCGCCGTCTCCACCACGTTACTCACGAGATGTATTAGGAAAGTTGGCTGATCTAGTGGATCAACTAGCTAAGGTGGTTCACGACTTTCGCTCGTCCAATGCCTTACTCGAAACCATCTCACAAGAACTCCCTTTCCAAACCACCACTACAACCTGTCATGCCACAAACTTCACAAACATCGACACCACCTTGCAACAACATCCCACCCAAAACGAACAACTATCATCCCTCGTCACTGGCATGCCAGAAACCGAACTAAAGAACACCAAGGTTCTACCCTCGTTGCCACCACCACCAACCTACAGCCTCCAGATCCGGCCCTCCAATATCAGCCTTCCCACTTTCTGTTTGGCTAAACTTACTGAGAAAAAAAGCAGTGACAAACTTCCACCACTGAAAAGTTCACCCTTAATAATGTATCTTGCCACTTTCACTGATGACAAGTTAGTTACATTTCATTGCGCGAAGATATTTCCGCATGGTCATCATTGTCCGTGATGAGGCGAAAAATGATCCGTTTTTAGGGGGTCATTTAAGCCCGGAATTGAACTTATTTGATCAAATATAGCCCTAAATCGTACCTTTTGTGATTTTAGGTACTTTGGGAGAGAAATCTGGAAAAGGAAGCAATTCGGACGTTTTTGGAGCATAAAAGTGAAGAAAACGCCAAAGTCTTAATTTTCCATGCTGGGAACAGTAGGTGACGGCGTCAAGAGTAACTTCCTGACGGCGTCAAGAGCAAAATTCCATGACGATCCAGTAAAGATTTGACGGCGTCACAAGGTAGGGCGTCAAGAGTAAAAGTCATGACGGCCTGGAAATGATTAAGTCTTGACGGCGTCAAATGTAGATCAAGGCAGTCCGAGAATAGTTTTGGCGGCAAGGTGACGGCGTCACAAGGTTGGTCTTGACGCCGTCAGACCCCTTTTCCTATATATAGTTTTCTAATTTTCACATTAAAAGGAGAGAAGTTTTGGAGAAACCCTAAGTACGAACTTGGTGTGAATTTTACAGGTTTTTCAAGGGTTCCAAGCCCTTGATACCTTTCATGTGTAATTGAGATAAGTGTTCTTTTAATTCAATCAATATGTCTATGTGTTGGTTGTCTATATCTTGTTCTTGTCTTAATTCCATCATGTTAGGCTAGATCTATCTTGTGTTTGCTTGGATCTAATGAAACCTAGATGTTAATTATGTATTGATTACTTGTTTATACTTGTCTTGGATGAATGATTTATATGTTAGGCTTAAGAAAACTGGCAGATCTCCAATTGGTAACATGCTTGAATGTCTTAAGAAACATGAACCGACGCGCACTAGGTCTTTATTGGTTGTATTTAATGCATGAGCCACTGTTTACAATCCCTATAGTTGTGCTGGGCATGGTATAGGAGGAGATAAGAGCTCATAGAATTGGGGAGTTAAGTGTGCCACCCCATGAATGGTATTAAGGAATACGATCCGTCATTCATGCAATTATAACAAGTAATTAACGTGTAAAAGATGTCTAGGGAGTAGTGAAATCTAAGTAAACACATTTTCTCCACTTATTGCTCACAACTTTAGTATAATTTAGTTTATTTTCATTTCTAGTATTTTATTTTGATTGCATCTTTAGTATTGGGTTAGTTGATTAGCAACTAATTCCGCCCAAATCCTTCAAACCCGAGAATTTTAATTGCTTTCTAAAAAATATAAAAATACAAAAATAATCATCCCTCACCTTTAGAACTAGTATTTAGATTTTCTAATCCTAGCGACACTATTCCTAAGCTGAACGATCAATCCCCCGGTACTTGTCACTATACTATACTACAACGATCAGGTACACTGCCTGGTGGGGGTTGTAAGCTTCTCGAGATCCCTCGAGAGGTAAAGCCTGTTGCGGTTCCCACGTATCAAGTTTTTGGCGCCGCAGCCCGGGGAATAGTTATTGTCTAGGTTAGAATTTCTTTTTATTAGGTCTACTTGCTAGATTCCTTTCTAGTAAGATTTTATTTTTATTTTTAGGTTTTCTTTAGTCTATCTTTTTCTTCGTGCCTTTGTTAGTAATTAAATTCATTGACTATTCCGTTCACCATTATGGAGAATGCGAATCCACCAAGTCCGACACTAGAGTTTTACCAGAAAAAGTATAATTACACTAGTTTGGATATAACAAGATGGAGGAATGAAATGAGGAGGACAGGATCTTATATTGATTTTATTGAGTACCTTGAGAAAAGAGGCCAAGGGCATAAGACTTTTAAAGAATTCACCTTAGGAGCTCCATCAACCCCTCAAAATGCCTCACTTAGTGAAACCTATGCACCATATGAGCCTTTACCTAGGATAGTTTCGTATGAGCCACCTAGCTGCATGTCATGGTTAGGCACTACCATAATACAGGATGAACACATAGGTGACCTTGATGTGATGGAGGATGTAGCCGAACATGATCACATTGATCAAAAGACCTAGGTTTTATGATTGATGATGATGAATCTCAAGAAACACATGATAAATCTTTTGGGCAATTTGTATATAGCAGTCAGAATATTGAGGATGATCCGTATGATTCGGACATAGAAGTTGAAATGCCTAGAGAAGTACGTGAGATACTTGGGAAAATGTTAGGGTTAGATTATAATGAAACAGATGTTGATGATATTGGTGATGTTGAGAAAAGGAAGGATGAGGCAAATAACACAAACCTACAAAGTACCCCACAAATCCCACCATCACTTGAGGAATACACACCACCCGTGACTTACCCGGAAGAAGTAGAAGAGACTATAGGAGCCCCAATAGAGGTAGAACCTTTGAACCAAACACTACTAGAGGATATAGGTTTGAATACATATAATGATAACCTTACTCTTAGTTCTAGGGAAGTTCCTAGTTTTGATGAACCGGAGCCTCAACCAAAACCGTTACCTAATCTTCCATCCTTGGATGAAAATTTAGGAATTGAAATAGGTTCCGATCCACCCATCAAACCATATAGTCCGGGTAGTCTTAGGATAAAGGTAGTGGACTCTAAGCCTTGTGACTCCTCCCAAACCAACCAGTCAACCGTGTGCAGCTGATAGGCCCACCTGGGAGAAAGTGCAAGTTTTTATTGACCGTGGAAATATAGGGAAATCCCCGGGTCGTTAAGTCCCAACGAGATTGAAATTGTATTTGTAAACGATTAGGAGAGTGAGTGGTACTGAGGACAGTAACAGAAATGATTTGAGGGTTGATTATACTACTGATTGCTTGATATTTGGATAATATGAAATGATATAAACTATAACAGAAATACAGATATAAACACAAAAGCACAAACTGGAAAATCAGATAACAGATAAAGAAAAGTGGGTTTTAACAAGTTACAAACTACAGGGGGTAAAATTGAAACTTTTAAAATTAAAGAAAATGGAAAATGAAATTGAAATTATGAAAATGATTATTTTACTATTTAAATATTATTTAATTAATAAAACTAATTAAAATCTAATTTAAAACTTAATTTAAATTAACTAAAAATGACAAGTATTACAAATTAACCTAAAAACTTACAAAAATAATTTCTAAACCTAAATAAGAACTTGAAGAAAGTATAAAAAATGAAAATAAATATTTTTGTCTTTTTATGAGTATTTTATTAATTAAAAACTATTTAACTTAATTAATCTAATTAAAATATTTTAAATGACTATTAATACTAAATTACCTTAGAAAATTATGAAAAAATTTATAAAACTATTTAATCACTACAGGAATACAACAAAATTATAAAAAATTACCAAAAATTATATTTAAGCTAATTGACTAATTAATTACTTATTAATTAATTTAAAGCTAATTTAATTAATTTAAATAGGAAAATTAGAAAATGGACAGTGGAAATTATGAAACTATTTTCTAAAAATCTTAACTACTTTATAAAACTTAGGAAAAATATAAGATTCTACTGTTGTTAATTAAAATTAAAGAAATCTATTTAATTACTAATATTGCTTATTTAATTATTTAAATTACTTTTAAATCTAATAAATAGTAAACAGATTAGGAAAATTCTTAGAAAATTATTTTAACTACTTAAAGATACTAGGTAATTTATAAAATTATAAAATTGGAAAAGTGCTTGTTAATACGCTGAGATGAAAATTAATTAGATAATTTCTATTAAATAGAAGCTATCACTATAATTAAATTTTGCTTTTTCTGGTTTTTCTTTTATAAAACTATTTAAATACTTAAATAATGAAACTTTTACAAAGAAAACTAATTTAGAAATCAAGAATAAGCACTGTAAGTGCTTACTACACTAGACAGTTGACTATGGTTGACCACACAAAGAAATAAGCTAAGTTGAGGCTATGTGGGGTCCACACTGGTTAAATCAGATTCACCTAAGTTATTTAGACTTAATTAAACTAGATTTGATGAGATAAGCTTAGTGATGAGGCGAAAAATGATCCGTTTTTAGGGGGTCATTTAAGCCCGAATCCGAATTTATTTAAACAAATATTGCCCTAAATCGTTCCTTTTGTGATTTTAGGTACTTGGAGAGTGAATTCTGGAAAAGAAGCCATTTTGGACGTTTTTGGAGCATAAAAGTGAAGAAAACGGCAAAGTCTCCAAATTCTATGCTGTGAACAGTGCATGAAGGCGTCAAGACTTGCTCTTGACGGCGTCAAAGTACCAAGAATAAAATACCGTGGTTGGTGACTGATGAGTGCTCAAACACTTATCATTTTTATCGTATTTAAACCGCCAAAACATCCGAAAACGCTCAGAAATGCATCAAAATACTAAAAATATCCCAGGGATTGTATTTTATACGTTTCAGATGCAAAATGAGCAAAAACAATGAAAAACGAACAAAGTTTACACAATTGGTAGTTTTAGTCCCCCGACTTTCAAAAATTTACAAAACTAGTCCCTACGCATTTGTTTTGAAAGAAAAGTCAACCTAAGGTGTTTAAAAGTCAAAAATTATCAAAATTTATCCTTAGGTAAAAACTTTGGAAAATTTACACTTTTGGTCCCTGCAGTTTGGAATTTGGCGAAATCAGTCCCTGGGAATTTTAAATGTGAAAAATATCTTTTGAAGTCCTTGGATTATTGCAATATGACAAAAGTGAACCTTGGAATACTTTGGATTTTTGGTCCTTAAATTTCAGCATATCTACAAATTTGGTCCTTGTGATTGAAACTAAACAAAACATACGGACCCTTTGTATTTGTGTGATCCAAAACCAAACACAACAATCCACCCAAGCCCATTTATACCAAAGCCCACCCATCCCGTCCATATTAATAATAAAAGAAAAAACGGGGTCAAACATGAAAGTCAACCCCTTCCCTACCATTTCTTCCCCGCCTAAAAACCTAGCCCCCAAACTACACCCAGACACCAAACAACCACAGCCCCCATTTACCTCTGCAACCCCAACAATATTGTCCCCTCCACACACTCCCAACACCTACCCAGCCACCCTACACCATCCCAACGAGTCAACCCTCAACACCATAATTACCCCCATCCCTTATATCCCCAACACAAATCCTAGGTCAGCTGAGGTGAAATAGCAAGACAATCAAAGAGCTTGGAAATGTTCACAGATGCACAGACAAAGAGCAGAAAAAGCAGGGAGGCAAAGGAATTCAGAAGACCCTTTTATTTATTTTTTTTAAGTAGTATAAATAGTTTGAAATTTGTAACCTTAGAGAGTAGTTAACAGTAGTAGTAGTAGTAGTAGTACTTAGGAGGTTTTAGTTAGTTTTTAGTTTTAAGTTTTCAAGTATCTTTAGTTTTCCAGAAAAATCTTTTGTACTCTTTAATTCAATCTAATGCAAGTTCAAGTTTTCTTTTTACCAACTGCTTATTACTGCTTATTTATTGTTACTTTTGGCTTATTCACCATCAGTCTAGCTTACTTTGTTAATTACTTTCCCAGTGCTAGTATAACACCTGTTTTAGCTTTTAAAAATCTCACTAGTTAATGGTTTTGAGGGTGTTTGGTTTAGAATAGTTTGAGAGGATGACATTTGTTTTAATCTGCTACTGAATTTCATTTAGCTTTTAAATCAAACCTAGTTGTAGTTTAGTAGTAACCAAGAGTGGTCTTCAATAGTTTAAATACAGTTTAGTATATTTTCTAAATATTTTCTTTTATCAAAACTGCCTTCATAAATTAAATTAGGCAAATTTAGGGAGAGGTCACTTTAGGTGTTAGTATACTCTAAGATTGGTGTAATATTGATTTTGCAACATCTGAGTTAGTCACCTTGGGTTCTAAACCTGTTTTTTTTACCCATTTGGTACAAGTCTAACTTCCATCTTCTGCCATTAGTTCACTGCTGTAACAGTACCTTTTTAACCTCATGTTTAGATTAGCTTAAATAGATTTTAGTGTTTAATTTTAGTTTTACCAGATGTTGTTGTGTGAGGCTTAATTATCTTAGCTTGTTATAGACTTTGAAGCTCTACTATTGGCTTATCCTCAGCCTGCAAAACAGTCCCCTGCATCAGGTAATCACAGCCCACAACCCACTTAGATCAACTAAGGTTGTTTGTTTTCAGTTGTCTACAAAAAAAGTGTTAGCAGCTTCAAGTTGATTCAAAGGATTTTTAATGGTTCTTTAAAATTGTTGTTTTTAAACTGAGTTACAAGTAGAGCAGTTATATTCTAGTTTAGGACTTATGTAGTTGTTAATGTTGCTCAATTCTTAGTCTTTTTCCTTAATTCTTGTTGATATGAGAAGCCTTCTATGTTGCCTTGATTCATGCATGCTTAATTTAGGTTTGTTTGCTTATTTATTAGCTTGAATTAGCCCCTCTAACAGCCCCACTTGGCCTGATTTAGAGAGCTATCTGTTTAAGCTTATGATTCCTCTTGGCTTATATGCTTGTCTTTAGCTTATTTGTGTATGGTCTTAGCTTATTTCAAGTTGGTGATAACTTATTGTTTGAAAACAGTTGATTGGTAGCTTTATGAGGGCTGCAGAAGCCATCTCATACCTGCTGTTGAACTGATCCAAACACCCCCACACCAGCTCCCATAAAAAGCTCCACATAAGCTCATACTTGGTCATTTGTTCTATTGCTGGTAGTTTTTAAGTATATTGGCTTTTAATTGCTTCTGCTTGTTGTCTTGAAGCTTATTTTTAAGCTTATAGTTTGCCCCTTTGGCCTGTTTCCCCTGAGCCCAGGATTTGGTCTAATTTCAACTGACCATAAGTCTGGTCAAATTCTGGCCATGAGTTGTGATTGTTGGTAATTTAGAAAGACCACTAGGTAGTATTTAGGATTTAGGATCTAGTTTCCCCTTAACTGCTTATTGAGACTGCTTATTAGGTCCTCACTTTTGTATATTTTTGCCCGCTGCCGCATTATTCTTACTCTTGATTTGTTGATTGTTTTTGATTAAGTGTTATAATTGTTTCCTGTAGTTTTTATTGTGTTGGTTAAATATATCTGAGATTGTGGTTTGGTTGTTTATGCTTTTGAACTTATTCATGAGCTTATTTGTCCTGCTTTGCCCTGCATTACCAAGTCTGGCAACCGCCCAACTTCATAGGACTGCATAGGGTTCATTAGTGGACCCTACTGGTTGCTCTTGGGTTCTCTAGGAAGCTTTACTGGCCAGCTTTCTCTTTGTGTTTTGGCTTTTTTACTTTTATGCTATTTGTAATTGCTTAAATTGCCCTCAAAATCACTCTTTGGACCCCATTGGCTGCTGAGATGCATCAGCAGTGGGTTGTTTGATTATTGTTCTTGCTTGAATCATAGCTTGTTAATGAATGTTTGATGCTTAATAATGTTGCTTGAGATAGTGTTTGCCTGTGTTTATCTTGGTTTTGGCTTATTTGCTCATTAGAGTAGCTTTTAGCTTGTTCAAAGTTCATGTTAGCTTGGGATCTCACCACTGTTGAGATCTTAAGCTTGCACAAGCTTCTTTTAAGCTTTTCCTAAAAGTCCTCTTCACAAAAGTTGTTTAGTTTTATGGTTGAAGTGTTTTCCAAAAAGAAAAATAGAAAAAATAAAAAGGTTTTGCAAAATGGTCATAAGCCAGGTTTGAACCCCTGACCTCTTGGGTTGACCTGGTCAACGCCAGACCAAAGGCATGCACCATCTCCCCTAGCTTAGTCTTAGTGTCCATCTTTTCCCTTTTTATTTTTATAGTTGTTTGTTCCCCTTTAAGCTTAACAAGCTTTTTCAGCTTATTTTCCAGCTTATTTATAAGCTTTTCACAAGTTTTATATTTTTCCTAGTATGCTAATAGTATAAAATAATTTTAGAAAAAGTTTCGTAATTTTCATAATTAGTTTAATATTTTTAATAATTAATTTTAGTTTAATTAGTATTTAATTAATAATAAATAATTAAAAAGTCAAAAAAAAATATTTTTCTTTTTCTCAAAATTTTCTTTTATCGTTAGGTTCGTAAAAATATAATTTTCATGTCCGTAGGATTAGCGTAGCTCAAAATTCACTTTTTATTTCGCGCACTCGCGTTTATTTTAATTTTAACTCGCGTTTTATTTAAATAACTTTTGCGTTTTTTTAAATTTAGGTTACGTTATTAAAAGTAGTTTGTAAAATAAGAAAAACCAAAAACATAAATAAAGTGATAGCTTCTATTTAAGCCGTTTGGCTTATTTTTCTGCTTACGTATAAGCAATTTCTGATTTTAAGTTTTTTAGATTGCGTTTTAAGGTAATTAGGTTTCGCGTTATTGTTAATATAGTTTGTTTAATCATTCTCACTTATATTTCCGTAGCGTAATCACTCAAACTCACTTAAACCCATTTCCTGTCCAAATTCACCCGATCACAAACCCGTTTCGATTACAATTCACACCTCGTCGGGACATACGACCCGGGGAAACCTTGTACTTCCGCGGAGCATTGAATCTGAGCTGTCTGACTTTGTTGACCATTCCTGGTCAATATAAGTTAGGTGGTTCGGGCTCAATCAAAATTTGGCGCCGCTGCCGGGGAGGTTGTGCGCGTTATTCTAAACGGTTTTACAGATTGGTGAATCTGGGTATACACTCATTGTATATTTACCATCCTTTGTTCATATTTTCTATTTTATCAAAACAAAACCGTTCCCGAAAACTTTTTAAACTCAGTTTTCAACGAACACAAAAACACAAAAACATTTTCTTTCTCATTTGTACAAAATGTATTTCCAAAAACCCAAAAACATTCTCCTTCACCTTTACCCTCTCGCACCTTTGATTCTTCATCCCTACCCCTCCCAAACCATTTGATTCTTTCTATGTCTCATCCACACTTTCTGGTTTGCCATTGGTGTGGTAATCCTCATAATGGTGGCAATTGCCCCAGTTGTGGCATGGTAGAATTCGGAAACGGGTCTGTCTATAACCCAGATCCCTATTCCTACCATGACACAACTGATTCATTCCATCAGTTACCACACCATGATACTCAGCAGTTTTACTGTTGTGAGTACTGTGGTGGTTCACACTACAGCTCTGATTGTCAATCGGGAAACACGCTTGTCTATGAGCAGTTTCCTGATAACGATTATGACTCTAGCACGTACAACCCACAGCCTCAACAGTTTTACTGTTGTGATTACTGTGGAGGTCCACACTTCAGCTCGGATTGTCAAACAAGGAATCCATTTCCTTGTAACAATTACGACTATTCGTTTTCAGACCCACCTCCACAGTACGATATGATTCACACAACTCCTCAAGAAACCGAGCAAGACCTTTTACTAAAGGCTCTTGATATTTTAAAAGAACTTAAGGAGGAGTTGGTTACTACACCGTTTCGAGACTCTCGTGAGAAATCTATGGCAGAATTACTTGCTGAAGAACGAGAGGCTAAAAACGAATTGAGTATGGAGGAATTACTTGTCTTAGAACAAGCAGCTATAACACGTGCCAAATTTCGTCAAGCTGCTCTTCTAGACTGTGATGATGATAGTGATATTGAAGATACCCTTGATATCCTTCAATTTTATAAGGGTTCGTCAGGTTCATCAATTGTGATTCCTTCCATTGTAAATCAGGGAGAAAATAATGAGACGGGGAAATTACTAGCCGTTGAACAAATGGAACTTGAAAATTCCATGAATGTTAGCTCCTCTCATCTCCCTCAGTCTGTTGTTATCACACCCGAAGTTCACACTCACTCTCTAAACATGGGGGATGAGCATCTTAGCACTGTTCCTAATATGGAATCGGACGAATTAATAAAGTCTAGTGTTGAGATCCTTGTCCCAATCCCGAGAGAGTCACAGGGGACTTTTGATCTTATGTGTGATATTCCTTCACCCATTGAGTGTCCTAAAGATCAATTTGAGACTTTCTCAGATTTTAGCGATGATTGCACATCTTATGGAGACATCGAGTATGTTGAGGCATCAGTTCCACAAACTGATGCTGATCATCTTCTTGAGGAGTTCGCTGATGAACTTGCTCACATCGATCCACTTTCATTGGAAGGTGATGATGGTCTCCTCGATTTCCAAGCCGATCTGGGAGAAATTGAAAGTCTCCTATATCATGATCCGTCACTCACTTCTGATCCCGACAGTCCAATAGAGAATGATAATCTCTTTGTTCCCGAAACATTTAATACTACTCTCACCAATCCTCTATTTGAATTCGATTCTGAATTCACTATGATTTCTAATAATCCAATCTTTGACGAGGACTGTGATGAGTCCACAATGGAACATGAGTTCACAGATTCACATCTTGTGAATGATTCTCTTCATGAGGAGTTCTCCGGTGAACTCACTCATCATGTTATGACTCCTCCGGAGTTTGATAGCCCGGGGGGAGATGCTCTCAATCTTGAGAATTTGCAAATTCCCACCCACCCTCCCGGGTTGTGTACGAGCTTACCCTTTGAAATCCAAACTCAGGCTATTGAGCCTCCTCTCGAGGAAGAAGATCAAATCATGTTTTTTATCATGGTTTTCTTCCTTTTCTTCACCTATAAGGTGACTTCTTCTCTTCTTCACTCCTTCGGGAGCGAGGACACTATATTTGATCCCGGCATTTTCATGTATCATTATCCTGAGCCGGGCACTTATCTCATCGGTGTGGAACTTTCACGTGCTTCATATGTTTGTCCAAACATTTTGAATGAAAGTCCGATGGAGATCATTTCTTCCACTTTCCCCATGGACAACTGAATTCGGGGTCGAGTCACGCTAGCGACTCGGTAAACAAAAACAGAGCATGCTTACAGGGTTTTCACCCTAAGTGTGGGGGAGTCCCCCATGCTATGGTTACAAGAGTGAAAATACAAAATGGTGTTTTCCACGCTTAGCTTGTAATGTTTTCCTTTTACGTTCAAAATGTCGGCATAATAGCCGGGATTTTGAATATTGAGGACAATATTCATGATAAGTGTGGGGGGGTATTCGCTATTCTAGCGAATTTTATCACATTTTACCATATAATACCCCCGTTTTTGCCAAAATTTCAAAAATTTTAAAAATTTTTCACTGGTGCTTAAAAATTTTTGTGGTAATCAGTCCGCCTTGTCTAAGCGACAAAAGGGATTGGCTAGTCCAGGAGCAAACGGCTCTTGGTAAAGACATATCAAATCCGTTACGGCTGGCAATTTGCCCAAAATTGTATGGTTCATCAACTCCCCGAAAACAAATGAGTTGGCTAGCCCGCAAGATTATGGCTTGTGGTAAAGGCCGTGGAAAATCCATAATTGGTAATCAGCTCACCAAGATGTTGACTATTCCATCAAGAGCTGGCTAGTCCAGAAGCAAACGGCTTCTGGTAAAGACTAATCAAATCCGTTGACAGCTGGTGGTTTGCTCAAAATCACACGGTTATCAGGTGTGCCACAGTTCTTTCACCTGGCTACTCCAGAAGTGATGGCTTTTGGTAAAGAGTTTAAAATCCATCAAGTTTTCCAAAAATATTGCTAGGGACTAGCAATAGTTTAGTGTGGGGGATTGATGAGTGCTCAAACACTTATCATTTTTATCGTATTTAAACCGCCAAAACATCCGAAAACGCTCAGAAATGCATCAAAATACTAAAAATATCCCAGGGATTGTATTTTATACGTTTCAGATGCAAAATGAGCAAAAACAATGAAAAACGAACAAAGTTTACACAATTGGTAGTTTTAGTCCCCCGACTTTCAAAAATTTACAAAACTAGTCCCTACGCATTTGTTTTGAAAGAAAAGTCAACCTAAGGTGTTTAAAAGTCAAAAATTATCAAAATTTATCCTTAGGTAAAAACTTTGGAAAATTTACACTTTTGGTCCCTGCAGTTTGGAATTTGGCGAAATCAGTCCCTGGGAATTTTAAATGTGAAAAATATCTTTTGAAGTCCTTGGATTATTGCAATATGACAAAAGTGAACCTTGGAATACTTTGGATTTTTGGTAATTTTGGTCCTTAAATTTCAGCATATCTACAAATTTGGTCCTTGTGATTGAAACTAAACAAAACATACGGACCCTTTGTATTTGTGTGATCCAAAACCAAACACAACAATCCACCCAAGCCCATTTATACCAAAGCCCACCCATCCCGTCCATATTAATAATAAAAGAAAAAACGGGGTCAAACATGAAAGTCAACCCCTTCCCTACCATTTCTTCCCCGCCTAAAAACCTAGCCCCCAAACTACACCCAGACACCAAACAACCACAGCCCCCATTTACCTCTGCAACCCCAACAATATTGTCCCCTCCACACACTCCCAACACCTACCCAGCCACCCTACACCATCCCAACGAGTCAACCCTCAACACCATAATTACCCCCATCCCTTATATCCCCAACACAAATCCTAGGTCAGCTGAGGTGAAATAGCAAGACAATCAAAGAGCTTGGAAATGTTCACAGATGCACAGACAAAGAGCAGAAAAAGCAGGGAGGCAAAGGAATTCAGAAGACCCTTTTATTTATTTTTTTTAAGTAGTATAAATAGTTTGAAATTTGTAACCTTAGAGAGTAGTTAACAGTAGTAGTAGTAGTAGTACTTAGGAGGTTTTAGTTAGTTTTTAGTTTTAAGTTTTCAAGTATCTTTAGTTTTCCAGAAAAATCTTTTGTACTCTTTAATTCAATCTAATGCAAGTTCAAGTTTTCTTTTTACCAACTGCTTATTACTGCTTATTTATTGTTACTTTTGGCTTATTCACCATCAGTCTAGCTTACTTTGTTAATTACTTTCCCAGTGCTAGTATAACACCTGTTTTAGCTTTTAAAAATCTCACTAGTTAATGGTTTTGAGGGTGTTTGGTTTAGAATAGTTTGAGAGGATGACATTTGTTTTAATCTGCTACTGAATTTCATTTAGCTTTTAAATCAAACCTAGTTGTAGTTTAGTAGTAACCAAGAGTGGTCTTCAATAGTTTAAATACAGTTTAGTATATTTTCTAAATATTTTCTTTTATCAAAACTGCCTTCATAAATTAAATTAGGCAAATTTAGGGAGAGGTCACTTTAGGTGTTAGTATACTCTAAGATTGGTGTAATATTGATTTTGCAACATCTGAGTTAGTCACCTTGGGTTCTAAACCTGTTTTTTTTACCCATTTGGTACAAGTCTAACTTCCATCTTCTGCCATTAGTTCACTGCTGTAACAGTACCTTTTTAACCTCATGTTTAGATTAGCTTAAATAGATTTTAGTGTTTAATTTTAGTTTTACCAGATGTTGTTGTGTGAGGCTTAATTATCTTAGCTTGTTATAGACTTTGAAGCTCTACTATTGGCTTATCCTCAGCCTGCAAAACAGTCCCCTGCATCAGGTAATCACAGCCCACAACCCACTTAGATCAACTAAGGTTGTTTGTTTTCAGTTGTCTACAAAAAAAGTGTTAGCAGCTTCAAGTTGATTCAAAGGATTTTTAATGGTTCTTTAAAATTGTTGTTTTTAAACTGAGTTACAAGTAGAGCAGTTATATTCTAGTTTAGGACTTATGTAGTTGTTAATGTTGCTCAATTCTTAGTCTTTTTCCTTAATTCTTGTTGATATGAGAAGCCTTCTATGTTGCCTTGATTCATGCATGCTTAATTTAGGTTTGTTTGCTTATTTATTAGCTTGAATTAGCCCCTCTAACAGCCCCACTTGGCCTGATTTAGAGAGCTATCTGTTTAAGCTTATGATTCCTCTTGGCTTATATGCTTGTCTTTAGCTTATTTGTGTATGGTCTTAGCTTATTTCAAGTTGGTGATAACTTATTGTTTGAAAACAGTTGATTGGTAGCTTTATGAGGGCTGCAGAAGCCATCTCATACCTGCTGTTGAACTGATCCAAACACCCCCACACCAGCTCCCATAAAAAGCTCCACATAAGCTCATACTTGGTCATTTGTTCTATTGCTGGTAGTTTTTAAGTATATTGGCTTTTAATTGCTTCTGCTTGTTGTCTTGAAGCTTATTTTTAAGCTTATAGTTTGCCCCTTTGGCCTGTTTCCCCTGAGCCCAGGATTTGGTCTAATTTCAACTGACCATAAGTCTGGTCAAATTCTGGCCATGAGTTGTGATTGTTGGTAATTTAGAAAGACCACTAGGTAGTATTTAGGATTTAGGATCTAGTTTCCCCTTAACTGCTTATTGAGACTGCTTATTAGGTCCTCACTTTTGTATATTTTTGCCCGCTGCCGCATTATTCTTACTCTTGATTTGTTGATTGTTTTTGATTAAGTGTTATAATTGTTTCCTGTAGTTTTTATTGTGTTGGTTAAATATATCTGAGATTGTGGTTTGGTTGTTTATGCTTTTGAACTTATTCATGAGCTTATTTGTCCTGCTTTGCCCTGCATTACCAAGTCTGGCAACCGCCCAACTTCATAGGACTGCATAGGGTTCATTAGTGGACCCTACTGGTTGCTCTTGGGTTCTCTAGGAAGCTTTACTGGCCAGCTTTCTCTTTGTGTTTTGGCTTTTTTACTTTTATGCTATTTGTAATTGCTTAAATTGCCCTCAAAATCACTCTTTGGACCCCATTGGCTGCTGAGATGCATCAGCAGTGGGTTGTTTGATTATTGTTCTTGCTTGAATCATAGCTTGTTAATGAATGTTTGATGCTTAATAATGTTGCTTGAGATAGTGTTTGCCTGTGTTTATCTTGGTTTTGGCTTATTTGCTCATTAGAGTAGCTTTTAGCTTGTTCAAAGTTCATGTTAGCTTGGGATCTCACCACTGTTGAGATCTTAAGCTTGCACAAGCTTCTTTTAAGCTTTTCCTAAAAGTCCTCTTCACAAAAGTTGTTTAGTTTTATGGTTGAAGTGTTTTCCAAAAAGAAAAATAGAAAAAATAAAAAGGTTTTGCAAAATGGTCATAAGCCAGGTTTGAACCCCTGACCTCTTGGGTTGACCTGGTCAACGCCAGACCAAAGGCATGCACCATCTCCCCTAGCTTAGTCTTAGTGTCCATCTTTTCCCTTTTTATTTTTATAGTTGTTTGTTCCCCTTTAAGCTTAACAAGCTTTTTCAGCTTATTTTCCAGCTTATTTATAAGCTTTTCACAAGTTTTATATTTTTCCTAGTATGCTAATAGTATAAAATAATTTTAGAAAAAGTTTCGTAATTTTCATAATTAGTTTAATATTTTTAATAATTAATTTTAGTTTAATTAGTATTTAATTAATAATAAATAATTAAAAAGTCAAAAAAAAATATTTTTCTTTTTCTCAAAATTTTCTTTTATCGTTAGGTTCGTAAAAATATAATTTTCATGTCTGTAGGATTAGCGTAGCTCAAAATTCACTTTTTATTTCGCGCACTCGCGTTTATTTTAATTTTAACTCGCGTTTTATTTAAATAACTTTTGCGTTTTTTTAAATTTAGGTTACGTTATTAAAAGTAGTTTGTAAAATAAGAAAAACCAAAAACATAAATAAAGTGATAGCTTCTATTTAAGCCGTTTGGCTTATTTTTCTGCTTACGTATAAGCAATTTCTGATTTTAAGTTTTTTAGATTGCGTTTTAAGGTAATTAGGTTTCGCGTTATTGTTAATATAGTTTGTTTAATCATTCTCACTTATATTTCCGTAGCGTAATCACTCAAACTCACTTAAACCCATTTCCTGTCCAAATTCACCCGATCACAAACCCGTTTCGATTACAATTCACACCTCGTCGGGACATACGACCCGGGGAAACCTTGTACTTCCGCGGAGCATTGAATCTGAGCTGTCTGACTTTGTTGACCATTCCTGGTCAATATAAGTTAGGTGGTTCGGGCTCAATCAGTGACGGCGTCACCAAGGCCGTCACCAAGGCCGTCACGTGTAAACTTGTCAAAACTTGCGCGCGGAGTAGCTGATATTGTTTTGGTCATAACTTTTGCATACGAACTCGGATTTAGGTGATTCAAAAGCCCACGCGAAGAGGACGAAGAGATCTACAATTTGGTGAAAAAGTGGTCTTGACGGCGTCAAGAGTACAGGCTGACGCCGTCACGAAGGGCCGACAGAAAACATGCCTATAAATATAACTTCATAACTTCACTTTTTGTAAGCCCTAAACCCTAAAGTCGATTCCTGGGTTTAGGTGGGTGTTTTTCCAGCAACTTAGAGGGTTTCAATCACTCCATAAACATCATGTATTGGTTTGTTGATTCTATCTTAATTATGTTTTCCATTATCATTGTTGATTGCTCTTCTTTGATGATGATTTGCTAATTCACCTTGTGTCTACTTATGATTATGTGAAACTTGTATATAATTGATTAGATCTTATTGATTCCTTGTTGATGTTTGTGTCTATCTTCATCAATTAGGGCGTGACACTTCGATAGATCTAATTGGTTTAGTTTATAATCCTTGTTTCCTATTGATTCTTGTTTTGATTGAATGATTTATATGTTAGGCTTAAGAAAATTGGCAGATCTCCAAATGGTAACATGCTTGAACGTCTTAAGAAACATGAACCGAGGCGTACTAGGTCTTTATTGGTTGTATTTAATGCATGAGCCACTGTTTACAATCCCTATAGTTGTGCTGGGCATGGTGTAGGAGGAGATAAGAGCTCATAGAATTGGGGAGTTATGTATGCCACCCCATGAATGGTATTAAGGAATACAACCCGTCAATTAAAACAAGGTTACAATTCAATAGGTAGGATTGGATAGCTAGCAAGGAGTAACATATCATGGGTAGACATGCTTCACTTATCTTGTAGAACCTTAGCTTAGTTTTCTTTTTAAGTAGTTTAATTAGTAGCTTTTGGGTTAGTTGATTAGCAACTAATTCCGCCCACTCTCCCAATACCCGAGACTTTTACTTGCTTTTCATAAAATATAAAAATACAAAAAGAATTATCCTTCACCTTTAGACCTAGTTAGATTAATTTCAAGCCTAACGACACTATTCCTAGCTGAACGATCAATCCCCCGGTACTTGTCACTATACTATACTACAACGATCAGGTACACTGCCTGGTGGGGGTTGTAAGCTTCTCGAGATCCCTCGAGAGGTAAAGCAAGGTGCGATTCCCACGCATCAAGTTTTTGGCGCCGCAGCCTGGGGAATAGTTATTGTTTAGGTTGAATTTGATTTTTATTAGGTCTACTCATTAGATTCCTTTTTAGTGAGATTTTTATTTTCTTTTTATTAGCTTTCTTGTAGTCTATCTTTTCTTTGTGTATTTGTTCGTAGAAACCTTTCCATTGACTCTTCCGTTCACCACTATGGAGAACGCGAATCCACCATACTACCGACCACGAAACCCATTCACTCCTAATGACATCTTGATGTTCAAACAATATCAAGATGAACCTATTTATGATGCATGGACTCGTTTTAAAAATCTACTACGAATAGTCCCTCATCATAGCTTCGCTTTAGCATCCCTAACCCAAACCTTTTACTATTGTGTTAACCGATATGACCAAATGTGCATTGAGGATTTTGCCAATGGGGACTTTAGGGAATTAAATGCTGAAGAAGCATGGGATGCCATAGAAGATTGTGCCCAATATTATTATAGATTAGACAACCCGACAAACAACATAACAAATCATTTGACAACAAATTTGAAGGATCATGGAACAAGTTTGTTGGGAGATGAATATACTCATGTTGAGATACCTAGTTGGATGGCACCTAATATCATAGTACAAAACAAACATATAGGTAATCTAGGTACAATGGAGGATGAGGTGGATAATCCAAGCCCACAAAGTACACCACAAGTCCTAACATCATTTGAGGCACATACACCGCCCGTGACTTACCCGGAAGAAGTAGATGAGACTATAGGAACCCCAATTGAGGTAGAACCCTTGGACCAAGCACCACTAGAGGATATAGGTTTGAATACTTGTAGTGATAACCTTACTCCTAGTTCTAGTGAATTTCCTAATGTTGATGAACCGGAACCTCAACCTTTACACAACTTCCCATCCTTAGATTTATTTCTAGGAGACAAAAGAGGAACCGACCCACCCATCAACCTATATTATCCGGGTAGTTTTAGGATGAAGGAAGCCATTCACTCACCCCCTTCACCTCATGTGGCATATTTCCACCATAAGGGTGTGTATCGCTACTTCCACCCGCACTTAATCCTAAGTGTAGGGAAAACCTCCCCTATTTTCGCTAAATAAGGGTAGAGTCAGGCTCGTGACTCGAACAAAAACAAGCGCTTCTTGGGAGGCAACCCATGTTTTTAATTGTTTGATGTTTTTATTTTATTTGTTTGTTTGTGTCATATATGCTTAATCATAGTTGTTTAATTTTTATGTTTCGAATAATTTGTGAAAATGCTTTATTTTGTTTTTAACCTCGTCTTAATTGCATATAAAGGTATTTTACAAAAAGATAAGTGTAAGGAAATTTATATCTTGTTAAAAAGAACTAAATTCGAACATGAAAACTTCACAATTCATGATTAGCATATATTTTATCTTGTTTGTGTGTCAATAATTGTGGATATGTTTTATGAGTTCCTATTTGTAATTCATTCCACAAGTATTATATCCTTTTGTTGCTTTGTCTTGTTTCTATTTCTAAGTCTGAAATTACATCTAGTTGTGATTTTTTGTTCGGTTTGATGCTTTGGTTTTTGTATTTGTTGATTACAGGACAAGAAGATGATTTATATTTCTGGAGGGAAGCTTTCAACGTTCGTCTTCTTGGAGGTAGATTTAACCATGTTGTCACGTTATCCACGGTGAACGAATCAGGGGAGTATTAGTTTCTTTCATTCTTATTTATTTACTTTTACATCTTTTATCTAGAACATTGGGGACAATGTTCGGTTTAAGTGTAGGGAGGGTATATTAGAAACTATTACTCCACTTGGTTTTTGTTTTGTTTAATAGTGAATGTGTAATAAAACTGAGAGAAATATTTGTTAGGGCAATTTTAGCACCAAATTTAAAATTTTTTGCAACATGTAGGAGTGAAACTTTAGTCTTAATAAGCGTCTCATGGATAGGAGTTGTATGACTAGCACAAAAACCATACCACTCAAAAATTTTCACCCCAAATATGTGAGGTTCGCCCTTAGATCTTTAGGAAAAAGCATTCATTGTTGGTGCTTATGAGTGTACCGGTAGTATTTAGATTCTAGAACTTGTGATAGCGATGCATCCCGAGACCGCTAGTGAGACTACATTCGTGTAGTTAGGATTTACTACATGATAAGAGGCATTAGGATAACCCTTGTTTTACACCTGTAATATAATTACATTGACTTTATAGGTCAAGTAATTCTCCCACACCTTAGCGTTGTACTCATTTTTAGTACACGATACCCCTAGTACACCCCTCCGAGCCTATCTTTTCGTTTCTAACTTTAAGCATTTTACTTAAAGGAAGAATTTGTTACACCCCACTTAAATGTACACCCAAATCGCCTTAGCCTTCCTTGTATGCGCTCATCTTTAGTGCATTATTGTTAATTGTTTAAACCCTTTGTTAGTTGTCTAATTGATTACATGGTTGCTAAGTCGAGTCATATCTTGTACATATTGTTTTGGGACAATTGGGACTCATGGGTAAAGTACTATTGTAATGGAGTAATGGGGATGATGTCAATTATTACCCCCATATGTGCATTAATATTTAAAAGTACTCCAAGTGTTTTGATTATCTTGATTCGAGTCATTAGAATAGTTGATTGTGAAGTATGTAAAAGCTCAAGTGTAGGGAGGAAACGAGCTCCCTTTGATGTATTGTTTTGGATGGTAGAGTAAGAGTGTATTCAAAAAAAAAAAAAAAAAAAAAAAAAAAAAAAAATAGAAAAGGAAAAGAGAAAAACATACGGGCTACCATCCGTTTCTTTTATTTATGTTTAAGTCAAATAGTGTCTTGAAAGTCCAAAAAAAAGAGTTGTGGTTAGTTTAAGTTGAGTCGAGTCTTGGCTTAGCAACGCCTCATTGTACATGTAGTTAACTAAGACAATTGACTTGCCACCAGTAAAATATCCGTTTATC
This sequence comes from Artemisia argyi, assembly GCA_030686995.1. Taxonomy (NCBI): domain Eukaryota; kingdom Viridiplantae; phylum Streptophyta; class Magnoliopsida; order Asterales; family Asteraceae; genus Artemisia; species Artemisia argyi. The sequence goes on from CM060683.1 coordinate 29,124,929, forward strand.
CAACAAAACCGTGTTTTCCATATCCCCTACACCTAACGTTATAACCCTTTAAAAGACCTCTTTGATAGTTTATCCTAGGTGCTTACGCTGAGTGGTGGAGGTTTGATCCTTTCCCAAGCCTATGGTAATCTATTTGCTATGACAGGTAGAGAGTGATATTTCTCCATTTCCAATTATGACATATAAATTTACAACACCCGAGAGATGAGAGTATCCAAATACTTAATGTGAGGTGCTAGTGTATAATTTCCGTGCTTGTTTTGACTAAGATGGAATGATCATTTGTTGTAATTACTTTTATATTAGTGTTAAATGACCCCTAACTTGTATTTTGATTGGTGGAAAAGCTCATTTGCTTGAGGACAAGCAAATCCCAAGTGTAGGGATATATGATGAGGCGAAAAATGATCCGTTTTTAGGGGGTCATTTAAGCCCGAATCCGAATTTATTTGATCAAATATTGCCCTAAAGCGTTCCTTTTGTGATTTTAGGTACTTGGAGAGTGAATTCTGGAAAAGAAGCCATTTTGGACGTTTTTGGAGCATAAAAGTGAAGAAAACGGCAAAGTCTCCAAATTCTATGCTGTGAACAGTGCATGAAGGCGTCAAGACTTGCTCTTGACGGCGTCAAAGTACCAAGAATAAAATACCGTGGTTGGTGACGGCGTCACCAAGGCCGTCACGTGTAAACTTGTCAAAACTTGCGCGCGGAGTAGCTGATATTGTTTTGGTCATAACTTTTGCATACGAACTCGGATTTAGGTGATTCAAAAGCCCACGCGAAGAGGACGAAGAGATCTACAATTTGGTGAAAAAGTGGTCTTGACGGCGTCAAGAGTACAGGCTGACGCCGTCACGAAGGGCCGACAGAAAACATGCCTATAAATATAACTTCATAACTTCACTTTTTGTAAGCCCTAAACCCTAAAGTCGATTCCTGGGTTTAGGTGGGTGTTTTTCCAGCAACTTAGAGGGTTTCAATCACTCCATAAACATCATGTATTGGTTTGTTGATTCTATCTTAATTATGTTTTCCATTATCATTGTTGATTGCTCTTCTTTGATGATGATTTGCTAATTCACCTTGTGTCTACTTATGATTATGTGAAACTTGTATATAATTGATTAGATCTTATTGATTCCTTGTTGATGTTTGTGTCTATCTTCATCAATTAGGGCGTGACACTTCGATAGATCTAATTGGTTTAGTTTATAATCCTTGTTTCCTATTGATTCTTGTTTTGATTGAATGATTTATATGTTAGGCTTAAGAAAACTGGCAGATCTCCAAATGGTAACATGCTTGAACGTCTTAAGAAACATGAACCGAGGCGTACTAGGTCTTTATTGGTTGTATTTAATGCATGAGCCACTGTTTACAATCCCTATAGTTGTGCTGGGCATGGTGTAGGAGGAGATAAGAGCTCATAGAATTGGGGAGTTATGTATGCCACCCCATGAATGGTATTAAGGAATACAACACGTCAATTAAAACAAGGTTACAATTCAATAGGTAGGATTGGATAGCTAGCAAGGAGTAACATATCATGGGTAGACATGCTTCACTTATCTTGTAGAACCTTAGCTTAGTTTTCTTTTTAAGTAGTTTAATTAGTAGCTTTTGGGTTAGTTGATTAGCAACTAATTCCGCCCACTCTCCCAATACCCGAGACTTTTACTTGCTTTTCATAAAATATAAAAATACAAAAAGAATTATCCTTCACCTTTAGACCTAGTTAGATTAATTTCAAGCCTAACGACACTATTCCTAGCTGAACGATCAATCCCCCGGTACTTGTCACTATACTATACTACAACGATCAGGTACACTGCCTGGTGGGGGTTGTAAGCTTCTCGAGATCCCTCGAGAGGTAAAGCAAGGTGCGATTCCCACGCATCACTCAGGTGATAAGCTGGAAAGCTAAAATAAGCAATTGCTTATTTGGTTTCTAACTCAAAAATGGGACAGAGTTTGGGGACAAGTCCAGGTGGGGTCCACTTGTTTCTAGGTCAACCAAAGGGTCAAACCTTGTACCCTGGTAGGAGGGGGTTGGAAGAAACAAGATTTGAGGTCTGGGGCCCACTGTGGTGACCACAAATAACCACCAAAGGTGGTGGTATGGGTGAGATATGGTCTGAGTGCACAGGGTACTGAGTTGCCCTGCAGTTGTGTTCCAAGGAGTGTGGGGTCCACAAGAGTAAAAGGGGGTTCAAACTAAACCTAGGGGTTCAAAGTTGAGGTGATAAGCTACAAGTTGAGCCAATAAGCTACCCTTATGGTTCACTAATAAGCTCTGTGTGAGCCTTTGAAATAGTGGTCATACACTGAGTGCTCAGTGTAGCTTTTAGAAACAGGCTACAAACTAGGGTCCTAAAAGCTATAGTCCAATAAGCTAAACCTCAAACTAATCTTAGGTATGAAAGGGTGGACTAAATAGCTATAAATTAAGCTAAGGTTTGGGCTGTGGGGTCCACTAATGAGCACACAAGAGGTCTTGGAATTTTGCTTAAAATCTGTGCACAGGGGAGGTTCTTCCCCTGCAAGTGTTTTTGGATGAGCTTATCTGGCACAAGAAAAATCTTAAAAATGAAACATACGTATGAAACTAAAGTTAGGCTGGTAGACTTCAATCCCAAGAAGTTTCAAAGGTTGAATCTAAACACTAAATTCTATAAAATTCCTTGAATTTTTGGTTTTTTCTGTCAAAGCACAATTTGACTTTTTAAGATTTTAAGCTAAGTTGACTAAAATGACTTTCTAACTTGATTTTCTGAATGATTATGTTATAATAAACTATACTAAGACTAAAATAAACTAAATCACTAACTTATGAATGGATTTGATGAGTTTTGGACTCAAATTCCACCACAGTTAACTGTGGTGATGGATTGAGTGTGATTTTGACTATTAACCAACTGAGACTTGGATATTTTTGTTTTTCTGAGCTAATATTACACTATATGACTTAAAGAAAGAAAAAAGAGCAACTCAAACTACCTTGAACTCAGATGAACAACCTGATCCAAACACACCTTATGCTAGACTGTTTAATGATTTAAGTAGCAACAAGTTACAAGAGCTTATGAAACAGATTAAAAACAACTTAATAAGATTAACTAAGCTATAATGAACACTTAAACACAGAAAATAACAACAAATAACCTAGATTACTGATTATACTATTTGGACTGTATGAAATTGATTTCTCAGTAACTATGAATTTAAATGAACAAGCTTGCAATATTGAGTTATATTATGACTACCTAGCATCAAATAAGCACAAACAAACCAACAATTAGATTAATAAGGTATGCCACAGTGAAAACTAAAGATTGATATTAGAAACTTACAAGTTGCTTTCCTGCTCAAACCATGAACCAAGAACAAAGAGACCTTTCCTAACATCCACCAATGGATACTAACCCAGAATCCACAGCTTCTTTGCTTCCAATTCACTCTGAATCCAAGAAATCAAATCCAAATTGCCACAGTTGACTTTAGTTGACCAATTTGTATTTGTGGAAGTTTTTTATCTTAGACTGATTAGTAATTGCTAAAAGCTTTCTTGAGCTTATTGGGAGCTTATATGAGCTTATTCAATCCATGTAATCATACAGTAACAACAACAAAGTTTATTTAGAATTTTGAAATGAAAGTGAAAATTGCACCAACTGAGATATGACTTGAAACTTAAATTTGATTATCACAAAAGCTTAGATTACACCTTAATTGACTAACACAAAGCTTAAAAGCTTGAAAACTAATTGAGATAACAAGTTACAACTTTAACGAGACTATTTTTGCTAAAATAAACTATATCTTTTTCTTCTGCTCTTCTCTTCCTTTTATAAGCCCACATTAGGGTTTCTTGAAGCACTCTGAACATATCCCACTTCAATCATAGCCATCCAATGCTCTGAATTGATCCTGACCTTTAAATCTGTTTTTGGCGCCAAAAGTCTCCAAGTTAACTTGGAGCCAACGTTCTGCAATTAAAGAATTGTGGAGCGTTGTGGAGGTGGCAGGGGACAATTGGGATGTTTTTAGGACAAGTTGGGGCTGTATGGAAGAAAACAGAGGACAAAATGAGGTTTGGAGTGAAAATTGGTGTGGATAGCATTAAATGGGGTGTGGTTTGTCTGTGAGGTGGAAAGGAGGTGAGGGGAGAGTAGGTAGTGAGCTGTAAGATTAGGAGGTGGTGGGAAAACCACCTGGTTTTGCTGGTTTCAGGCGAGGGTGAGGGTGATGAATAGTGGAAGTGGTATATGGCAGGGTCAACGGGGTTTGACCCTGAGTTATACTCAAGGTGTGGGCTTTTGTATTTTGGGCTGGGAAAAGGATTGGGCTAGGGGTATATTTTTGGGTTGGATTTGGTTTTGGTTTATTAAGTAAAAAGGGTCCGGTTGGTTGTGGTATTTTAACAAGGGCCAAAAATGTAATTTGGGCAAAGTTAAGGGCTGAGTTTGCCACTTTTCCAAAATACTTCCAAGGGACCAAACCTGCAATATAACCATAACACAAGGGCAAAAGATGTATTTTTTTATTTTTTTAAATCCCAGGGACCTTTTCTGTCAATTTCTCAAACTCCAGGGACCATTTATGTAAATTTGGATTTTTAAGGGACTGTGGTTGTAATTTCTCAAAATGTTATCATAAGGACCAATTTTGCCATTTTAGAATAGTTCAAGGTTTATTTTATTAATTTCCCATTTTTAAACCTTAAGGACTAATTTTGACAATTTTCAAACTTGAGGGACTAAAGTTGTCATTTTGTAATTTTTTAACTTTAAAGGACTTTACTTGACAACTTAAGAATCCCTAAGGACCTTTGATGATATTTTTCATGTTTTGATTTACCAGGGACTAGATTTGACAAATATTGAAACTTGAGGGACTGAAACTACCAATTATGCAAACTTTGTACATTTTTCATTTGTTTTTGCATATTTTGTATTTGAAACATATAAAACACACTTCTAAGATATTTTAGGTATTATGATGCATATTTGAGTGTTTTTGTATGTTTTGGCAGTTCAGATTGGTATAAAATGATGAGTATTTAGACACTCATCACCTTGTAGAGAGGAAGCCAATATAGGAGTGAAAAATGACCTTACATGCTTACATCACCCATTTATGATTGATCACAAGAAACATTATGGGTTTAAACCGGGTTTATTAGGTCAAGATGGATCCCCAACTAGTAGTCTCTTGAAGTTGATAGAAAATGATCCCTTTCTAGGAGAAAATCTTAATCCACCCATTAACCCGGTTGAATTTGGTAAGGTTATTATGATAGGAGCACACCCCTTTGAGCATATAATTCATCCACCACACTTTCCTCACGAGGCATATTTCCACCCTAAGGGTATGTATCGTTACTTCCACCCGCACTAAATCCTAAGTGTAGGGAAAACCTCCCCTATTTCCGTTAAATAAGGGTAGAGTCAGGCTCGTGACTCGAACAAAAACAAGCGCTTCTTGGGAGGCAACCCATGTTTTGTGTGATTTTGTTTGTTTGTTTGTTATTTGCTTCCGTATGCATGCTTAATTTTTATTGTTGGTAGATCATGTTTCTAAACTAAAGAGTGGAAATACTTTACTTTGTTGTTTTGGCCTAGTCTTAACTCCATCTAAAGGTATTTTTGCAAAAGATAAGTGTAAGGGGAAACCCCAAATATGTTTTCAAGAAACAAACCGATCATGATTCTCCACAATATTAAATGAACATGTATATTCGTATTTGTTAGAGTCAAATGCTTGTATTGAGTCATAATGAAGTTTTGCAGGATTTTCCAGGAAGTAGGACCAAGTTTTTCCAGAAATTTTCCGGAAACTTAACATAAGAATTTCTGCAGGTCACTTCTGACGGCGTCAAGAGTTTACTCTTGACGGCGTCAAGTGTAAAAATCTGGAAATTTTACCGGTTTTGTTTTTCTAACGGAGTCTTATGGTTTTTGTGAACTATTAAGTTTTATAATCTCCAGGAGATCTGCAAACTTCATTCCACAAGCATTATATCTTATCTTGTTTTCTAGGATTTAGTAACTTATATAGGATGCCGCCGATTTTACGCGAGGTTGTCTTGTCTATTTTATCAGGTTTTACAGGTTATGTATGACAAGAAGATGATTTATATTCTGGAAGGGAAGCTTTGATTGTTCATTCTCTTGGAGGAAGATTTAACCTGACCAACTTATTATCCATACCGAGCGAATCAGGGGAGTATTTGATTTCATTCTCTTTACTTTTTCACTTTTACATTCTTTACTTGAACATTGGGGACAATGTTCATCTTAAGTGTAAGGAGAGGGTAAAAAGATGATACCTTACATATGCACTTTCGCTTGAGTTTGTTTTGTTTGATGGTAGATGTGTAATAAAACTATGAGAAATACTTGTTAGTGCAATTTTAGCGCCAAATTTAAAACTTTTTTACAACATTTAGGAGTGAAACTTTAGCCATAGCAAGTGTCTCATGGATAGGAGATCGTATGACTAGCACATAACCGTATATTCAGAAAAATTTTCCACCCAAATATGTGAGGTTCGCCTTTAGATTTGATAGGAAAAGCATTTACTATTAGTGCTTATGAGTGTACCGGTAGCATTTAGATTCTAGAACTTGCGTTAGTGATGCATCCCGAGACCGCTAGTGAGACTACATTCGTGTAGTTAGGATTTACTACATGATAAGAGGCATTAGGATCACCCTTGTGTTAAACCCGTATCATAATTACTTGACCATTTATGTCATATTACTTGGCTAGTTAAGTCAACTAACTTTCCCCACACCCTTAGCGTTGTACTCATTTTTAGTACACGAAACCCCTAGTACACCCCTCCGAGCCTATCTTTTCGTTTCTAACTTTAAGCATTTTACTTGAAGGAAGAATTTGTTACACCCCACTTAAATGTACAACCAAATCGCCTTAGCCTTCCGTGTATGCGCTCATTTTTAGTGCATTATTGTTATTTGTTAAACCCTAAGTTAACTATCTAATTGATTACATGGTTGCTAAGTCGAGTCATATCCTTGTACATATTGTTTTGGGACGATTGGGACTCATGGGTAAAGTACTTATTTTATGGAGTAATGGGGAAGAACATCATTTATTACCCCCATATGTACGTTAATCTTAAAAGTGCTCCAAGTGTTTTGATTTTCTTAATTCGAGTCATTAGATTAGTTAATTGTAAAGTATGTAAAAATTCAAGTGTAAGGGGAGTGTTCATTCCTTATGATGTATTATTTTGGATGGTAGGGTAAGAGTGTATGTAAAAAAAAGAAAAAAAAATCGAAAAAATCAAGAAAAAGAAAAAAGAAAAAAACATACGGACTACCATCCCTTTTCATTCTATGTTCATTTTATGTTTTTGTTATTTTTCATTTATTAGCTTAAGTCGAGTCTAGTCTTAGCTTAGCAACGCCATCTTGTACATGTAATTAACCAAGATTGTTAACTCGCCACCAGTAAAACTTCCTTTATCCAACAAAACCATGTATTTCATATCCCTATACCTAACGTTACAACCCTTTAAAAGACCTCTTTGATAGTTTATCCTAGGTGCTTACGCCATGTGGTGGAGGTTTGATCCTTTCCCAAGCCTATGGTAATCTATTTTGCTATGACAGGTAGTGAGAGATATCTTCCGTTTCCATATTGTAATTTACACTTTATTACACCCGAGAGATGTGAGTATCTAAACACTATTTGTGAGGTGCTAGTGTATGACCTCCGTGCTTGTCTATTGGTCTTTAGTGGAACGATTATTTGTTGTAATTACTTTTATATTAGTGTTAAATGACCCCTAACTTGTATTTTGACTAGAATAAAAGCGCATTTGCTTGAGGACAAGCAAATCTCAAGTGTAAGGGTATATGATGAGGCAAAAAATGATCCATTTTTAGGGGGTCATTTAAGCCCGGAATTGAACTTATTTGATCAAATATTTCCCTAAATCGTTCCTTTTGTGATTTTAGGTACTTTGGGAGAGAAATCTGGAAAAGGAAGCAATTCGGACGTTTTTGGAGCATAAAAGTGAAGAAAACGCCAAAGTATTAATTTTCCATGCTGGGAACAGTAGGTGACGGCGTCAAGAGTAACTTCCTGACGGCGTCAAGAGCAAAATTCCATGACGGTCCAGTAAAGATTTGACGGCGTCACAAGATAGGGCGTCAAGAGTAAAAGTCATGACGGCCTGGAAATGATTAAGTCTTGACGGCGTCAAATGTAGATCAAGGCAGTCCGAGAATAGTTTTGGCAGCGAGGTGACGGCGTCACAAAGGTTGGTCTTGACGCCGTCAGACCCCTTTTCCTATATATAGTTTTCTAATTTTCACATTAAAAGGAGAGAAGTTTTGGAGAAACCCTAAGTACGAACTTGGTGTGAATTTTACAGGTTTTTCAAGGGTTCCAAGCCCTTGATACCTTTCATGTGTAATTAAGATAAGTGTTCTTTTAATTCAATCAATATGTCTATGTGTTGGTTGTCTATATCTTGTTCTTGTCTTAATTTCATCATGTTAGGCTAGATCTATCTTGTGTTTGCTTGGATCTAATGAAACCTAGATGTTAATTATGTGTTGATTACTTGTTTATACTTGTCTTGGATGAATGATTTATATGTTAGGCTTAAGAAAACTGGCAGATCTCCAATTGGTAACATGCTTGAACGTCTTAAGAAACATGAACCGACGCGCACTAGGTCTTTATTGGTTGTATTTAATGCATGAGCCACTGTTTACAATCCCTATAGTTGTGCTGGGCATGGTATAGGAGGAGATAAGAGCTCATAGAATTGGGAAGTTAAGTGTGCCACCCCATGAATGGTATTAAGGAATACGATCCGTCATCCATGCAATTATAACAAGTAATTAACGTGTAAAAGATGTCTAGGGAGTAGTGAAATCTAAGTAAACACATTTTCTCCACTTATTGCTCACAACTTTAGTATAATTTAGTTTATTTTCATTTCTAGTATTTTATTTTGATTGCATCTTTAGTATTGGGTTAGTTGATTAGCAACTAATTCCGCCCAAATCCTTCAAACCCGAGAATTTTAATTGCTTTCTAAAAAATATAAAAATACAAAAATAATCATCCCTCACCTTTAGAACTAGTATTTAGGTTTTCTAATCCTAGCGACACTATTCCTAAGCTGAACGATCAATCCCCCGGTACTTGTCACTATACTATACTACAACGATCAGGTACACTGCCTGGTGGGGGTTGTAAGCTTCTCAAGATCCCTTGAGAGGTAAAGCCTGGTGCGATTCTCACGTATCAGTCCGCCACCCAAGTTTGTTTTTCTTCAAACCGAACCGGAACCACCTTGAAAGCCACGTCACACGTGGTACAACGACATGAGCCTTGAGGACAAGGCTAATTTTTAGGCTTGGGGTATTGATACATGCTGATTAGCAGTTAAAAGACCAAATCAAATGGAAGAAGCCAATTTCACATTTTAATTAGTTTTGTTGCATGTTTATTTGTTGTTGCATGCATTTAGGTATAGAAGTGGACCACCACTTCATGCATTAGTCCCATGTTTATTATGTTAATTTTTCTCCTGAAATGTAGGAGGTCATGCATTGTATACGTTGTATTTAAGAGTCTTTGGACGCATGGAATAGATAGGAAATGAATGAAAAAGAAACTTAGTTTCTTAGTCTTGTCTCTTGGAGTCTTGCCTGCTCTAAGGGCCTTATCAATCCGTCTCTTTAATCTATTTCTTAGAGATTGACTACCTCAAGTAGTCCCTATCATAACACAATGCTAGTCATTTGGGGTCCACGGGTGCTACATCACCATAACACAACCCCTTTATCATAACTAAACACAACAACTTCATTTAGGTCTCACCACTTAGGAGTGGCGAGAGTGTGTTCATTGCCATACCTTAAGCTCTAATATGTAAGCCATAGACTTTAAATAAGGAGTTAACAAGCTGTTTTTCTCATTACCAGATTAAGATAGTTTGTGATTCATGATTAATGAGTCAACATAAATATTAATTTTAAGTGACTGGTAGTTAACAAATTAACAAGCTTCAACTGGTTGGTGGTGGTTATTAGGGCTGTAAACGAACTGAACGTTCAGTGAACATTTCATGAACCGTTCGGTAAAAAGTTCGTTCGTTTATTAAATGAACGAACATGAATAATATTTTGCGTTCGTTTAGTTAAATGAACGAACATGAACAAAAGTCTAGTTCGTTCATTTATGTTCGTGAAAGTCCGATTAGCCGTTCGTTAAAGTTTGTTTATGTTTAATTATCTATTTATGTTTAATTATCTATTTATGTTCATATATCACATCTTTTAATTTTATAATTTTAAAAATTGGTTTGTTTAAATAAAGCAACACTTATAAAACAATATATTATGAAGAATTCAATAAAGTTTATGTTTATTTGTCTATTTTCATTTATGTTCGATCGTGTATGTTCGTTTAGCGTTCGTTTAATGTCTTAATGAACGAACATAAACGAACATGAACAATTCATTTTCTTAATAAACGAACATGAACAAGAAAATTCGTCCGTTTAAACGTCCGTGTCCGTTTATTTGTCCGGTTAAAATTAAATGAACGAACATGAACATGGCTCCGTTCATGTTCGTCCGATTCGTTTACAGCCCTAGTGGTTATAGGTAGATGTCATACTTTTTACTTTTTTTTTTTTTTTTTTTTTTTTGTTAATAATAGAAATATATTTGGTCTCTCACTATATTCTAAAATTATATAAATGCTAAATAAATATCTATAATGTAATACTTCAAATTTTGAAGTGTTACAAGTCTCTCACATAAACGATTTGTATCCTCACAGATTACTCGTAATATCTACAACGTTTCCTAAGACTCGCTAGTGATTTCTCCCCCACTTAGGAATTTGCTTCTAAGATTCATTTCTAGTTCTCTAACTATACTGTCTAATCATAAAGCTTATCACTAGACTTTTTGATTCTATATAATTCAATGTTCTCATTTATGGGTTCAACTGATTTTTTTTCTTAATCTTTTAGCCACACATTACCTTTATCCATGTAAACTCATATCTTAGGCTAGTGACAGTTGTGACCCATATTGCATTATCTTTTCGGTAATCACATCAGCTTTTTTTCTCCTCAACCCATATTCACCCCTCTCATCCCAGTGGCAACCCATATTGCATCATCAAATTTTTTTATTTTATTTATTTATTTATTTATTTATTTATTTATTATTTTTTTTTTTTAAGTTTGGGATTGTTTGAAACAAAATGCTACAACTTTGTGTCTAAAAATATCGATCGTTCTAGCAACCGATTTTGCTCATTTCTTGCCGGCGCCGATTTCAAAACAAAACACCACAGTGGTGTCGACCGATTGCCTCGATCGATTTTTTCAGCCCATTGTCACAAGCCTTATGGCACAATTAACTTATTACCAATACTAGCACCTGTTGATTCTTGCGCGTGATTAATTTGAAAATTACATTCTCGTCATGCTAGTTACATTCTATTTAGGTATTGTATGTTCATAATTCTTTATATATATTCATGCTAAGTATCAATACAAAAAGTCATTCACATTCATTCTTATCTAGTTATCATTTCCTTTGGTCATCATATCTCACATAATTTAGTAGACATTTATATCGACCAACTTTTCTCATGAGTCAGCTTAGGAGAATTAGCTCGAATGAAAGTACCTTTTTTTTTTTTTTTTTTTTTTTTTTTTTTTTTTTTTTTTTTTTACCTTTCCAACGATATAGGGTTCGATTTAATCCAACTTACAATTTTGATTCTCTGTAATATTTACAAAACCGCTAAAAATAAACACTAGAATAGGATGTCGGCTCACATTTATCTCTCCAGCAATATAAGTTTCAAGACTTAATATTTAACATCTATACGATAACCTTCTTATCAACAAGTAGGGTTGGATCAGTTGGAAAACCCCTTGCCTCTTAACCTAGAGGTCAAGGGTTCGATCCTCACTCCCTACAAAAGGTCGAAGGTCCTTTTCTACTTTAAGTAGAACCGGAAGCAACCTCTCTACCTTAGGTAGGGGTATGGTTGTCTACATCTCAACCTCTCCCATACACCGTGGAAGACGGTATTGGGACCCATAACCCGTGGAAGACGGTATTGGGAGTTACTTTTTTTTTATACGATAACCTTCTTATAACTTCTTAATGGGTACTAACACTTGAAAGGCGGTTTAAAGTTTGTTTTCATCATCTATAACTAGTGTTTGCCCTTACATAGCACATCTCTAACGCATATTATGAGCTTATTTTCTTCGTAGTGTCTTAAACTAGCATCCAAACACCTTATAGGAAACCATAAGCATTTTATGTTGAGTTGTGGAGACTGATCTCGGCTCCGAGCAGAAGGCTCCGAAGCAGGCTCCGAAGATAGGCTCCGAGTTTAGGCTCCCTCCGAGATATCCCGAACTAAAAGTTCGGTTTTAAGTTTCTATAAAACCAAGGGCAAGTGACAAAAAAATGTATCAAACTTAGACACTTTTTGTGATTGTGTGTAGCCAATTATTTTTTTCTTATTGTGTATACTGAACTTTTAAATTTTGATTATTGTGTGTATTTTGTGACCATTTTACCCTTAATTTTTTCAAATTTTGAAGGTTAAAATGGTCATTTTATATGGCAGAATAGTTATAAAATACACAAAATGATCAGAATTTGAAAATTCAGTACACACAATAAGAAAAAAAATAGTTGGCCACACACAATCACAAAAAGTATAAAGTTCGATGCATTTTTTTGTCATTTGCCCTAAAACCAAACCCGCGCTAAAAATTTTGTTTGGTTTTTTTCGGTTTTTGGAGCTTAGAATCACTTTCGCAAACAGCTAGTACATGAATTTAGACAAAGTTATCTAAAAAATAAAGATTTGTCAATGAGGTAAATATGATTATAAGTCGTCTCATGGTTATTTGAGGCCTAAAGCGAAAATATGAAATGAGACATTTTTGACAATATTTATTTGTTGTTAATTTAAAAAAAATTAAGGGACCTGTCAATAATTAGTTATATCACAAATTTGGATATCCGAAATTTGCGATGATGGTTTTATATTAGACATAATATTTTATCTAAGTTTTTTTTAATTCGGATATTCGAAATTTCAGATAATAGTTTTATATATCTGAATATCTAGATATCTATAATTTTTGAAAAACTTTTATATGAGTTCCAAAACTGTTCTTTCATAAAACCCAACTTTTTAGTAAATTCTGATCAAGTTTTCAGATATCCAAATCAGATATATTTTGAACACCCACAACCTAAATCAAGAAATCCTTGAAAGTTTCGGTTTTGTTGCTCTCCCCTAGTTATATACTCGAAAGCATCAAAATAGATAAAGAACTAACCTTATTTTGAGTATACTATACTTTTTATGCACTAAATATGTTAGAAAAATTTAGGTTTAGTAATAAATTCGTAAGTTTTTGTGATGGTTTATTTGTATAAACTAAAGTTGAAAACCATTCTATTTACACTTTTATTTTTTCGGGTTATATAGAACTTTGGCCTCCTTATCTACAAATCCTGGCTCCGACCCTGTTCATAGGTGCTTTATTAATGGGTTTTGCTTAAAATTCTGGTCATTTAATGGCAGGAAGAGTAGTGGCCGGAAGGGGTTGGGTACTCGTTAACGATAGCTCCAGTGTACACCGTGGAATTATCTCTGGCGATGACACGTGGGTTGTTGACATCACTTGCTGAAGTGTTCATAACATTGGGGATATTGTTGGGGTATGTTATGAACTATGCTTTGTCCGGTTTAACTGAGCATATTAATGCTCGGGTTTGCAGCGATTCTAGCAGTTGGAATCGCCGCTGGGTGATGTTTATGCCGAAGTCGCCAAGGTGGCTTGTTATGAAGGGTAGAGTGGATGAGGCCCAAAAGGTTTTAAGAAACACTTCGGGAATGAAAATGAGGCCCATTTGTGATTAAAGGAAATTACGAAAGTAGCCCTTGACCAGACTACACGTGGTCCAAATGGTGACACGTAGAAAAGTCAAGGTGTTTGGAAAGAGTTGTTTAAACCTTCACATGTGAACCGCCGTGTTCTCATTACTGCTATTGGGATAAAAAAAAATTATGCAATCTTTGGGTAATGACGCGGTGGTTTACTACATGCCCGCCGTTTTTGAGTCCGCGGGAATGAATAAACGGAAGAATGTACTTAGGGTAACGATGATTATGGGCCTAGCTAAGACTTCTTTCATTTTGATTTCGGCTTTTTTCTTGGATAAATTTGGTAGGTGGCCTTTATTGTTATTGGGCTCAATAAGTATGGCTATTTCTTTAGCGGTATTAGGCCTAGGGTCAATGTTTTTGGAGCACTCTAGTCACAAGCCCACATGGGCTATTGTAGTTTGTGTAGTAGCCGTTTGTGCTGATGTTTCATTTTTCTCGATTGGGCCTGGGCCTGTTACATGGGTTTACACTTCAGAAAATATTTCCAATGAGGTTATGTGCTCAGGGTTCGAGTCTAGCAATGTCTATAAACCGATTAGTTAGTGGGATCATAGCCTCTGTTGTAAAAATCGGTCCAAGCGGCCGATTAATCCCTACATAATCGCTGATCGCTCACTAAGCGCGTTGGTTTATCATAATTGGCCTATTTAATCGTTTTAGTCAAAGATCGATTAAAAATCAGTCAACAAACCGATTAATCGGACAAAATCGGTCTAATCGGATTAATCGGACAAAATTGCTTAAAAATCGGTCAACAAAATCGCTTAAAAATCAGTCAAAATCGCTTAAAAATCTATCAACAAATCGATTAATCGGACAAAATCAGTCAAAATCGCTTAAAAATAGTCAACAAACTGAGTAATATCTATGTTTGACTTTAAACTTTGAAGAGTTATGCATTATGTTTATATTTGAACACTTGAATATTTGAACTTTAATGCATTATGCTTATCGCATACATATAATATAATATAATATAATATATAAAATTACAATTTTGTGTATAAAAGTTCCAATCTGATTAATCCTCGATTAATCCCCGCCTAATCGATTAATCGCTAGGCCCTACCCGACCGCCTCACTAGCGCCTAGCGATTTTTACAACCTTGGTCATAGCCATGACGTTTCTAACGATATCAAACAAAATAACGTTTGGAGGGATGTTTTAGTGTTATTGGGGTCCTGACTGTTGCAACAATTTTCTTTTATGTCTTTTTACTCGAGACAAAAGGTAAGAGTTTGGAAGAAATTGGGGCATTATTTGAGAAAAAGGATAAGGTAGTTGAGATGTGTGAAAGATAATTTTAAGAGTGTTATGTGATACCTTATTATAAATTATAATGGTACCTTATTTTCTTATGTTTGAATTTGTACATTGGTCTGTTTGAATAACTAAGTATTAAGGCTATTTTTGCATGTTTCGTATTTTGCATGTTTCTAGTATGTGTTCTGTTGACATGAATGAATTTGTTTAGGATCTATTGAAAGTTGACAAGAAGAATTAGGAAAACAGATGCAGCTTCAACGCAAAAATAACCTAAGCCTGTTTTCTAAGTCTTCCTAGGGTGATTGTCAGAATTCAACCTAAGGTCTCTATACAGTCGAACCTAAGCCATAAATCTAGATTCTGTCGAGCATTAACTAACAAAGGATTCATCAACAACGTAACTCTCTATTGATCTATTTTCTTTGTTTGTAAGTGATTTCTCTGTATAACATATTCGACGCAGTTTTGATTGGACATAAACGATGTGAACTTACATATAAGAAAGTTCCTTCAACGTGATTACTCATTTTCTGGTGAATAATCTTGACTATCTCTTTGATGATGTAGTTATCAAGAGTAGCAGTTGCTCACATGTCTACAAAGCCTTTGCTAGATGTAATTGCGCATTTTATTGGTTCACTAGTCTGCAAATATGACTCCTAGTCTACCACTATACGATAATCAACATAATCAGTTCAAGTGCTTATAATACATAGTCTTTATCATCTGATTTTTGCATGGGTATTAATAGTTATGCTTCATCCGCAATTTATATCGAATAAGACCCTTTCACATTACTAACTTACTTAAGTACTGCATTTGATTGTTTAAGTACGTCAATCTGAATCCTGTTTTCGAGGTTAGTTAATTAGTGCTAAATGTGGTATCTTGTCCATAAGAGTTAAGAGTAACACCCTCATGGCCTCATTGTACAGTCGCTTTTGATATACAAAGTTTTAAACAAATTGGGAAAATCAGAATTATTTGAGCTACATACCCAAAGGCGGAGCTATATAGCTAGACAGAAGAGGGTGCTGGCCCCTTAAATTAGGTCTGTTAGTGTATAACTTTTGGTATATCATGTGTTTAAAAAAAACTATATTTACGTTTGGCCCTCCCACTTAAAGCCCAATAAAAACTTGGCCCACCCAAATCCAACTATTATTTATATAACACCAAAACCCAGCTTCCAAATATGTAGTTGAGAAATGGAAATTGCTGAAATTTTTAGTTCAGAATATGTAGTTGATGTTTTTAACAATCTTAAAGGTCGCAACGCCGATTTGTAACTTTCTTTTGTTTGACTTACATTATTAGTTAAATTATTAGTTAAGCATGTTGATGTTTTTTGGGGAAAATTTTGTTTCGGTCCTCCCACTAAAAATTTTCTAGCTCCGCTACTGTACATACCATTCTTCTAGTTTTTATTCTCGTGTGACCAACAAACTCCTGATTTCACACAAGAGCAAGTAAAAAGTCAATTAGATAATTTCATGCATAGCGATTTCATACGGTAGCTATGATAGCATTGCTACTGTTTTAATTATCCAAACAAAGCGGAAAAGAGGACTTTATTTTGCATGCAATGTGCCCAATGGGTGTTTGGATAAGTAATTTAATTAAAAAAAATGACTACTCAATATTCGGGTGTTTTTCGGTACTATCTCGTTTTGGTACCGGTACCGTATTAGTGGTCCCGAATTTTTTTTTGACTCGATTCAAGATACCAGTCACGTACCGTGTAATGAGATTCGGTACCGTTTCGGTACGGTTCTGGTTCGGTTCCGAAATTCAGGTCCAAATGCTCATCCATATTAAGTATTAGTAGATGCAAAATAAATTCTACGACAATACTGTATTTACATTTTTGACTTTGTGTATCAACTCTTGTACCTATATGTAACAATTCGCAATTTCAGGTTAACTTTTATTCCCGAAAATTTCACTATTCACTTTTTACTATTCACTTTTCACTATTCATCTCAGAAATTTTTATTTCATATTCTCGTAAGTTAAACTATTTTAACGATAATCCGAGAGTTTGACGCTCGTCGGATCATTTCTGCAAAAATCACAAAGCCGTGTCCGAGATTTACTTTTAGGTTTAAACGTCCTTCCAGCATCCCGATATATCCATAAAACATTATAAACAATAGAAATATGATTTTCTCTCATTTTAGGACAATTCCAAAAGTTTCGGAATTTTACGTTTTTCAGTTCAGCGTTTTACGCGAATTGCGCGTTTTAGACCCGTGTTTCCAGTTTTTAGCAGGGTTTTAGCACCCGATAGAACCTACCACTCATTTTATATTTTATTATGGACTATATTGACATGTTTAACCATACTTTCAAGTTTCATATTTTTAGGATACCCGGTTTTACATTTCGTGACTTAAAAACTTACGGTTAGCGATTTACGGAGTCAAAACTAGCTACATACTTAGGATATTATCATCCAAAGACCATGACTACTCATCTAGTCACCCTATCCATATACAAACCGACTTAGGAGGGGGGGGGGAGTCACCATGTGTGGTTAAATCTTGACTTTAGCCATTAGATCTTACTTAATTACAACTTTGTCTCCAAGTTTAAGCACCTTCCTAGCCACCTTCCTAACCTCCTCATTCATAGTATAAATACAAGCTCATTCTTCTTCCTTTATTCACCACAAAAACGCCACACCCTTATATCATAGCACCATGATCCTTTGATCTTCAATATACAAGTTACACTACAAAGTTCAATGTCTTAGTATTCTCTACCTAGTTCTCAAGTTTATTTGGTGATTCCATGGTTGAATTAGGAGCTACACAAGGTTACTAGGGCTGAATTTAAACGGTTTTCACAAGGGTTAGATCAAGGCTAGCAAGGGTTACAAGAGTTATGGTGAAGGGTTTACAAGCTTAGGTTTAGTGTCCTAGTTCTATACTTGACTTCCTTTCTTTAGAAAGCCAAAAGTTGTAAGAAGCTCTTATACACTTTCTTGCTCATTATCATTTCATGCTTATTATGTTTCTTACTTGCTATATATGGTCTTTGTATTGTGTTCATGATGTTTAAAAATGGATAAAACAAGTATTGGTATACATATGTTAACTTATGACAAGCAAACAAGCAAACTAGTGATTTTTATGGAAAACCACGACCACAATAGTATAACTTTGATATTTGACACTTACTTATTGTTAAAGAGGACTTAACAAGGAAAACATAGCAATTTGAATCACCCAAAACGAGTATACGAGTCAAAAGTTATGACCGTTTGAAGTTAGCGAAACCAAAACGGCAAAACTGCCTAAATTGCATTCTGATCAAATTATGATTTTGAAAGTCCCACTTCTGGTCCGATTCATCAAAAAGTTAAAACACGAAAGTTGTCCGGAACGACGTTTTCGTTCAGGATCAAAGAAGCTCGAGCCCTGAAAACGCTTTCCGAGTGATAATTTCTTCAAATTCTTAACAGCCCATTTTTAGACCAAAGTTACTATATAATGATTATAATTAGATGAGACCAAGAGGTCTAATGACCTAAAGCCAAGACCACAACCATGGCTAAAGCCAAGGTTGAGTCTCAAGATCATGGTAACAATGACCAAGGTCACGGCAAAGCCACGGCTAAAGACCATATAACTATTAAAGATCAAAAAGCTTATATATATATATATATATATATATATATATATATATATATATATATATATATATATATATATATATATATATATATATATATATATGTTATCAAATACTACAATAGTAGGGAGCCTCATGTGAGGAGTTCATTGAGTAAGCCGTCGAGACGAGTTGTGGATTTACGAGTTAAAGTGTCCTGGCTCCTCGAACGTTTACTCTATGACTTCTGAATTATGTCGGCCCGAACGGTAGTAAGAGATTTACAACCTATACATGTTTCATAGACCACTTATATTCAACGACTTACACTATATACTAAGTACTACATCATGAACATTATGCAAGACATATATAGGCAATTCGTCGTATTCTTAGACGTTACTCCAAACCTAAGTCGCAACGTTCTATTATAGGCTGCTCTTAGAGACTTTCGCGATTCGACTACCACTTTCATTTCTCATTACATAGACTTAAGGTGAGTCATAGTCCCTACTCTTTTCGTACTTGTTTTAACTCTTGGGGGGGGGGGGGGGGGATACATGCTCAACTACTTGCTTACTTGTACAAATACTCAAAACATTTATACTTGATTGTTTTATACTTGATTGTCTTATACTTGATGGCATTATACTTGATTTCATACATACATGACTGTCTTTTATCTTTGGGAAGTGGCTCCCAGTAAACTTATATCTTTGGGAAGTGGCTCCCAGTTTTCTTTGGGAATTGACTCCCAGTTGTCCTTGGGAATTGGCTCCCAAAGTGAGGTCTTCGGAGATGAAGTAGAGACTCACTACTAATTGCTTAATTGTCTTGATGAACTTATACACGTCTTATTCATACTATATATGTTAGCAGTGGGTTGTGAACACACAGGTTACAAGTCTCTTATGGCGGGACTTGCAACTGAGTGGATTCACAATGCCTTTGCTATGTGAACATTCTTTATAGGCTTTTCAACTATTTTAAGACAAACTCTATGAACTCACCAACCATTGTGTTGACACTTTAGCATGTTTATCTCAGGTTAGTAAGGCGATAGCTAGTGCGAGGAACTTAGAGTCAAGCTGCATATTCTGAAGACTTACGCTTTTATCATTTACCATTCAAAACTTTGTATACATTTATGTATCATACTTTGGAATCTCAAGTTTGTAACTCGGAATTTATTAATCGAATGGTAACTTTTCAAAATGTCTCATTTAGAGTTCGTTTTCTATACCTTGTACTTTGTATTATGAAGTAGCACCCCTATGACACAGTCTTCCGCTGCGGTATTTTGGGGGTGTTACAGATTGGTATCAGAACCTTGGTTATAGAGAACTAGGTTGCATTTAGTGCCTAGACTATAACTGCTATATACGTTGGGACCTTCCTCTTTATTTGCCTTACACACACTACATACGCATACGCTTCTTGGTAGTTGTTGGTTTAGTTCCACGCTGTTAGATGATGTGACTTTAGTATTATAAGGAGCCCCAGAGATTCGTCGAGTCATTAAAAACATGGAGCTCAGTAATAACTAATTAGTTAACTTGATCTTGTGACAGTTCTTGTTTGATTAGACACAAGATTTGAGTTAAATAATATTATTGCTTAGCTTTAGGGATTTGATGACTGGATTATCTTACCATCTGCCTCAGAAGGCGGATTTTGTGTCGGAAATTCTTAAGTAGGATGTTTTAGAATCTCCTTATTTAAATGGATTGGGACGCCTCTTCAGTTAAATAAAGAAATTGTAAATCACCGAACCATAAGTTTATGAGACCTTACTTACATAAATTTGGACGCTTTTTTATGTAAGTAATGTGTTATAAATAAGTGGGCTTAATTGTAGCCGATACGACTCCTTAACCAGAATCTTAGACGAATCAGAGTAAACACCACTATATTAGAGATCCCGAATTCTCTTAGACACATCGTAAGTAGTTAACATCAACTGAACTTCGGGACGAAGTTCTCCTTAAGGGGTACAGACTGTAATAATTCGCAATTTCAGGTTAACTTTTATTCCCGAAAATTTCACTATTCACTTTTTACTATTCACTTTTCACTATTCATCTCAGAAATTTTTATTTCATATTCTCGTAAGTTAAACTATTTTAATGATAATCCGAGAGTTTGACGCTCGTCGGATCATTTCTGCAAAAATCACAAAGCCGTGTCCGAGATTTACTTTTACGTTTAAACGTCCTTCCAGCATCCCGATATATCCATAAAACATTATAAACAATAGAAATATGATTTTCTCTCATTTTAGGACAATTCCAAAAGTTTCGGAATTTTACGTTTTTCAGTTCAGCGTTTTACGCGAATTGCGCGTTTTAGACCTGTGTTTCCAGTTTTTAGCAGGGTTTTAGCACCCGATAGAACCTACCACTCATTTTATATTTTATTATGGACTATATTGACATGTTTAACCATACTTTCAAGTTTCATATTTTTAGGATACCCGGTTTTACGTTTCGTGACTTAAAAACTTACGGTTAGCGATTTACGGAGACAAAACTAGCTACATACTTAGGATATTATCATCCAAAGACCATGACTACTCATCTAGTCACCCTATCCATATACAAACCGACTTAGGAGAGGGGGGGGGGGGGAGTCACCATGTGTGGTTAAATCTTGACTTTAGCCATTAGATCTTACTTAATTACAACTTTGTCTCCAAGTTTAAGCACCTTCCTAGCCACCTTCCTAACCTCCTCATTCATAGTATAAATACAAGCTCATTCTTCTTCCTTTATTCACCACAAAAACGCCACACCCTTATATCATAGCACCATGATCCTTTGATCTTCAATATACAAGTTACACTACAAAGTTCAATGTCTTAGTATTCTCTACCTAGTTCTCAAGTTTGTTTGGTGATTCCATGGTTGAATTAGGAGCTACACAAGGTTACTAGGGCTGAAGTTAAATGGTTTTCACAAGGGTTAGATCAAGGCTAGCAAGGGTTACAAGAGTTATGGTGAAGGGTTTACAAGCTTAGGTTTAGTGTCCTAGTTCTATACTTGACTTCCTTTTTTTAGAAAGCCAAAAGTTGTAAGAAACTCTTATACACTTTCTTGCTCATTATCATTTCATGCTTATTATGTTTCTTACATGCTATATATGGTCTTTGTATTGTGTTCATGATGTTTAAAAATGGATAAAACAAGTATTGGTATACATATGTTAACTTATGACAAGCAAACAAGCAAACTAGTGATTTTTATGGAAAACCACGACCACAATAGTATAACTTTGATATTTGACACTTACTTATTGTTAAAGAGGACTTAACAAGGAAAACATAGCAATTTGAATCACCCAAAACGAGTATACGAGTCAAAAGTTATGACCGTTTGAAGTTAGCGAAACCAAAACGGCAAAACTGCCTAAATTACATTCTGATCAAATTATGATTTTGAAAGTCCCACTTCTGGTCCGATTCATCAAAAAGTTAAAACACGAAAGTTGTCCGGAACGACGTTTTCGTTCAGGATCAAAGAAGCTCGAGCCCTGAAAACGCTTTCCGAGTGATAATTTCTTCAAATTCTTAACAGCCCATTTTTAGACCAAAGTTACTATATAATGATTATAATTAGATGAGACCAAGAGGTCTAATGACCTAAAGCCAAGACCACAACCATGGCTAAAGCCAAGGTTGAGTCTCAAGATCATGGTAACAATGACCAAGGTCACGGCAAAGCCACGGCTAAAGACCATATAACTATTAAAGATCAAAAAGCTTATATATATATTTGTTATCAAATACTACAATAGTAGGGAGCCTCATGTGAGGAGTTCATTGAGTAAGCCGTCGAGACGAGTTGTGGATTTACGAGTTAAAGTGTCCTGGCTCCTCGAACGTTTACTCTATGACTTCTGAATTATGTCGGCCCGAACGGTAGTAAGAGATTTACAACCTATACATGTTTCATAGACCACTTATATTCAACGACTTACACTATATACTAAGTACTATATCATGAACATTATGCAAGACATATATAGGCAATTCGTCGTATTCTTAGACGTTACTCCTAACCTAAGTCGCAACGTTCTATTATAGGCTGCTCTTAGAGACTTTCGCGATTCGACTACCACTTTCATTTCTCATTACATAGACTTAAGGTGAGTCATAGCCCCTACTCTTTTCGTACTTGTTTTAACTCTTGGGGGGGGGATACATGCTCAACTACCTGCTTACTTGTACAAATACTCAAAACATTTATACTTGATTGTTTTATACTTGATTGTCTTATACTTGATGGCATTATACTTGATTTCATACATACATGACTGTCTTTTATCTTTGGGAAGTGGCTCCCAGTAAACTTATATCTTTGGGAAGTGGCTCCCAGTTTTCTTTGGGAATTGACTCCCAGTTGTCCTTGGGAATTGGCTCCCAAAGTGAGGTCTTCGGAGATGAAGTAGAGACTCACTACTAATTGCTTAATTGTCTTGATGAACTTATACACGTCTTATTCATACTATATATGTTAGCAGTGGGTTGTGAACACACAGGTTACAAGTCTCTTATGGCGGGACTTGCAACTGAGTGGATTCACAATGCCTTTGCTATGTGAACATTCTTTATAGGTTTTTCAACTATTTTAAGACAAACTCTATGAACTCACCAACCATTGTGTTGACACTTTAGCATGTTTATCTCAGGTTAGTAAGGCGATAGCTAGTGCGAGGAACTTAGAGTCAAGCTGCATATTCTGA
The DNA here is from genome assembly GCA_030686995.1 of Artemisia argyi. NCBI lineage: Eukaryota > Viridiplantae > Streptophyta > Magnoliopsida > Asterales > Asteraceae > Artemisia > Artemisia argyi. Next base: position 29,148,545 of record CM060683.1, read on the forward strand.
AGACTTACGCTTTTATCATTTACCATTCAAAACTTTGTATACATTTATGTATCATACTTTGGAATCTCAAGTTTGTAACTCGGAATTTATTAATCGAATGGTAACTTTTCAAAATGTCTCATTTAGAGTTCGTTTTCTATACCTTGTACTTTGTATTATGAAGTAGCACCCATATGACACAGTCTTCCGCTGCGGTATTTTGGGGGTGTTACACTATACAGTTATACGTGTATCATTGTAGTAACCTGTGGTGTATCAACTCCAACTTGTGGAATCATAGGTATATATGATGAGATACAGAGTAAATAAGAAAAGAATGGATTTTACGATTATATGTATTGCTTGTATCAATGTTGTGCAACAAACGATTTTGCTTGTAAATAGATGGAAATTTATGTGTATCAAATATGAGATATTACATATAGCACCATCTCATGCAAAATATCATTTAGTAGCTAATATTTAAACTTTTACATGCGTTTATAACATGTCGATAATAACAACATTTACACGAGGTTATAATACAAAGAATCTTGATAAGTATTGTTTGTTTGACTTTTCAAGTTTAAGCAAGAATATTTAATAAAAATGGGAATATATTAGTTTCAATTTTTTTTTTAGACAATTTGCTACAATTTTATGCTAAAAACTGTGAGTTCTTGACTCTTTTTGCGGGTCTTGATTTTTTTTTATAGGTCTCTGATTCATTGTTTGTGTATTTTTGTGAAAGATTGTAGCTAATTGGCTACAAAAATTATAGTCAAGCTATGCCCTTAATAAAAATGCACAACATATTAAGAACCGTGATATCTATAGTAGCATTCGATTAAGTTTAAACTTTGTACGTGCATGAGACTCACAATTAGTTCATGTAATAACATACTACCGCCGTCACATATTAAATGTCCACTATGATTTTTTTTTTTTTTTTTTTTTTTTTTTTTTTTTTTTTTTTTTTTTAATCTTCAACTTTGATATTAAATATATTTGTTTGTGCTATACAATACTTAATGAAAATCATACAAATGAAAATACATTTAAAAATTTAATCCATTTATATATCTTACATCAAATATTATATAACCCGACAAAAAATATTTAAAGTCAAATTAAAAAAAAAAAAAAAAAAAAAAAAAAAAAAAAAAAAAAAAACTTTATAAAGTTATAGTGGACATTTAATGTGGGAGTGAGGGAGTAATATATTGTCGAAATGAAAATTCATAAATTATTATACAACATCCGTCTCAAAATTATTGTCAAGAGAGAAAAACCACATAATTTAATAAAAGTGGTATCATTACAATTTTCAACCTCTCAAATACAATATTTCCCTAATAAATTCTCTTTTTATTACTTAAATGGAAAGTGTACAATTTTTTAAGATATCCAAAAAAGAAAATATGTACTATAATTTTGAGACAGATGGAGTATTAAGTATTAAATTGTATACTTATCAATATCATTAATACACTAATAATAACTTTTATATAGTAAGATAAGATAAAAGAAAAGTGTTCTATTGGCCAATGGAAATTCAATTTGAATTTGAGCCTTTAATTGATCATTAAAAATCAAAATATGCTTCAATTTTTTCAAATCCATCTAAAATTCATTCAACAAAATAAATATGTATAAAAACACATGTATCGATTTTGTAAACAAAAGAATTGGTTATTTAATAAAACTTTAGTTTAGTTGTTAAGTTTTAAATAACATATATAAACTAAAGTAAAGTTATCAGTTTCATGCTTTTTTGACAACTTTATATATTTAATAAAAAAAACCTATACACTTTATATTTTCTAAAAAAACAACATATATGATGTTGTTAATTATAAATATTACTATCGTTATATATTAATTTTATGTATATGCACGGAGTTATAAATATCAAAACACAAGCATAAATTATTGTGGATATAAGATTATTTGAGAACCAAACTTTTTTTATATACCAAGGGAATAATCTCCACCCTCCATCTTCTCTCCATCTTTATTTGATCTAATCGATGAGATTAATCCTAACAATTAAAAAAACCCACTTTCATCCTATTTTTTCAAATATTAATATCTTTCAAACCGTTAATCGTTAAGCGAAAAAAAAATATACCGTTACGACGAGCATTTAATTATCTTTCTATAGATAGGCACTTTGATATATTTTCGACAATTTTCTTTTTTTTTTCGCTTTTTCACGTTTTTTTTTTTTTTTTTTTTTTTTTTTTTTTTTTTTTTGGCCAAAAAAATCATATATGATATTACATATATGATATGATATGTAATATCATATATGATATATCATATATCATATATGATTTTTTCGGCCACGAAAAAAAGTGAAAAAAACGATTTTTTTTTCGAAAGTATATCAAAGTACCCGTTTATAGAAAGATAATTAAATGTTCGTCGCGATGGTGTAATTATTTTCGCTTAACGATTAACGGTTTAAGAGGTATTTAAATTATAAAAAATGAGTGAAATATTAAAATGCTTTTAATCTCAACCATTGATTTCTTTTTAGATGGATGGTGGGGATGAGTCCCTTCGTATGTAAGAAAAGTTTGGTATTTAATATAACTCTCCTCACTATTGTGATATGTAAATGTACATGAGATTGTATATATACGAACGACTTATTTTATTCCTCTTTATAAGACTACGTATGGAATGGATTTTTTTTACTATCCTCGTTCAATAATGAAGTATTTTATTCTACTTTATAAGTTTAATAACAACTCATTTTATTCCGTTTTAAAATTAAATACAACTAAAATTAATCTAAACATGAATACAACTATCAAAATAAAGACACATGCCCACAAGTTACTGTGAGATGAAAATAAATATACGAGATTGCACATATAACAATGAAACATATAATTCCTCATTAAAGTTTTAATACGGAATCCGAAAAAAGCATTTTTTTCAATGATCATTACCTTCTATTAAAAATGATATTAATAGTTAAATTTTAACCAGCATAAACGTCAATACCATGTCAGTTAAATAAAGTCAAATCCTTTGTCCAACAAAAATATATACAAAATATTAATCGATATTAATACATACAGAAAAATTTATGTAAAAATCTACGCATGTACGTGTATTATAACTATACAAGTATATAAGATTTTGCATAATTTTATAGAAAAATCTTATTTAATAACCTCATAAATGCACGGGTTAAAAACTAGTAACATTATTAACATAATATTTTGCCATAATGAAAATTTATAGATCATAACATTAAAGGTAATTTAGGCTCATCCATATTTTTAGGAGAGTGATTTGCACACTCAATCAATTGATTCGCACACTCAAAATATTTTAGTCATGACATTTATACCCTTACCATTACTTGAAAAAACGCCATTAGCAACAATTATTTTAACAACCATAGACAAATCGTTGCTAAATTGTGCATTTAACATCTAACTTTAGCAACAAAATTATTAACAAAGTTGCAATTTTTTTTAGCAACAAAAAAATTAATTGGTATTTTTAAAAATGACCATAAATATTTTTTGTTAATTTAGCAACGACTAAGCAAATTTCGTTGCAATCTAAAATTAGCACCGGTCGAATTAGCAACTAACACCAATTGATGCTAATTCAACCGGTGCTAATTTGAGAATGCAACGGAATTGCTTTAGTCGTTGCTAAATTAGCAACAAATATTTATGGTCATGTGTAGAAATAACAACTAATTTTTTTGTTGCTAAAAAAATTGCAACTTTGTTAATAATTTCATTGCTAAAATTAGATGCTAAATGCACAATTTAGCAATGATTTCTCTATTGTGGTTAAAATAATTGTTGCTAATGGCATTTTTTCTAGTAGTGTACATCACTTAGTGGAGTGTGCAAATAAAAACATAAATATTAAGGGTATAAATGTCGTGACACATAATTTTGAGTGTACAAATAAATTGTTATATTTTGTTAAAATGAAAATTCATAATTGCTTAGAATATCTTTACATTAATGCACCTTAATGATGCATTGATGCATGCCATGCTACATGCCTATATATATCTGAGAGCAATTTCAAATTGAATATCCACAAAGTGTGAAGAGTTGTGTTGCATAACCAATCAATCAGATATGGAGAAAGTTGTTATGTTCAAATTTGTTATTTTCACAACATTACTAGTCATTGCCAGTGAGTCGTCTTCTTTTATTAACTCAAAATATATGTTATTATTTATAAGTACATGTATACTATTATTATGCAAATAGACCCATATCAATCTGCACCCAACAAGTATGTGATAATGTGATACTAATTAATAATACCTTTATCTTAATCAATACTAGTTCCAGACCCGTTCGATTGGGCGGGCTAGTTCCATGAAATCGTTTGAAATATAAACGGATACATAATGAACATGTTGAAATGTACATTTTTAGGTACAACCTCTTAGTTTTAGTTTGCTGTCTTTATGAAGAACAAAGGATGTAAAATATTTGCTTAATTCTAATAACATATTTTTTTTTCCAGTGACAGGAGAAAAAGCTAAAAGCAATCCAACTCGGTCTAATTTGCTCGAAAAAAACTGTAAACCAGTAATTTGTTTTGAAAAGGATCCTGGGCCGAGATGCCCACCCCCTCTTTGTTATGATCAACGTTGTGCGTCATATTGTCGTGCAGCTGAAGATACTGCTTGTGAAGGCGACATATGTTGTTGCCTTAGATAAGCAACTAATGTTGTGATTAAGCTAATATGTTGCAATGATGTATGATCATTAATACAATGTACTATGATGGTGTTTGATATAATTTAAGGAGTGTTACATGTTTAGTATTTCTGATTGTTTAAAAATATCATAGCACCTATATAATCATGAAGACACGATATAATCTTGTGCTAAAAAACTACATGCTATTTAAACAAAGAAATCTGTTCAAGTATTGTTAAAACGTACGAAATATAACAACATATATGGAAAAAGCTAATTTGATGAAGAGTAAGAGTCTTTCGAATCCATATTTAGAAAAATGCCATCGGTGTTCTTACCTTTCAACCGTTTTTATTCGTTTTCGTTCAGTTTCATACGCTTTCGTCTATTTTTATACGTTTTCATTCGTTTAATGACGTATAAAGCGGACAAAAATGGATACATATAAAAGTGACGAAAACGTATAAAAATGGACGAAAACATTTAAAGACAGACGAAAACGTAAGAAAATTGTTGGGATTCTTGATTTGATGTGACAAAATAGATAAAAGAATGAAACAAAGGGACTATAATGCAAAGCTGGAATTCTTCAAAAGACGAAGATTGAAACAAGAAGGATTTGCTTGATAAAGAAGATTTTATATTTAGTCCTTCGTAGTCTTTTGTAAACCCTAATATCTCTCTATATAAAGAGACATAGGGTACAGGTTTTCATGTGTCTTTCACAATGTAGTCGACTAGAAAAGTGTGTGTGTGTGTCTAGGGCGTGGTTCATTGTAAACGCCTAGACTAGAGTTAGTTTGTGTTCGTATTCCTCCAAGGTCTGAGAGTTCTTAGATCCCTATTACACTTAGGTAATACGTTGTATTCTGATCAAATACATATTGGAGGTGATGAGGAAAAACCTTGTGTCAATAACTTTGATTCATTCTATTCCGCTGCATATTGTTATTATCATTGTTATTGTTTGCTCTAGATCCTATGAGGTCTAAACAACCTCGAGCTACAACGATCCAACAGGTGGTATCAGAGCCAGTTGCTCGTGATATCTAGGGTTTCTTCAAGGTTTTTATTGTCGAAGTTCTGTTATGAAGAAAGAGCAGATCAGTTTTTAAGCGTATCGATGATCAGATGCAATACGGTAAAATAATTGTATTTATTCATTAACTTTTTTATGTCATCACGTGCTTTCTATTAAGAATTAATCTCGTACTATTCGTGATTGGTAAGAGATCTGCTGCTAGTGAAAAGATGGTATCTCGTATTATATTATAATCATTCTTCTAATTCACGTGGGGCTGCTTATTGAATAATAACGATGTGTTGAAAAGATTGTCGTTTATTGGATTATGTATTTACCACGTTCTGATATTAATTGGTCTTCAAATTTAATTCTTGATCAAACGTGGGTCGGTGGAACTTTATTAGTTAATGAGCAATAATTATGGATCATGGGCCGGTTAGTGAATGATGATTGAGGCTTGTCGTGGTATGCATAATGATTCCTATTCAGTTTGTTACCTCGTACGTAATTATTGATGGTTCAAAGTTTATGAATGGCTGATTTATTATACCTCGTACTGATATTGATTGTGGAGCTGCAGTTAATTTATGATCAGATGGTCATGAGATTTGTGTTTATTAATACTATTGCTATTCGCTATCTGATTCTACTGCGCTTATTGTTCACTCTGCTGCTACAAAGTTTACTCTACTGCTAGCTTTATGACTCTACTGCTGTCATATTTACTCTGCTGCTCGACACTACTGCTGTGTATTACACTCTACTGCTGTTGGGTATTACTCTGCTGCTTGTATAGTGCAAACTGCTGCTGTGTTATTTGTACTACTGCTGTGATTATTTGGTTCGATATAGTAGCATGATTTACGAGTAGTAAGGGGAAGTATATGGTTATTGGTTTACACACATACAGGGGAAGTTCACACACAAAAAGGAGTTTGGTTATTTGTTCTTAAAGGTTTCAAAGGCTCGTTCTTATTTAATTAATTGATTACGAAGAAGGTTAATTATCACTTAGTTGATGTTGTAGTTGAGTTTCACAAGTTTGTGTTCTTATCATATCTCAAAGTGGGTGTAGCACTTTGAAGATAACTTGTTTGTTTTATACGGTGGTGACGAAGACTTGTCAAATCTAGTTTTCATAGGTTAAGGGGAGGATGGACGAAGACCTAGTTAACTATCACTTAAAGGAGTTACATTGTAGTGCTCAGTGTCTCATTAAAGATGAGGATTTGTCATGGGATCGCGGTCTACTTATATATTCAGTTTTGGGTATAAGTTTGGAGTCACATGGTTAGTACAAGACATAAGACACAAGTTTGGAAAATTCAACTTCTTCATCAAATTCGTCATACTCAGTTTTCTTCATCAGTGATCATTATATAAAGCCTACAGATTTGAAGAATCATTTTATGTACATGCATCACTCGAGGGGAAGTTTCTACGGTTTATTCATTCTCTATTTGTTGATAACAAAAAGGGGAAGAAATATTGTGGTGGCATGGCATGGATTAAGGGGAAGACATACTTGTTTCATTCAGGGAGATGTCTACATCTCAACTTCTTTACTTCGTCTAGGGAAGTCTTCCATAATGTAGTCGACTAAAGGTGCGTGTGTGTCATGCGTATAGTTTGTAGAATACGCTTAGGGTTTCGTAGCTCCAAGAATCGAGTGATTCTTGATTCCTGTTACATAATATTTGTAACCGTATTATTCTGATCAAATAATATTTGGAGCTGGTGATTGTGAAAAACCTTGTTCAATAACAATTGATGTTTGTTTAATTCCGCTGCATATATTGTCATTGTTATTGTTTAACCCTAGTGCTCAAAATGATCTAAGGAGTCTAACAAACACCACAATTGGCATCAGAGATAGGTTAGCTCGTTACCTAGGGATTTACAAGGTTTTACTGCCGAAGAGAAGCGAAGTTTGATGAAGGAATGATTTGGTTTTAAAAGGATTATTTAAAGTTAATCGTTTTTATGTGGCGACAAAAGTTCTATATGAATTGGTTTTAAGGTTTTTGAGGTACGATTTAATGTTTACTGATTTACCTCGTACTCATTAATTGGTCTTCAAGTGCTTTAATGTTTACTGATTTAATTAATGCTGCTGTCCTTCATGAATTAATGTTGTTTCGCTGCATTAAAGTTACTACTTGATAGGAGTAATATTGTTTATCAATTAATGTGTATTTAATTGGAATTAATTGGTGGAGTATTAATTGATAATCATTATCAAGTGGGGATGTTACACTTTCCTGTTAGATCGTTGTAGCTCGAGGTTGTTTAGACCTCATATCATCTAGGGCAAACAATAACAATGATAATAACAATATGCAGCGGAATAGAATGAATCAAAGTTATTGACACAAGGTTTTTCCTCAATCACCTCCAATATGTATTTGATCAGAATACAACGTATTACCTAAGTGTAATAGGGATCTAAGAACTCTCAGATCTTGGAGGAATACGAACACAAACTAACTCTAGTCTAGGCGTTTACAATGAACCACGCCCTAGACACACACACTCTTTTCTAGTCGACTACATTGTGAAAGACATAATGAAAACCTACAACCTGTATCCTCTTTATATAATAGAGGATTAGGTTTACAAAGGATATATTCTAAATAATAAAAAGATCCGTAGTAATCTTTTTCTTGTTCTTGAAGTTTCATCCTTTGTCACATTAAGTCCCTCTTGTTTTCATTCTTTTATTTATTTTGTCACATCAAATCAAGAATCCCAACAAAAATGGACGAAAACAGATATAAATGGACGAAATGTATAAAAATGAACGAAAACATATAAAAACGGACTAAAACGGACGAAAATGTATATAAACATATAAAACATATAAAAACGGACGAAAACGTATAAAAACAGTTGAAAATGAATAAAAACGTATGAAAACATAAAAAACAGACGAAGACGTAAGAAAACGTTTAAACATAAGAAAACGGACGAAAACGTAAGAAAAACTGGTGAAAGCGTATAAAATGGATTAAAATGTATAAGAACGGATGACAACATATAAAGACGGATGAAAACGTATAAAAATGGTTGAAAACATATAAAACTGGTTGAAAACGAATAAAAACGTATGAAAATGTAAAAAAACAGATGAAAATGAATGAAAACATAAGAAAACGGGCGAAAACGTAAGAAAAACGGTCAAACTAACATAAATAGTGGTCTAGGTACTAAGTCCGTGAAACTCGACTAACCAAAAGGATCGTTTTGTACTTAAAAAATAACCAATTTCATCATTTACAAACTTCAGTAACATATTTAACATACCCGTAAATATGTGTAACTTGGATGAAAAAAAAATTAAGTAACTTAGGACAAATTTTTGGAAAACTTTTATAACTTTTTTGTCTAATAAACCTTTATATATATATATATATATATATATATATATATATATATATATATATATATATATATATATATATATATATATATATATATATATATATATATATATCTTATTTAACAACCTCATAAATGCACGGGTTAAAACTAGTAACATTATTTACATAATATTTTGCCAAAATTTATAAATCATAACATTAAAGCTAATTTATACTTATCCATACCTTTAACACTAATAAATATACCAAACTCACATAATATTTTGTTTAGAGTTAATTGCATAAATCATCCCTGGACTTTGGCCAAAAAATGCATGTTTCGTCCCAACCATTTTGAAAGTGCTAAAATTGTCCATTTAGGAAACTTTTGAGTAAATTTTCGTCCCATATTGGGACGAAACATACAATTTGGCACTTTCAAAACATGCAATTTTCGTCCCAACCAAGGACGAAAATTTGCTCAAAGGTTTCCAACAAGGAGGATTTATGCACTTTTTTAATGGTTTAGACGAAATATGCATGTTGGCCAAAGTTCAAGGACGATTTATGAAATTTACTCTTTTGTTAAAATGAAAAGATTAAATTACATGGATGGTCCCGGTGGTATGTCCAAAATTGCAACTTCTGTCCCTCGAAGTTTGGAGTTGCTTTGGTTTTCCTAATTTGGAAAACAAATAACACCATCGGTCATTTAGTTTAACTGGTGTTAAGTGAGTTCCGTTATCATTTAAACGTTAACCCCTTTGGTTAAAGATCATTGCATCGTCTATCCTTAATAATAACGACTGTTAATAATTTAAAGTTTCCATATGTTTTTATACGTATTCGTCCGTTTTTATACGTTTTATCCGTTTTTTTTTTACTGTTTTTATACGTTTTCGCCTGTTTTTCTTACGTTTTTGTACGTTTTCATCCGTTTTTATACGTTTCCATACGTTTTTATACATTTTCACCTGTTTTCTTACATATTCATACGCTTTTCTACGTTTTTATCCGTTTTCTTCTTTTTTAGGTTTTTTACTCTGTTTTCATACGTTGTTGTATGTTTTCGTCCGTTTTTCTTAAGTTGTCATCTGTTTTTATACGTTTTCTTCCGTTTTTCTGAAGTCTTCATACGTTTTTGTCCTTTTTATACGTTTTCGTCCCTTTTCATACGTTTTATCCATTATTTTTACGTTTTTATTCGTTTTCTAGCGTTTTAATCCATTTTTATACGTTTTCTTCTACTTTTATACGTTTTCGTCCGTTTTTAAATGTATCCATATGTTTTTATACATTTTCGTCCATTTTATATGTTTTCGTCCATTTTTATATATTTTCATCCGTTTTTCTTATGTTTTTATCAGTTTTTATACGTCTTCATTGGTTTTTATACATTTCTATACGGTTTTGTACATTTTTTTCCTCATTTTCTTATATTTTCATACGTTTTTGTACGTTTTCATATGGATAAAAATATATGAAACGTACAAAAAACTATGAAAATGTAAGAAAATGGGCAAAAACGTATATAAACGGACTAAAAAGTATAAAAATGGACGAAAACGTATAAAATGGACGAAAATGTATAAAAACATGTGTCAACTTTCGAAAAACGGAAGAAAACGTATGAAAGCATATAGAAATTGATAAAAACGTATGACAACTTAATAAAAACGGTTGAAAACATATAAAAATGGATAAAGACGTATGAAAATGGATGAAGACATACAAAAACAGACGAAAACGGACAAAACATACAAAAAAGTAGAAAATGTAAGCAATCAGGCGAAAAAGTATAATAATGTATGAAAACGTATGAAAACATATTAAAACGTAAGAAAATGGACGAAAACGTATAAAATCATATGAAAATGGATAAAACGTAAGAAAACGTATAAAAACGGATGAAAATGTATGAAAACAATCTTAAATCTTTAAATTATAAACAGCCGTTATTATTAAGGATAGACGATGCAACGATCTTTAACCAAAGGGGCTAACGTGTAAATGATAACGGAACTCACTTAACAACAGTTAAACTAAAGGACTGGTGGTGTTATTTGTTTCCCAAATTAAGGACGACCAATGCAACTCCAAACATCGAGAGATGAAAATTGCAATTTTAGACATACCATAGAGATCATCCATGTAATTTACTCAAATGAAAATTCATAAATGCTTAGAACTATACTATATAACATTTGTTGGGGCCCATTTTTGTGGCTGACCCGTTTCATGCAAGCCCATATTAAAAGTTGGTAGTATATACAGTTATCTGTGAGGGGATACATAGTTAAACGCACAGTGAAATTATTATTTTAATTCATTTGTGGTTGTCCGAGCTACATATGTTACAGTGGTACCATTATTTTTTGTGTCCACATCTTTATTTCTGAATGGTTTATATGATTTTAGATTAGGTGGATCAATTATTTTTGGATAATGAAGCTCCAGCTTGGTTATTGTGTGAAAAAACTCTTTTGAAGAATTGATAGCAGGTCTCGGATTTTTTTTCTGTTTGTTGTGTGGTGTGTTTGTTAACACTGTGTTCTCGAGTTATTTCATTAAAGAAAAGGGAAGGAAATGGAAGTAAAACACTTTCCTCCCATATGTTAGGAATACGTTTATTCATATGAAGACTCGGTCACCCTGAGTGTAGTTTAGCATATTGTAGCTCGTAGTATTTATCATATTAGTTAGAATATAGTTTAGTATTAGTTAGTATTTCTGGAGTCGGGTCGGGTCTTTTACCCACTGTCAGCTCGCTCCACAGCCCGTTTCAGGGGGCGTTTGTATGTAAGTATAAATACCCCTTCCCTAGCTTGGAAGGGGTTGGACCTTTCATTTTCAATCTAATACATTACAATTTTTCTCTCAAAGGCTCCCAACTTCATCTCTTTCTCTCTCTAACTTCTCACTAGAAAACTACTCATTTAATCATCCTAAACATCATTCCATACATGTTCTTTCATTAGAGTATATTACAATTGGTGTCAAGAGCCATGGTTTCATCCTAGGGATTGTATACTCACGGATTTGTTGTATGGTTTCGTGGTTTTAGTTTGGTTCGAATGGTTTTGTGGTTCTCCCTCATAGTTTGATCTCGTTAGATGTTATTCTTGACATTTTTCTTGTACTTTCTTGATTAGTTGAGTTATATGTTCTTTGGATTGACTTTGCAAAGGTTGATTCATTCATTTGTTACGAGAAAAGTGAAATTCATGTAGTGTTTCATCCTACCGAGTTGATCATTCTTGGTAGAGGGTTGGCAGGATTTTTCTAGCGAGTTGGGGTAGCGTGTTGGAGTTTTGCTATTTTGGGACATAAAGCCAAAACGCTGGAACGTGACATTTCTGTCTTATTATTCCAGCGAGTTGATTAATCTTAGCGAGTTGACCACACTAGCGAGTTGCTTTGGTGTGTAGCGAGTTGACTGTGACACCCCGAAAACCGGATCAGCGGAAGCCTACAAGTCTTGGGGTGTTACTCGATTGTTATCATAACAAAGGGTACAAAGAGTGGTTTTTATATAAACCGTTTTGGAGAAAAATTTCATAATTGAAAATATTCAATTTACATCAATTGAAAGAGTGCGGAAGCTATAGTTCAAAAGTAGATTTAAAAACAAGGAGTACAATGAATGGTTTTACATAAACCATTTTAGAATAAAACTTTATAATTAAAAACACTCATTTTGCAATAGTTAAAATAGTGCGGAAGCTGTAATTCAAAATTTACTTAAAATAAGTCCCAACGGTTTTCGGAGTCTTCTATGACCAAGCCATGCCCTTCGCCAAGCTCCTCCAAATAAAATATGTAGCAGCAAGATCTAACACCTGAGATAAACATGCTAAAAGTCAACACAAAGGTTAAGTGAATCCATAGGTTTAAATAATAAAGCTGAGCACAAGGTTTTAATCATAGGATATAAGCAACAAATGCAAATACCGGGTAAATCAATGTAACACCCAATATGTAGAGGCATCCCTGTGCATACATACGGTTGATGATGCTAAGCTCATGACACGTAAAATGTTAACCAAACCAATCGACAGTAACGCTGTACTGACATAAACAATAACTGCGGAATTTCATAATATAAAGTGCCCCCAAGGCCGGGCACTTGCCAATACCTGGCAAAACGACAAATAGTACACCCGCATGTCAAGCCCTTGACAACTACGAGTGGGATGGTCACTCCTATAGGTCTATAAACTAAGTTCGCGCTCACCCGCAAGTGACTAATGGCTCATGATCGGAGGGTCTTTCAGGCAAGACAAGCTACTTAGCACATCGTCAGGAAATATATCATTCAAGAAAAGCATTCCAAAAATATTTGTGCTCTCCTACATAGCAAGTTGACAGAACTAGAGATTTGATCCTACATAGCAAGTTGACTCCATCCAGTGTGTTGAGCTATTTCCAGCGAGTTGACTATACTAGCGAGTTGTTCCAGTGTGTAGCGAGTTAATCAAATTCAGAGGGTTGACAGTGTCAGCGGTTTGAGCAGACTAGCGAGTTGTTTTGTTCAGCGAGTTGGCATTGTCAGAGGGTTGATACGATTTAGTGTGTTGATCTCTTTTAGCGAGTTGAACTGTTTTGTGGTGAGTTGATCTATTTCAGTGACTTGGTGTGTCTAGCGAGTTGAGGGCTTAGCGAGTTGTGTTATTCTTAGTGAATTGGTTCTGTTACATTAGTGAAAATTGTGCGCTGTTGCGACTTAAGTTGTTACCACTATTTCTACAGTAACTTGACGTTGTGAGGCTAATCTTACGACTTGACTTGTTATTTTAATAGTAACTTGACGTTGTGAGATTAATCTTACGATTTGACTTGTTTTCTGTGGAGCGGTTGTAATTTGACTTGTTGCAACAAAACACGAAATACACTTGTGTTTACAACTTGGTACTAGGACTTACTCACTTTCCACAGTATGGCAAGCACTTCTTATGATGACATTCAGGCTGCAGGGTCGGATACTCATCCTCCAATGCTAGACAGGACCGACTATGAATCATGGGCACAAAGGATTCATCTCTACTATTTAGGAAAGGAAAACGAGGTTAACATTTTGAAATCCATCGATGAAGGACCCTTTCAAATGGAAGTCACTAGAGACACGATTGCTGCTACTGACGACCAACCTGCTGTAGTTGGCCCTAACAGACCTCGCACCTACGATGAGTTATCTGAGGAAGAAAAGAAACACTATGATGCCGAAATCAGAGCATCGAACATTGTCATTCAAGGGCTTCCTAAAGATGTCTACAAACTTATCAACTACAACACATAAGCCAAAGCAGATTGGGATAATGTAAAAATGCTTCTTGCAGGGTCTAAGTTAACCAAAGAAGATCGTGAGTCTCAGCTATATGATGAATTTGAGCACTTCAAAATGAATCCAGGTGAAAGCATCACAGACTATTATGTCAGATTTCACAAGCTGGTCAATGATATGAGAATCATCAAGATGACAATGCCCAACATTCAGCTTAACTCCGAATTCGTGAACAACATGGCACCTGAATGGGATAGGTTTGTTACAGCTGTTAAACTCAACAAAGGTCTTAGGGACACCAATCATGAACAACTTTATGCATATCTGCAACAACCTGAGAAGTATGCTGCTTATGATCGGTTAATGCGAGAAAAACTCAATCCTTCAACTACAAATGACTCTCTTGCTTTCGTCTCAAATGTTTAGCAGCTTAATCAATCATCAATTGATCCACCTCAACCACAACATCCTTCATCCAGGTCCACTAATCAAGCATCAACTCCTTCACCATCTGCCTTAAACACCCATCTGGACTCTGGGTATTCCCACACTGACATGATGATTGATAATCTTTCCAACCAAGTTTCTTTGTTGGTTCAACAGTTCAGGGCAGCTCTTCCATCTACTAATAACCAACTTCGAACCTCATCCAATCCTCGTAATCAGGCTGTCATAGAGGATGGAAGAGTTGTGGGGCAAAATGTGCAAGGAAGACAGAATTTGAATCAAAGAAATGTTGGTATTGGGAATGGGAACTATAGAGTCGGTAATGCTCTTCAAGGTCAAGCCAGGAAACCTAAATGCTACAACTGTGGAGGAATGGGTCACATAGCTAGGAATTGCACTTAACCAAAGCGTCCACAAAACTCAGAATACTTCAAAGACAAGATGCTGCTAATGCAGGCACAAGAAAATGGGACTGTTTTGGATGAGGAAGCCTTACTCTTTCTGGCTGGTGATGACGGGAATACATTTGATGATGATGTAGATGATCAACCGGTTCAAGACTTAGCATTCAATGACCCGAATATCTTCCAAGTTGAAGACTGTGATGCATTTGACTCTGATGTTGATGACGAACCCACTGCTCAAACCATCTTCATGGCTAATCTGTCTGCAGCTATTTCCTCTCCACAACAGTCTGGATCTTCCATCACATCTGCCATCTCTGAGGTACCAACTTCACTTAATCAAAATGACTCTACCAATCCACAGAGGGTGTGTGAATTTGTACAACTCAAGGATATTGACAACACAAATACCATTGACATGGGAAATACCAATATTATCACATATGAAAGGTATTTGAATGTCAATGGACTGCCGGTTGTACCAAGTGATGCACCTTCTGTTGATCTTCGTGAACATGAGCTGTATTAGCACACTATATACAACCCTGATGATTCCTTGACCACTAGATTTAACATCCTTAAGGATTAGGTGTCTATATACGAAAAGCAGGCTAAATTTGAGCTTAATGAACGTGAGCAGAAAATGGAATGGTAAATGCATGCTTACGTAACTAAAAATAATTCCAAACAAGAAACATTGAAAAGGGAGTTAATGTCTTTAAAAAAAACAATTGGATCAAACTGTTAAACAAAAATAGGAAATTCAAAGGGGGTTAACCTCGCTTAAACACAATTATAAAGACAAAGAAACAAAACTTTTAAATGATTTTTCTAATCTTAAAATGTTGAGAAATAAACTGGAAGAAAAGTTGTACACGCAAGGCCAAACCATCCAATCTGCTCAAATGATGCAGAACCATAGGAAATTAAGAGATGAGTTTAGTGAACAGGATGCCTCTAAACCTAAGGTCAACTTCCTTAGAAATGGTATAGGTGCTCAACCCGCATTATATGATGCAAACATTATGTTTGAGCCTGACCATGCCCCTCCTGATGTGAGATCCTATGACGAGATTGATGAAATAGAAGATAGAACTAGAGAAAAACTAGCTGAGCAATTAAAGGATCCCGTGTGTATTGCTAATAATATTGTCTTTCACTATGATTATACTGATGATAATCATTCAGCTATTTTTGTCCCTCAAAAGAAAATCCTTCCTGAGAAAGTTTTTTGGAATATTAACATTGAGAAAATGAAAGCTGAAAGACTTGTGGGTAACACACGAACTATTTTTAGGATTGCTGACCCAACCATTTATCCTCTGAACACGCCCATGCACCTTGTACCATTTACTCTTCCCACACAATGTAATACTCTTATTGGATTATATGTACTAGGTCAAATGTTTAATGATTTTGAGAAAACATGTAAAAAGAGAATTACACCAACTGGTATTACTGAAGGGGAAAGGGGATTCGAACAAACAAAACGGTGTTACCTAACTGAAGTCATGCCATTTTTCAATCTTCTTAAAGAACACTTTGAGGGCCCTAAAAAGACAATAAATGATGATGTAACTGATATGAAAAAGATCTTCAAAGATGTGGCAAATGAGGGTAAACAATTGGCAATTGATCTTAAATATAGTGAAATTGACAGGAAAAACATTCTTATTATGAATGAAAACTTGATTGCTAATTGCATTGCTCAAGATGTTTTCTACACTGTCACCGACTCTGCATTATCTGCTCGAAAATTTCATGAAATGTCGGTTACGTTGAATGTATTTTAGAATCGTGTGATTGAGCTTGAGGGGGAGAATTTGAAATTACATAATAAAATTCAAAACGACGACCATGATAACATGGTCATGCATTTCTCAAAACTAGAAGTTGATAATCTTAATTTACAACTACAATATCAACATCTAGAAGAAAGAATAAAAATCTCAAATGCCAAGACATCTTCGGATGCTCCTGAATTTGACACATGTTTTGAATTATCCAAAAAGGATGAAGTAATACAAGCTCACTCAAACACGATTCGGAAATTGAGGGCCCAAATTGCACAATTAAAGTCTAACATTGGCAATGTAACCAATACCAATCACCAAATGTCACTAGATTTTCAAAACTTTCAGAAACAAGACATCATTAATGTATTACAACATGAAAATGAGTGGCTTCGTGCTGAAATGTCAAACGCTAAACAACGTTACAAAGAGTTATTTGAGTATATTAAAATAACACATGACCAAAACAATGAAAGAGTCACTTCTTTGTTAAACGAAATTGAGAATCTAAAGACCATGGTGAAAAGTAAAATGCCCGTCGTTTCATGTGACCATGCGATTTCCAATGTTCATGCTTGTAAGAAATATGCGTGCGATGCTTTGAATGTTTCTATTCCCCTTAGGAACAATAAGTTAGTTCATAGCAACTATCTTAGATACCTTAAGGATTTCCTGGTCATACTTAGAGAAACCATTGAAGATGATAGGATACCTAAACCACTGGATGATGTTATTGTTGGTGCATGCTTCCTCACTAATAGAGCCCAGGAATTATTAGAATACGCTATAGGATCATGCCCCAAGAATGATAACAAGTCAAATAGGTCGTTTGCGTCGCACTCTAACGTTGGCAACAAACATGTTACATTTGATTATCCCTAAACCATGTCACAATCCACCACCATGATCACCGGTAAACAAGTAGCAATTAAGCATACTAATTTTCCCGTCATTGCTTCTACAGGAATAAACGGTGTATCTAAAGCTAGCAAGTCACAGCTTAGGTGCAATACAAAGAATGATAGGACTTTGCCGGCTAAGAGTGGACTTATGAAGGAAGTAGAAGAATCCTCTAGGAACAATAAAGTTATGACTAATGAAAGGAATCGAGTTGAATCAAACATTTGTGTTAACAATGATGTAATTAATTCGAATTCTGGTGCTATTTGTAAGACTTGTAACGAATGTTTATTTTTTGGTAATCATGATTCTTGTGTTGTATCCTTCTTAAAATCTACTATGCAATCTCCGGTCATGAATGTTTCAAGTGCTAAAAGGGTTAGACAAGTCTGGAATAAAATAGGAAAGGTGTTCACTAATGTTGGTTATCAATGGAGGCCTATTGGAAGGAAATTCACCCTAGGAGAAAAGTGCCCATTGACTAGGATCACTAACTCCAAAGTTGTGCCAATTAAGAAATAGAGACCTACTAGTAGAAGGTTCCCAGTAGAAGCACTTAGTACCACTCCTAAGTCTA
The DNA here is from genome assembly GCA_030686995.1 of Artemisia argyi. Classification (NCBI taxonomy): domain Eukaryota; kingdom Viridiplantae; phylum Streptophyta; class Magnoliopsida; order Asterales; family Asteraceae; genus Artemisia; species Artemisia argyi. The sequence continues at coordinate 29,167,009 of CM060683.1, forward strand.
GTGCATCAAACTGTAAAAATTCCAGTAGTATATCCGTGACATATGATAATCCAATATTTGTGTGTGCTAACCAAATGGACCCCAACTGTTTGTAGGGCTCCAGCTTTTTCAGTTATCCACCATTGTCTGGTTTCAAATGCAAGTCGTCCAAATCGTCCTTTGGTATTTGGACTCAGGCTACTCAAAACATATGACTGGAGATCGCTCGGGGCTCAAGAATTTCGTGGAAAAGTTCATTGGTACGGTCAGATTCGGGAACGACCATTTTGGAGCTATAATGGGTTATGGTGATTACGTCTTTGGAGACAGTGTGATATCCAGAGTATACTACGTGGAGGGACTTGGACATAATCTATTTTCTGTTGGTCAATTCTGTGACTCTGATCTTGAAGTTGCCTTCAGAAAGCACACATGTTTTGTTAGAGAATTAGATGGTGTAGATCTTCTCAAAGGGAGTCAGGGCACAAATCTTTATACCATCTCTATTGAAGACATGTTGCAGTCCTCTCCAATTTGCTTGCTTTCAAAAGCCTCTAAGAACAAATCATGGTTGTGGCATCGTCGTTTAAACCATTTGAACTTCGGTACCATCAATGAGCTCACACGTAAGGATCTCGTTCGAGGCTTGCCCAGACTTAGGTATGAAAAGGATCATCTATGCTCCGCATGTCAAACGGGCAAAAGCAAAAAGCACACCCATAAACCCAAAACTGTCAATTCCATCATGGAATTCCTACATACTCTTCACATTGATCTTTGTGGACCAATGAGGGTTCAAAGTATCAACGGAAAGAAATATGTGCTAGTTATTGTTGATGATTATTCTCGCTTCACGTGGGTAAAGTTTTTATGATCAAAAGATGAAACTCCGGAGATCATCATCAAACTCATCAGGCAATTGCAAGTTCGACTCAACAAAACAGTTAGGTTCATTTGCACTGATAATGGAACGGAGTTCATGAACAAACAACTTACTCAATTTTATGAAGGTGTCGGCATTAGTCATCAAAAGAGCATTCCACGTACTCCTCAACAAAATGGAATTGTTTAAAGGCGTAACCGCACCTTGGTTGAAGCTGCTAGGACTATGCTCATCTTCTCCAAAGCTCCTATGTTTCTTTTGGCTGAGGCAATTGCAACAGCATTTTACGCACAAAACCGATCCTTGATACATCCTCTCCACTACAAGACTCCATATGAACTGGTTCATGGTAGAAAACCAGACCTTTCGATTCTTTGAGTATTTGGTGCATTGTCCTATCCAACAAATGACAGTGAAGATCTTGGGAAACTCAAGGCCGACATTGGTTTCTTCGTTGGTTATGCTCCAGAACGAAAGGGGTACCGAATCTACAACAGACGTACCAGAGACATAATGGAAATAATCCACGTTACATTCGATGAGCTGACTGAGCAACCGGCTCCTGGACAATCAAGTTCTGGACCCGTACCTAACCTTTTATCTCCTGGACCTATAAGCTCCGGGCTTGTATAGAATCCCACTCCTGCTAGTCCTTTTGTACCTCCTACAAGTGAAGATTGGAAGAAACTGTTTGACCCAATGTTTGATGAATACTTTGAACCTCAAAACGTGGCTGCTCCAAAAGCTCCAGTCATTCCTCTACCAGCTGGTGTAGCAAATGTCCCACATGTTAATATTCGGCCGTTCACTTCGTTGTCATGGGATCCAGAAGCCCCCACCATCAGTCATTCAGTTACCACATCTAATGGTCAATCTTCATCTGTACAACGAGTAGTAGCTGTGGATAAGTCGTTTGAAGTAAATCCTTTCGCTCCACCTGATGATGAGCCGTTTGTTAACATCTTTGCTCCTGAATCCTATAATGATGCAACATCCTCAGATGAATCTAACACGGCTACCTTGTTAGGAATTAAATATCAGAAGAATCAAAGCGAGTTTTCACTGAAGGTGATTCTGCTGCTGAATCATACTGCTGCTTTATTCTGCTGCTGATGATTCTGCTGCTGAATCATACTACTGCTTGATTCTGCTGCTGCTATGACTGTGCAGCTATGACTCATAACAAACAGCTGTGTAGATAAGACCGACTTATTCAACACTTGCATAAGAAGATAATATCTTAGTTCTAGTCATCAAATTGAACACTCCAAGTGAGTTGTTTATCCTAGATACATGATGTATCTTGTATGACTAAACTAGAATAGTGATTAGTCATAAGCTAGTTATTTGTTGAGTCATGTAGTTTGTAAAAGATATTTCCTTGGACTATAAAAGGAAAATCTTAGATATGTAGATAAGTGTGAAAAAATACGAGAGATAATATCAGTGAGATAATGCCATATACAACTCTCACATACAGACAATAGAAATAACAAACATAAGATTCAAGGTCTTTGTAACCCTAGTGATAAGCTAAAAGATCACTCGTATTATCTTTGAATAATATTGAATCGTTTGGTGTTAACTATTCCATTTCCATAACAATAAACATAAATCTTCTAAGTGTGGTTAAGTAGATTCCGCATACTTAATCATATTCACACAAACATATCTCATACACAAAGAACGAAGGTTTAACCACCTTACCGTGTAATCGGTCCCTCAACAAGTGGTATCAGAGCCTACAGGTTGATATTTTTGTTTTAGAAGAAGAAGTTAGAAATGGATGTTGAGTCTATTCAAACAAATGTTGCTGCTAAGTTACCAATGCTCAAACAGAATGAGTTTGAGATGTGGAGGTTAAGAATAGAACAATATTTTCAAGTGCAAGATTATGCACTGTGGGAAATTATTGAAGATGGAGATTCTTACAAGCCTACAACCACTACATCAACAGTTGATGGTAAGGAAGTTGATAAGCTGCAAACCAAGCCACAAACTGCAGAAGACAGAATTAAGAAGAAGAATGACCTAAAGGCCAGAAGCATGCTGATGATGACCATTCCAAATGATCAACTTATAAACTTCAGCAAATTCAAAGATGCTAAGTCACTATTTGAGGCCATTATTGCAAGGTATGGTGGGAATGAAGCCACCAAGAAGACCCAGAAGACTCTTCTTAAGCAACAGTTTGAAAATTTCACATCAACCAACCATGAATCTTTAGACCATATGTTCAACAGGCTACAGAATATTGTGAGTCAACTTGCTATTCTTGGAGTTGAAATACCTCAAGAAGATTTAAACTCAAAATTTCTGAGAAGCTTACCTGAAGAATGGGCTATGCATGTTGTTGTCTGGAAGAACAAGTCAGACATTGACACCATGGATCTTATGGATCTGTATAGCAACTTTAAGATTGTTGAGCAAGATTTGAAGAAAACTGGAGGTACTAGTTCAAGCACTGGGAACATGGCATTTATGTCATCTCCTAGTAATTCAGTTCCAGTTACTAATGAAAAAGTTCATGATGGTTTAAGTGCTGCAAGTTCATCAAGCAGTACTTTTGGAATTTTGGATGAGAAAACATGTTGTGCTTTCTTCACAAGCAAACATAATGGATCCATGTTAACTCATGAAGACCTTCAAGAGATCAATGATGATGATCTGGAGGAAATGGATCTAAAATGGCAAATTTCTCTTCTTAGCATGAGAGCTAAGAAATTCTATCAAAGGACGGGGAAGAAGATCACAATTAGTAGCAATGATCCTGCTGGTTATGACAAGTCAAAGATAGAATGCTACAACTGTCACAAGATGGGACACTTCTCAAGAGAATGTAGAAGGCCAAGACAGCAAGATAGCAGAAATAGAGATGTTGGAAGAAAATCCAATACAGGGGAGATGTCTGAACCAAAAGCTATGGTAGCAATTGATTGATTAGGTTTTGATTGGAGCTTCATGGATGATGAAGAAATGGGTTCTTCACAGATGGCTCTTATGGCATTTACTGCACCTGAGGTACATGATCATAAAACCTGTTCAAATACTTGTACTGCTCTTAAAGACTTAAAAATCTTAATTAAACAGTATGATGACCAAAAGGTTCGACACGCCAAATCTGATCTAGATTGTTTCAATTATAAAAGTGGTTTAGAATCTGCAGAGAGACAAATCCTACACTATAAAAGGAATGAACTTACCTTTACTGATGCTAAAACTTTACTTGAAAATGATAATCAATTTAAAGATCAAATCATTGAGGCTTTAAAAGAAGCATTGGATAGGGTTAAGACTGAGAAAGAAAACATTCAATTGACTAAAGAGAAGCTTGAACATGCTTCTAAAAATGTAAACAAAATAATAGACAGTCAAGTGAATAATAAAGTTAAGTCAGGATTAGGATATAATGCAGCCCCACCCCCTTATAGAGGTATCCCAAAACCCCCAGGGATCGACCTAGAACATTCAGGATTGCCTGAATTTCAGCTACCTAAGTTACAATATGGAGTTCAACCAAACTCTAACATAGTAGCTGATGAGCCTAAGAAAGAAAGTAAATGTTCATGTAAAACATTACTTTTTCAGGACAAGGTGTCCTTTGTAAATAAACAGGTTATGTCTAAACCTGAAGTAGTTAAGAAAGCAAGAACAAGAGTTCCTAAGATAGTCAAACACAATACTGATAGGCCTAAGACCAATGAAAAATATGTTAGGCAACCAGTTAGATATTGTGAACAATATAGAACCACAAACAAGCCCAGAGGTAACCAAAGAAATTGGAATAACCTCAAGTCTTACCAATTAGGTGATGACTTTGCTTTTCACAATAAAGCTTGTTTCATTTGTGGTAGTTTTGACCATCTTGCAGCTTTCTGCAACCAATGGGTATCTGGGTATGATAGTAATAGAGTGAACTACAAAAGGCAAACACCTAAATCTCATTTTCACTCTAATTCTAAAAGATCAAAACCCAAAACAGTCACAAAAATGGTTTCTGCTGAAAAACCATATATGACTGTTTACCCAAAATCAACAATCAAGGGTGCAAAAACAACTTTCAAACATGCATCTAATATTGTTCAAAGGCCCATTCAAACAAAAGCAGTGGTCCAAAAACAAGTTTGGAGACCAAAGGGTACAACTACAAAGCTAGCAGTTTCTTCTGCTAAGCATACTGCTGCTAAGGGTAATAGGGCAAATGCTGTTAAGGCCTCAGCATGTTGGATTCTTAAATCCAATGTTGCATCAACAGTCCTCAAGAGATTACATTTCATTGATGCAAGAGGCAGATCCAAGTCAGTTTTGGCTTGGATCCCCAAAGAAAACTAATTCTTTTATTTTGTGCAGGGACATTCACCAACAGATCATGAAGATCAAGGATATTCAGATAGTGGGTGTTCAAGGCACATGACAGGCAACATGTCTTATCTTTCCAACTTTCAATCAATTGATGGTGGATATGTTACCTTTGGAGGAGGAATTGGTGGAAAGATTACTGGTAAAGGTACTATCAAAACCAGTAAATTAGATTTTGAAAATGTGTTTTATGTGCAAGAGCTTAAGTATAATCTCTTTAGTGTCTCACAAATGTGTGACAGAAAGAATAATGTTCTTTTTACTGAGACTGAATGTCTTGTACTTTCTCCTGATTTTAAGATGCCTGATGAAAGTCAAGTACTTCTTAAAATTCCTAGGAAGGGCAATATGTACAGTGTTGATATGAATAACATTGTTTCTAAAGATGCTTTAACTTGCCTTGTTGCAAAAGCCACATTGGATGAATCTATGTTATGGCATAGGAGACTTGGTCATATTAACTTCAAAACCATAAATAAGATTGTTAAGAATGGTTTGGTAAGAGGTTTACCTCAAAAACGTTTTGAAAATGATCAAACATGCATTGCTTGTCTTAAAGGCAAACAACACAAAGTCTCTTGTAAGTCCAATATTTTTAACTCTATCAGTCAATCATTATTTATGCTTCATATGGACTTATTTGGACCTGTTTCAATAAGTAGTATAATGCATAAGAGATTTTGTCTAGTTGTTACTGATGACTATAGTAGATTTACATGGGTATTCTTTTTAGGAACTAAGGATGAGACTTCTAGCATCCTTAAGACCTTCATTACAGAGATAGAAAACCTAGTAAGCAAAAGAGTAAAAGTCATTAGATGTGATAATGGAACAGAATTCAAAAATAGAGTTATGGATGATTTCTGCAAAGAAAAAGGTATTAAAAGAGAATTTAGTGTTGCTAGAACTCCTCAACAGAATGGAGTAGCTGAAAGAAAGAATAGAACACTAATAGAAGCTGCTAGAACTATGTTAGCTGATTCAAAGTTGCCTATAACTTTTTGGGCTGAAGCAGTCAACACTGCTTGTTATGTTCAGAACAGAGTTTTAATAGTACAGCCTCACAATAAGACATCTTATGAACTTTTTAGAGGTAGAACTCCTGCAATAGGATTTCTTAGACCTTTTGGATGTCATGTGACAATTCTGAATACCTTAGACCATTTGAGAAAATTTGATGGTAAAGCAGATGAAGGTTTCTTTGTTGGATATTCTCTCAATAGCAAAGCTTTTAGAGTATACAACATAAGAACTAAGAGAGTAGAAGAGAGTCTACATATAGAGTTCTTAGAGAACAAATCTAATGTAGAAGGTCAAGGACCAAAATGGCTATTTGATCTTGAAACTCTAACCCATTCAATGAATTATGTGCCTGTTGTTGCAGAAACTAATGATTTTTCAGGTTCACAAGCAACAGATGAGGCAAGGTTAGACAAGAAGTCACATCAAGATTATGTGATGATGCCAATATGGTCAAATACCAATGTGGAATCAACTTCAACCAATGGAGAATCTTCTTCTGGCAAAGCTAAAGAAGATGTTGAAGATGAAATCAGAGAAGGAAGAACAGAAGAACAGCAAAATATTCCTGCTGATGAGCAAAATGTTCCTGCTGATGAGCAAAATGTTCCCGCTGATGATCAAACAATTCCTGCTGATAAGCAAATTGTCTCTGCTGATAGTCCTTCAGAAGAAACAAAATCAGACTTTTCAGAAGATGAGGTGGATTTAAGCAATATTCCATCTGATTATCAAGTTCCTTCCACTCCACAAACACGAATTCACAAAGTTCACTCCCTAGAAAATGTGATTGGAGATGTACAATCTGGTGTGAAGACAAGACAACAATTGATGTCTTCAGATCAAAAAGGGATTCTTGATGCCCTTTATGCTTCAAAGCAGCATGAGTTTTCAAACTCCTGTTTGTTTGTATGTTTTCTCTCACAAGATGAACCAAAGAATATTCATAAAGCCCTAGAGAATTCAAGCTGGTTAGAGGCTATGCAAGAGGAGCTTCTTCAGTTCAAAATTCAAAAGGTATGGGTGCTAGTTGATTTACCTTATGGTGTAAGGGTAATTGGCACTAGATGGGTTTTTAGAAATAAAAGGGATGAAAGAGGCATAGTGATTAAGAATAAGGCTAGATTAGTAGCACAAGGGTACACACAAGAAGAAGGGATAGACTATGATGAGGTTTATGCTCCAGTAGCTCGAATTGAGGCAATTAGGCTTTTCTTAGCTTATGCTTCATTTATGAACTTCACAGTTTACCAAATGGATGTCAAGAGTGCATTTTTATATGGTTCAATTGAAGAAGAGGTGTATGTTACACAACCTCCAGGCTTCACTGACCCTGACCATCCAGACAAAGTGTACAAGGTAGTTAAAGCTCTATATGGCCTACATCAGGCACCAAGAGCTTGGTATGCAACACTAGCTTCCTATTTATTAGAGAATGGATTTCAAAGAGGAAAGATTGATCAGACACTTTTCATCAAACAACACAAGAAAGATCTTCTGTTAGTACAGATGTATGTGGATGACATTATCTTTGGATCTACAAGGAAGGAGATGTGTTTAGACTTTGAAAAACTTATGAAAGATAAGTTTCAGATGAGTTCTATGGGAGAACTTACATTCTTTTTGGGTCTGCAAGTTAAGCAATCATCTGAAGGCATATTTATTTGTCAAGACAAATATGTTGCAGAGATACTTAGAAAATTTCAATTTGCTGATTCAAAAATAGCAAGCACACCAATGGATCCTGAGAAGCCACTTCTTAAAGATGCAGATGGAGAAAATGTGGATGTACATACATACAGATCTATGATAGGTTCTTTGATGTATCTTACATCATCCAGACCTGATATCATGTTCTCTGTTTGTGCTTGTGCAAGATTTCAAGTAACTCCAAAGGTTTCTCATTTAACAGCAGTCAAAAGAATTTTTAGATATCTCAAAGGTCAACCAAGGTTGGGTTTATGGTATTCTAGAGAATCACCTTTTGATTTGATAGCATTCTCAGACAGTGACTATGCTGGTGCTAGCTTGGACAGAAAGTCAACAACCGGAGGATGTCAATTCCTTGGATGCAGACTTATCTCATGGCAGTGTAAGAAGCAAACAATTGTGGCAAATTCAACAACTGAAGCTGAATATGTAGCTGCTGCAAGTTGCTGTGGTCAAGTTCTATGGCTTCAAAACCAACTTCTTGATTATGGGTACAATTTCTTACATACCATTATACATATTGATAATAGTAGTACAATTTGCATTATTAAAAATCCAGTGCAACATTCTAAAACAAAACACATTGAAATAAGACATCATTTTATAAGAGATTGCAATGAGAAAAAGTTAATTCAAGTAATGAAAATTGCTTCAGATCAAAACTTTGCAGATCTTCTTACCAAAGCTTTTGATGTTGGAAGATTTCAGTACTTGGTAGCAAGTATTGGAATGCTTAATATTTAAATTTTTCAATATAATGTGTTTTTGTATATAGATTTTGTTAATGCATCTAACTTTGTTATTTAAGACTACTATTAACAATATTTGAAGTTATTCATACAGTTAGTTCTATGATTATTCTAATTCAAGACAAGTACTTTGTACTTTGTTTATTTGGTTTTAGACTAACAGTTTCAGGTATGAATGTTTGAGCTGAAAGGCTATTTCAAATGAAATCTGCTGATCAAAGCTGCTGATCATTGCTGCTGAAAGCTGATCATTGCTGCGGATCATTTCCACTGATATAATAGGTTCATGATAGAAAAGGTTTGGGACTTCAAAAATCCTTAAAACTTCTTTCTTGGAATCTGATTATGATATTTCACTTTGAATTGACAAATTAGTTGATCAGTTAATCACTGATACAACTCACTTTCTATCATTTTATACTTTTAAGTATAATGTGACTAATCTACGGATATCTGATAGAAAGAACAGCGAGCAAAAGTGAATCTAACACTTGTGTTAGAGGTAACAAATGCCACGAGCTGGAAACCCTGTAAAGAAAGCCTTTTGAATAGGTTTATCTATACACAGGCGGTTATTTATAACTGAAAACATTGGTTCTCACACAACCAGAGGTTGCTTTAAACCGGAATTTTGATTGAGTATCTGTTACACACTTAATCCTTTCAAAATGGTTGTAAGCAGTATGATTTTTCATAATAAAATCATATACATACTGCTAAGGCAAAAGTTTCTTAAAAGGATTTTCAAAAGACGACTTTAAAAACCATCAAATGATGGACCATAAGTCAAAAATGTCCATTGAATCACCTCTCATAGGAGTTAACACACCTAGAAGTGATGAGGACAGAATCTTAAACTCTTAAGGAATTGATGGCTTCATGTACAAATTGTCTGAAAATATGGAACAATGCTAAATCAGATGATGATGTTATGATTGTGAGAAAATCTTTCAAACAAGGGGAGGATATCAATATAAGATGATATTTGAATCTTAGGGGAGGAAATACAAGCCCAGTTTAAGGAAGATTAACCAAAAGAAAAGACAAGATCATACAAGATGATGACATAGAGGTTGAAAATGACAAGAACATTCTTAAATGTTGTATTCAGAAAGGATGAAGCATTTCAAAGGAGAAAGTTCTATCTAGGTCAAAAAGTTGAAAAGATTCAATTTCAGTTCACTATGTTTGTTCATTACTTGTTGAAAGATCAGAAAGCAAATAAGTTCCAGAGAAAGATAAGTTCATTCACTCAGAAGAGAAGAAAGTTCAGATCAACCAAATCTGACAATGAAGTGTTTGAAAGATCTTCACAAAGTCCTCATTTAATTCAGAAAAACATGTTTGAATGTGATTCACATGTTTAGGGGAGGATTGTTAGGAATTAAATATCAGAAGAATCAAAGCGAGTTTTCACTGAAGGTGATTCTGCTGCTGAATCATACCTCGACAACAAACCCGAAATTCGATCGCGGAGCGCTAGATCGCGAGTTGTATCGAGCACAAGTAGCAAACACGAGAGACTACAAAGAATAAACAAGAATATATGCACACGTTATACCCTCAAACACCCCTTTATTAATCAACCAATAAAGCTTACAATTTGAGGAAGAAGAATAAATAAAACTAGCATCCTCCTAAGCTTGCCTTGCACTCCAAGCTACCTAATCCTAGTTTTAGTCTACTACCTAATCTAATTACAAAAGTACACTTAAGTCCCTAATCTATATTTAAGTTTACTACTAAATATACAACAAGTGGTATTTTCCTCTGAATGACCCTCGACAACAGTTAGGGTAGTCTCCATTGGGAAGGGGTATTAAACTAGCATTGGAAAAAAACAAAAGCACCGGTAGCAGCTGTACACAAGTGTGCTACTTGACACACGATGTCACAGTAGCTATCATCACACTTGTTAGATGGATATAGTTTTATGGACAGAGCTTTGTTATGCAGTGATACAGATATGTTTAGGGGTTGTTTGTTTTAGTTTCTAATTAGTTTACATAAACGGGGTGACGGATGTACTTTTTGTGGCTAAAGAAATAAATGATAATAACGTTCTGTCTAATTGAAATGCCATAAAATTTTAATTAGCAGATGATGATGACGAAGATGAAGATTTTCTGAAGAAAAAAAAGAAATGGGAATGGTGGTCCCAGAAGACTTAAGAAGAGGTACCAATTGATTGAATCTGACTAGAAGGGTACCCGCGCAATGCGGCGGCGGGTACCAGGTGACTATGTTTGTGTCGAGCAAATGTTTTTAATTTTAAACTTTCCTTATTTAATATTATCTAAAATACTTTAAAACGTAGTGGATATATGTTTTTTAAAAGTAGAACATTTAAATTATTAATAGTGTAATGTGTGTTTAGAAGCTCAGATGAAACTGTGTTAGTTTGTGGGTTAGTTTGTAGGCTTTATATATATATATATATATATATATATATATATATATATATATATACACGAAATATGTATTAAAAGAATAAAAAGTAGTTACAGTATAGACGTTTCTTTTTTTTTTTTAATCATATTGCAGTTTATTTATTTTTTTATTTTTTATATAATTTTATTAATTGGATTAAAAGGTAGTTACATTAAAAGGTAGTTACAGTATAGACGTTTCTTTCTTCTTTTTTTTTTAAATCATATTGCAGTTTATTTATTTATTTATTTTTTATTTAATTTTATTAATTGGATTGTTATATCAGATTCATTAAATGGGCTATTGCAAGTTAATGAGGTTTATAAATATTAGTGGCTCATACAATTAAAGACAATAAAATTCATAATGTTACTTAACTCCTATTCATATGTAGTTAAGATTAGTTTGAAATCCTTCCAATTAAAGAAATGTTTTTGGTCTTATTTTTTTAAGACTTCCTTTCTAGGAATGGCCTAAATGCATTATAATGTAGTTAAGATGATGAAATGAGTGTCCAAGATGTCGATGACGAGGACACTATTCCAATTTCAACCATATGCAAGAACAAGAAGTCCCAAGCATCAGGTGAAAAGCCAAAAAAAAGAAACAATAATTGTATTAGACGAAGAGGCAAAAAGTAATGATGCTAAGAACAAGTCGGATGCTGTGAATTCCCCTGATGTTGAATTAAAAAGTAAGACTGATGTGAATATAGTGGACAGCAAAACAGAAAGGTGAGTAATATGCTGATTGTTCTGCAAAAATAGTGTAGTTGCTAACCTAACTGTTACTTTTTTGCTCTTTCGGTATTAAGCGGACATATAAAATGCATACTTCAATCCAAATTGAGAATGATCTTTTATTAATATTAATACTATAAAATCAAGATCTTTTCTATTACGCGTGTTTATGAATTTATCTATTGGTAACAGGGAAGATGATCAACCCAATATGCCGTCAGAAAGTAAATCCAAAACTAAATAAAAAAAACGAGAGTCTTCTAAAGACAAAAAGGCTACTGTCTGATAGAGGACTAACCTGAACAGAATGGGGTGAAAACTAAGAAAAAAAAAAAGGAAAGATCGGACCAAGGAGAATGATGTTGAAGCTGATGATGAAAACCTCTTGATACGTAAGTTTAAGCCGTTTTCTCTTATAACTGTTTTAAATTGTATACATTTTGGTTTCAAAGAGTGCCAGAAAGTGAATGATGGCTATACGAATTGATCACTGATTCTACAATCTTCATTTATATTTAATTATAATGCACAGGGGTGTTAGCGAGTCACTCGAGGTGCAGGCATCTCCTGAAGCTGTGCCAGAAAAGAAGAAACGAAAAAGGAAAGGGCACAGTGAAGCAAGCAATCTGGATTCTGGATGCTGGAACTAAGCAGGAGGGTGATAAACAAGCAATTGATAAGTATGATGAAATTCCAACTTCTTTCAAAGATGCTTTCTATGCGTATGAACATGTCTTTGAACAATGATTTTTTAATACTAACTGTTTTGAATATTAGATTAGCAATGAACACTCTGGAGAATGAACCAGTGACCAAATCCCCCCATATTTTCTCTAAAATACCAATGATAATGATTTCTTTTTTTGGTGATCTTTCTGCATTTTTTTTTTTTGGTCGTATGAACAGATCAAAGCAATGCCGACAATGCCTAGATGATTCTGATCAAAGAACACCAGGATATAAATAGAGAAACGGCCACATTTCGAAGATCCTTTCTTAGCATACATGACTCGAAGATCCTTTAGTGTCGTGTCATGTTCGTATCGTGTTGTATTTACGTTGGTTATTAATTGTTGAACATCGATGCATTTACTAAAACATTATAACTTCATGGTTTTTGTTACTAACACAATATAATAACTTCGTGGCTCTTTTTTTGTGGCTAACTTGCGTAGGCAAAAACCCCACGGCAACGCGCGGGCTCATACCCTCGTATCTTTACATTAATGCAACTTAATGATGCATGCCATGCTACATGCCTATATATATCTGAGAGAAATTTCAAACTGAATATCCACAAAGTGTGAAGAGTTGTGTTGCATAACCAATCAATCAGATATGGAGAAAGTTGTTATGTTCAAATTGTTATTTTCATAACATTACTAGTCATTGCCAGTGAGTCGTCTTCTTTTATTATCTAAAAACATATTTTTATTGTTTAAATGTACATGTATACTTATACTGTCTTAATCAATACTAGTTCAAGGGCCGTCTAATTGGGCGGGCTAGTTCCATGAAATAGTTTGAAATATAAAACATAATTAACTTGTTGAAATGTACATTTTTAGGTACAACCTCTTGGTTTTAGTTTGCTGTCTTTATGAAGAACAAAGGATGTAAAATATATGCTTAATTCTAGTGAAATATTTTGTTTTCACAGTGGCAGGAGAAAATGGTGAAAGCAACCCAACTCAGTCTAATTTACTCGAAAAAAACTGTTTACCAAAACTTTGTCAAAAAAAGAATTCTGGACCGATATGCCCACCTCCTCTTTGTAATTCTGAAGACTGTGTCATATTGTGGTGCAGATGAAGATGCTCATTGTGACGGAAACGTATGTTGTTGCTTTAATTAAGCAACTAATGTCGTGATTAAGCTAATTAATATGTTGTAATGATGTATGATCCTTAATATAATGTACTATGATGGTGTTTGATATAATTTAAGGAGTGTTACATGTTTAGTATTTCTGATTGTTTAAAAATATCATAGCACCTATATAATCATGAAGACACGATATAATCTTGTGCTAAAAAACTACATGCTATTTAAACAAAGAAATCTGTTCAAGTATTGTTAAAACGTACGAAATACTACAACATATGGAAAAAGCTAATTTGATGAAGAGAAAGAGTCTTTTGAATCCACATTCAGAAAAATGCCACTGGTGTTCTTACCTTTCAAAAAATTGGCGTACCAGTGTGCTGAAAGCTTAGGATATCGTGTCAAATCTTTGTCATCCAAATCAACATAGTACAAACCATAACCGGTATTATAGCCATCCAATAACTCAAATAGATCCATAAAGGACCAAACAAAGTATCCCTTCGTGTTTGATCCATTCCTGTTAACATGTCATAGACGAAAGTAAGTGTTAAGAGATAGGTGGCGGTGGTCACGTCACTCGTTTATTTATGAACGAGATTGATCTAGAATATGGTTTATCCCTAACGTTTCCAAACGGGTCAAATGATTTTTTTAGCCAATAGAGAACCAGTTTGAAAGTCGACCATTATCCAAACTGGTCAACCCAAGTGACCCACGCCCTTAACAACATGTTTCAAACGAACCTGCTTTGACCCGTTACCCAATCCCTCCTATTTTACACCTCCAGAAATAGGCATTGATCAACGAAGTTCGTAAAGTGATTGCATTTACCTCATGGATTCCAACAAAGCACCAATATAGGCATGCAAGTACTCTACCCTTGGTGTGTCCATCAATGTTCCATTACGTGGCTGTACTTGACCTGTCAAAACAGACAATACACGCTACTATAACAAAATAAATAAATAAAAAAAATTTATATATATATATATATATATATATATATATATATATATATATATATATATATATATATATATATATATATATATATATATATATATATATATATATATATATATATATTTTGAGTCACTATAGATAAATTTTTTCATTTATTCTGAGTATAGTTAAATAAGAATGCGGATATCCGGAAGACCACACAAGGGAAACAAATGCTTTTCACTTATGTGGTCCTAGCGATCCTTCGTATGAGTAGCAAGTCCTTAAAGACTATATACCATTTTCATGGATGTAGATGGGAGGGTTTCCATATACTTCTTTTAGATAGTTAAGTAGCTTCTGCATGGCCAATGGATCCACGTCGAACTGAGTTGGAGGGATTTCGCTTATATTCGCTGCATTCCAAAATAAAGAAATGCACACTTTATGTCTACATATCACAAAACTAACATGACATATAAGCATATCAGCATTGTATCATAAAATCAAGACATACATATAAGCGTTACTGCCATGTCCGCAACAACGTCCCTGATATCCATTTCAAGACTATTTGGGTTGTTCTTGACATAGAACTTGTCATAGTGGTTTATGCCAAAGAAGTCAAATGAGCCCTTGATTAACTCTGATTCAAGTTTGGTAAAACTTGGAATTCGGTTGCCTGCATTCTTTTTCATTATTTCTGGGTAGTCCCCATTCACCAAGGGATTCATAAACCTGAAACAGGGACCACAAAATGAAACTTTAAGGTCAAAGTAAGGATGATATGATTTATTTATAGAGCTCTCAACAATATGCCACCAGAAAAATAAAACTTGTTAAATTTTATGTATAGCGCATTTGATCTCTCACCAACCGAGATAAAAGTCATTAGCTCGTTGAGCGGCTTTCAGATCTTCAATTGTATTTGTATAAGGTTCGAACCAATAGGCAAAGAGATTTAGTCCAACAAAACCATGCTGCATGGCCTGCATCATCACCAATATCAGGTATGCAAAGAATTAGTGAAAGTTCCTAGAACAGAATGACAGCAAGTAATATAATTTGAGGTGCCGATTGTAACCCATTTACTCAAATAATCAGTTGATTTCGGTTTATTTATTTATTTTATTATTATTATTATTATTATTATTATTATTATTATTATTATTATTATTATTATTATTATTATTATTATTATTATTATTATTATTATTATTATTATTATTATTATTATTATTATTATTATTATTATTATTATTATTATTATTATTATTATTATTATTATTATTATTATTATTATTATTATTATTATTATTATTATTATTATTATTATTATTATTATTATTATTATTATTATTATTATTATTATTATTATTATTATTATTATTATTATTATTATTATTATTATTATTATTATTATTATTATTATTATTATTATTATTATTATTATTATTATTATTTATCAATAACAGATCAAAGGGTCAAATAAGTTTTATAGCTAAAAGCCTAAATAAGAATGGGTCGAATGGGTCAGACAAGTGAAAGTTGTCCAAAGCTTTTTATGGATGCATACAACCTCCTAAATCACTGCATTCAAAGCTTTATTTTATTGTTGCGCACTATCGGTGTTTTCATAGTTAATGTTACAGAAATATGTGCAAAATTTTATCGAAGAGTTGTTAGTGGATCAGCAGTCAACCCCACCCTTATCAAACATTCGAACCGTACTATAACATGACTTGTTTTTACTCGCCTCACTTTGACCTGTTACCCTCCCTGCCCATTTTGACACATATGAAATATAGATAATAGAGTCGCATCTCATGGAAAAGAAAATCGCTTACCTTGTATTTTTTCCGGTACAGTGTTACAGCTGATGCATGTGCCAGCAGCAAATTGTGGGCTGCAATGTATGGTTCTGAAGTAGAGTCACCTCTGGTACAATTAATAAACCCGAATGGGGATGAGCAACGTCCAGGTGGCATGAAACCCACATCATAACCACCTAAAGTAAATACATTAACTTCATTAAAAGTAGTCCAGTGCTGAACTCTATCACCAAATTCCCTGAAGCAAGCATCAGCATATGCAACAAAGTCTTTCCTGCATTTACAGATGGTAAACTGGTATAATTTTTTGACGTGCGGTTTGCGCGTCACAAGTGGTTATAGAACCATAGTTTTAGTTAGAAATGTACACTGCTTTTTTACTAAGCCATCCTCCATATTCATCTTCAAGAACTTGTGGTAGATCATCATGATGTAATGTAGCATGTGGCTGTATTCCTGCATTATCAACATTGTCAAAAACTATTTATTTTCATATCGTTGCTTCTTGACAATTATCTAAATTATATTTAACCATGTCTAATAAGCTCGTTGATGAAATTGTTGTAGTATTGTAAGCCCTTCTCATTAACGGATCCTCTTCCATCTGCAAATAATACACATAAGGAACATAGGAACAGTAACTAAGATTTTGTTATATCTGACATCTATTAAGTGAACATACTTGGGATCAGTCTCGACCAAGAGATGGAAAATCTAAATGCTTCCAAACCCGTGTCTAACATAAGTTGAATGTCTTCCTACAACATGCAAATGCAGTCAAACTCAGCATACTATTAAATTTGCAGCTGACGATTGGTAAATCAATTTCATACCATTCAACAAATTTATATCTATAATGTAAAACGTGTTGTATTATGCTAGTTTATGCTAAGCCATTATGTTAACAAAACTATCAGTTGTGGCTTGTTACAAACCTACATGGTATGTACCTTGTATTTATGGTACCCATCACATGCTACATCTCCATTTGCTCCATTGTAGTAGCCTGATATTTTGGATGCAAACAAAAGAACACTCAAGCCTTAGCGAACAGAACACGTCTAGTTATTGAATCAGATACTTTCGGAACAAATATCCCGCTTCATGAAATATGAAATTTTTATTTAAATTTGAACAATCTGGTCTTCACTTATTAAATGCATTATCCAATCTGAACTATTTATTGAATTACCTGAATGAGCAAAAGTGTCCCATATACTTAAAGTTCTTCCATCTTCTAGCACTGCTCCTTCAACCTTAATCACACATTTAGCTTCAAATAAGTACACACACTGAAACACATACTAAAAAACAATTAAAATTGGTAAGACGAAATGAACACCTGATAAGCAGAAGTTCCAGAACCAAATATGAATTCAGCTGGAAAATCATCACGTCGATATTCATCATCAACACCACCACCACATGCAGTAATGAAACCTACATTAAAAATGATAAGAAGAATATATGCATAGTCTAACATCATCTTCACCTATTGCAAGTTTGCAACTGATGAAAATAATTGTGAATATTTTTTTGTAGGATTGATATTTGTCCTGTCCACATGAAATATGTGGCAATGGATTTTTATATTGGCCATGTGCTTATATAAAAACTGAAAATATGACCACCTGTCACTTCATATCATGATTGAATAAAAATATGACATATTTTATATGAGACAAGAAAGGCTATCTTCATCATCAGTACAATCTACTTAAACTTTTACACCATGGCAAGGTTTAAAGGCCCAAAGCATACTCAATCTACTTTTCTGATTTTCCGGGCAATTTCATGTTACATTCTAACAAGAAAAGAGGTTTGATCTCCATTTGATACGTGATCTATACATTACATGCATCGACAGAATGATGAGTTATTTGTATGGTTAGAATACATGAGAGTAGTGATAACAATGTTAGAATTTGCTCAAAATCAACAGGAAGAGATGCATTTGGACTTAAGATTCTTAAATCACAAATGATCCCAATGGAAGTCCCCAAATGTCTCATTGTATTCATCTTCCGTCCTATCCATGGCATGCTACATAACTCCTTATATTCATCCGCTTTGTCACCTATCGATATCTTTCAAGTATTAAAAACTACCAATATGAAATTACATGACTTAATGACATCTTTCAAGCTAATGTGAAGAAGAGTCTTTTGACTCCGAGTTTAATACAATTGCATCCTTGGTGATACTATTTCCTTTCAAGAAACTTGTGTACCATTGTGCAGAGAGCTTAGGATATCGTGCCAAATTTGTGTCTTCCAAATCAACGTAGTACAGACCATAACCAACATTGTAGCCATTTAAAAACTCAAAGAGATCCAGGAAGGACCACACAAAATATCCCCTAGTGTTTGATCCATTCCTGTTACCATATCAGATATAAAATGAACCATAAGAAATAAAACATTGCTATGCGCCTTTCTTCGATAATCATCTGAGCAAAGGTTTTACCTTATTGCATCTAACATAGCACCAATATATGCTTGCAAGTACTCTATCCTTTTAAAGTCCATCAATGTTCCGTTACGTGGTTGTACTTGACCTATAAAACATAAATATGCCGATATCATACAAGTTTAGGATTTTAGTCGGGCAAATGACAAAAAAATGCATCGAACTTGACACTTTTTGTGATTGTGTGTAGCCAGCTATTTTTTTTTTTTTTTTTTTTTTTCTTATTGTGTGTACTAAACTTTCAAATTTCGATCATTGTGTGTATTTTGTGACTATTCTGCCATGTAAAATGACCATTTTACCCTTCGAAATTTGAAAAAATTAACGGTAAAATGGTCACAAAATACACACAATGATCGAAATTTGAAAGTTCAGTACACACAATAAGAAAAAAAATAGTTGGCTAAACACAATCACAAAAAGTGTCAAGTTCGATGTATTTTTTTGTCATTTGCCCATTTTAGTCGTATAATTAATAAATTTGTTTGATCTATATAATACCATTTTCATGGATGTAGACAAGGGGATTTCCATATTCTTCCTTTAGATAGTTAAGTAGCTTTTGCAGACCCAGTGGAGCCACTGGCAACTAAGATAGAAAATATGAATTATAAAAATAAGAATTTTGATACGACAGGAGGGTAAGAGACCTAATAAGATGAAAAGAGTAGCAATAACTAAAATTACGAACCTCGGTTGGAGTGATTAGGCTTCCATTATCTGCATTCCAGAATAATAAATGCAGACATATATCAGCACTCTTAATGTAAATCCAAAAAACTATACCTAACATCAAGGCTATAGTTTGTTTTCTTATTGAGACATAGTTGTATCATAGAAACACGACATACATATAAGCGTTGCTGCCATGTCAGCAGCAAAGTCCCTGATATCCATTTCAAGACTAGGGGGGTTGTCCTTGATCTGTAATGTGTTATAGTGGTTTATGCCAAAGAAGTCAAATGAACCCTTGATCATCTCGGATTCAAGTTTGGTAAAACTTGGTATTCGGTTTCCTGCGTTCTTCTTCATTATATCGGGGTAGTCGCCATTCACTAAGGGATTTAGAAACCTGAAGTAGGATCAGAAATAATATAAAGTAAAAAAGTAAAGTAACTCCCAATATCGTCTTCCACGGGTTATGGGTCCCAATACCATCTTCCACGGTGTATGGGGGAGGTTGAGACGTAGACAGCCTTACCCCTACCTAAGGAAGAGAGGTTGCTTCCGATTCTACCAAATGTAGAAAAGGACCTCCGGCCTTGCATATCTATCTAAATTTTATGTAGCAATTATGATCACTCACCAACCCAAATAGAAGTCATTGGCTCTTTGAGTAGCTTCGACATCTTCCAATGTATTTGTATAAGGTTCAAACCAATAGGCAAAGAGATTAATTCCAACAAAACCATCCTGCATGGGCTGCTTCATCACCAATATCGAGTATGCAATGGTGAATGTTTCTACGAGAAGGGTAAAAACTGATAGAGTGAACAAGACAGACTTTTACCTTGTATTTTTCGCGATACATTTTTACAGCTGACGCGTGTGCCAGGAGCAGATGGTGAGCTACAAGGTATGGTTCATAAGTGGAGTCACCTTTGGTACAGTTAATTATTCCAAAAGGGAAAGAACAACGAACAGGAGGTGTGTAACCCGAATCGTAACCACCTAAAGTAAATACATTAGCATCATTAAAAGTAGTCCAATGCAATACCCTATCACCAAATTCTCTGAAGCAAACGTCAGCATATGCAATATAGTCTTTCCTGCATTTACAATTTGTAAACCATACTGAACTTTTTAATGTATTATGTTAATGGAACCAAAAGTTTTAGTTAGAAATGTACACTGCGTGTTTACTAAGCCATCCTCCATATTCATCTTCAAGTATCTGCGGTAGATCAAGATGATATAGTGTAACATGTGGCTGAATTCCTACATAAACATTTTGAATTGACAGAGGTTGAAGTTTGTCAGCCTTTTTGAGGCATTGTTTGGCAAGTGACTTGTGATAACCAAACAACAGTAGCTGACTAGATAAGTGAATTAGACTTAACCATGGCTGATAAGCTTGTTGATGAAATTCATGGCTGATAAGCTTGTTGATGAAATTATTGTAGAATTGTAATCCCTTTATATTGACGGGTCCTCTTCCATCTGCAAAAAATTAGACTATACTTAGCAAGGTTGGAAGAGTTACTGAACTTTGGCAATATCCGACATAAAACAATCAAATGAACATACTTGGGATCAGTCTCGACCAAGAGATGGAAAATCTAAATGCTTCCAAACCTGTGTCTACCATAAGCTGAATGTCTTCCTGTAACATTTAGATACAGTCAAAGTCGAGTAAACTATTAAGAAATTTGCATTTATAGTACTATGTTACTAAATTAAACAGTGGCCTTGTAATGAGACATTATGAACTTAAACAGACTGCAATAAAGTGTTATAAGTTGAGCTGCTATGCTAACAGAAAGACTAGTTGTGGCTTATTGCAAACCTACGTGATATGTACCTTATATCTATGGTACCCATCACATGCAACATCTCCATTTGCTCCACTGCAGCCACCTGAGATATCAGAGTCAGAAAAACGAAACAGGCGATCTAAGAAGACATTATATTATAAAAATAGAATTCCCTAGGAATATCCAGCTATTAAATTGATACTTTTGGAACGAATGACCTCTATCGCGTTATCAGACATGCATTTTAAAATTCTTTCGCGTAGTGAAAATAACTTGTTTAAGTCTTAGACTTGAACATCGTTCGTTTTCCCTCCGGAAAAAGTACACCATAAAATAAATTTTCAAACTCTTAACATATATCAACTTTGTATAATTTGTATTTTAGTAGATTATTAAGTGGTCAGCCTAAATTCAGGACAAGCAACACGATGCAGATATTAAGCAGAAATAAACTTGGCCATTTTAGATATCACTTCTATGTACGGGTGGCAACTGGGTCAGGTTCGAGTTGGCGGGCTAGATAACCACAACCCAAACACGACTTGTTCAAATTATCATGTCAACCGTGTCAACCCAAACCCGTTTACACTTAACCAGATCACGACCTATCTAACATTCTAACTTGTGTATCTAAATGGGTTGGCGGGTTAAGCACGTTATAGGGATTCGCTGGTGGACCCGTTTAACCCATTTCTCTAGAAGGTTTAAATCAGCAAGGAAACCTGACCACCGGAACCCTTTTGGGTGCCGACTGACCCTTCCCCGAGGACATAGCCCAACGCAATGAGCACCGTTCCACTGACCTAGCAAGGAGTGTAGGATTGAACCCTGCCCCAATTTCTCCAAAAGCCCCCTTGACCAGTCAACTGAACGTTTGTGGTGAGGGAGGGATACCACTTGGCAATGTCCCAATTATATAAACATGGTGGCATGTTACACGGGTTAAACAGGTTGGCAAGTCGACCCGTTTAACCAGAATATATACGAATTTTGCTTTTAATATAGCAAACAGGTTGGCGGGTCAACAGTTTAATCCACCCCTACTCATACACGACCTGTTTAATAAACGGCTTAGATGGGTCAAAAGGTTAATGAATAGAGACCTAATTAGACCCAATCCTAACCTGTTTTCTTAACTGAAAATTATAAGCTGAACTCTTAACCAAATTACCTGAATGAGCAAAAGTGTCCCAAATACTAAAAGTCCTTCCATCTTCTAGTGCTGCTCCTTCAACCTTAAATCACACATTCACAAACACACTTATAAGCTTCAAATAAGCACTTGAAAAAGACAATGAAATGTTACCTGATAAGCAGAAGTTCCTGAACCAAAAACAAAATCAGTTGGAAAATCATCATGTCTATATTCATCAACAACACATGCAATGGAATAGTTTCTTTTTACTATTATCATAAGAAGAGTAACCAGAAGAGTGTATACAGAATTTGACATGGTCTTTTGTGACAGTTGGTGATAATGAAAATTGAAGATGACTAGTCAAAGTCATATGTTTGTCCTTATGTACCGTACTTGTTTTTGGCAATTTTTAAACTGACTCATGCAGTCGTCTCTTACTTGAAAAATAAAATACTTTCACAAAATAAATTAATAATTGCTGTTGTTTGTTTGGTGGGCTGGCTTTTGAATTTTAAAAGAAAAAATTATTGTTTGGGGTTGCACTATACAATATACACACACCCCAAATCTCCTATATACACACCCTTTTATGCATAATGGGGTTATACTGTGTGCATAACAGTGTTGTGTTGTGTTCATAACGGTTTGTATGGTGTTTTATAGGGGGTGTCGCTATAGCAACCCCCTATTGTTTGGTTGAAAATTTAGCAATTTATGATTTAGATATGTAGTTTAAATATAGGTGTTTTGCGATGAGAGAGGAGTTAGTGGGGTTTTATAAAAAGTGGTGAGACCATTGTATTCGGCTTAACACAATGGGCAAGGTCTTGCTCGGGTGTGTGGTCGGTCGACTTCGGTCGGCCTATTGTGGCACCTTAGTTGCGGGACGATTTTTTGGGTAAGTTGGTCGAGTATACGACTGAAAAAAAAAAAAAAAAAAAAAAAAAAAAAAAAAAAAAAAACTTTTACAACATAAACACCCCACTTATTTCATTCACAAATTCAAACAACAATTCTCTCAACACATTCTAACATATTTAACCCAAACACTATTATGGTTTGCCATCTCCCCCATTCAGTCAAAGAAATCCAAGCTTATATTAAAAAACAATGCGATCAAGACGATGCGAAATGCAAAGACATTTCACTGGAACGACAAGCTGTGAAACATTATGGACGTGCGTTTCACGGATACAATACAACATCAGCAACAAAATCCGTTAGAGTTATGAAAAAAAACAAGATTGTTGGTTCTTTATCACAATAGTTGAATAAGCTTGGGCTAGATGTATCAACTTCAGCTGATGCGCATAGATTTATTGAACAACAACATTATCAGTTTACGAGGTATGAAGACGATGCAGTTGATGACCATGGCTTAACTGCGAGATAACATTATGAAATTATGTGTGGCGAAGAGGCTTTGAGAGAAGTTGAAGCAGAACAAGCAAGGATTCAACAAGAGTGGGGGGAGAAACGGAGGAAAGAAGAAACAGAAATGGCGGCGTACGGATTTGAATTTGGGTATCTAAAGTCTCTATAGTATGATTCTGCATGTGGGGAGCATTCAGATTAAGCTATGTTTCTATGTATTTCGTATCATATCGTATTTTAGCTTGTATGTTATTTGAATAATTTATGTAATATTTTTATTATTAATGAATTTTAAATTTGTTATTTAAAATATTTGAATTTAAAGAAAATAAAAGAATAATAATAAATAACTTGGTCGTCGTCAGGTCGCCGGAGAGATAAAGCTGATGCGGCATGGTCGTGTCTGATCACCATTGTGTTCAGCCTTATGACTATTATCACTCCTTGTCTTCATTCTTTTGTTAAAAAACCATGGAATTGCATATGTATCTTTTTAAAAACTCAAAATTACATATATATCAACTTAAATTTATAATTACATATATATCTTATGAAAAGCTCAAAAATTGCATATATATACATCTTAAACTTATAATTTTTTATATATCATTCATAAACAATATATATGTCATATATATTCACATAACTTGTTAATATAAATTTATAAATACAGAATACATGGCAACTATAATTATAAAAAAAATGTATTTTTTTTTAAATTATTTTTTGAGAAAATTGCAAAAAAATGTCTCTTATTGCGAAAAAGGCAAATAATGTCCTCCAAAAAGAAAATCTGCAAACATTGTCCCTACACTTTCAATTTTCTGCAAAAAAAAATGTCCTTGCCGCATTACTGTTTATGCGTTTTTTTTTTTTTTTTTTTTTTTTTTTTTTTTTTGTGTGCTAACGCTCGTTAGTGTTTTCATGTTAGTGGCATGTGAAATGACTATTTTACCCTCGCTTCAAGTTAATCGCTTATGAAATGATTATTTTACCCTCGCTGCCTACTGTAAGGACAATTTTTGCAAGTTTACTATTCATTTTCTTTTTAACTTTATATCACAACTACTCTCTACCACCACACAACCATCACCACCACCCTTCATCTTCATCTCCACCACTTTCTTTTTAACTTTCCATGACTATTTTAGTAATGTTGAATGTTGTTTCTTTGCTCCTACTCCAGTGTTGTCATAGCAAGGGGATATTGGCCATTCCATTCACCAAATATATGAAGGGAGAAAAAGAAACATCAATTAATTCTCATTTGGCTATGAATGACTCAGTATCACGTTGTACGTTAATTCAAGCAATACTTTAGACACTTTGTTGGATAACTATTACAAATTTCATGTTGAATGGTTTGAAGATTTATTCGTAACGCGCAATTAAGTTTTAGTTCTACAAAACAAAACAGATGTATTAACAAGATTGCCACTTTATTTGCGGAAAATATAGTAAACCATCACCAAAAACAATTAACAACCGAAACATAATTCAGTTTTTTCTTTTTTTAATGGAAAACACCCTCCAAATTTGATAAAGATCTATCAAGAAAACCAAAATACGAAAAACAGAGTATACACAGACGATGAATAAACACATGTCAAAGTGTAAGAATAGTTCAAATCTTTTAGAAGTATACTAATTATCTTGCCCGCGCACGCGCGGTTTTTTTCTTCTTTTATTATTATTTTTTTTTCTTTGAATGATATATTTTTATTGATTAAAAAATAATTAATTTAATCTTTGTTTTGTTTGATTTATGATTTTTAATTATAGTTTTTTATTACTAAAGATAATCATTTAAAAAGTTTAATCCTATTGTTAGTTGCATATTATCTATATTTTTTGTATTTATCTTCTACTTGTAGTATATCAACAAAACGAATTTATAAATTTATAAATTAAAAAAATTATAATTAAAATATTACCTGATAAGGAAATCATTTTTTTTTAAATACGAAAGTTCTCACTTGCGTTTTTGTTTTATTATATAAAACATTATATTTGTGCATATTTAAATGTGTACATGGAAAAATTTAGAGACACAATTTGCAATTTACCCTAAAAAATGTAAGACCGGATCGGATGTTATGGTCACCAAACCCATCACATCTATGTCAACATCACATAATCATTCAACACACTATCAAACCTGCTCCTCCCCTACCCAAAAAATAAATAAATAAATAAATAAAAAATAAAAAAAATAATAAAAAAAAAAATCCTCTACTTTATACAAAATGACCAATGACTTAAATAGACCAAGAGATTTTTTTTTCGTCGCATAGACCATTTTTTCTATTCGAAAAAGAAAAAATTCAAATATAGACTTCTTGAGTGTGTGACCACTTGACTCTAGTTTTATTTTTTGCTTGACTTCACTTTTTGAGAAAAAAAAATCGCGAAGTGAAAATCAATTTTTTTTTTAATTATTTTTTATTTTTTTGTCTATTTAAACCATTAACTCTATACAAAATATCCATAACCTCACACACGTTCACAAAACCAAAAAAAACACAAAATTTTTCATATTTTTCATTAGATGATGCAGATCACCCACTGAGTGCAAACACTACACCCTTGACGCGCGAAAAGAAGTGACTGCTATGATCTTTCGTGCGTGATGGCACCACAACCGGTGGTCCCCTACTTTTTAGCAACTCAACTATGTCGTACTTCAAAAGAAGAAAAAAGAGCCAACTCAACTAGTCAACTCACACTATCCATTTTCTAATTCACAACTAATTAAATTTCCCCCAATTTTCAAAACCCTAATTTCAATCCCATCATCTTCAACAATCAATTAGAATCAAATAACAATGTCACCAAGAACCCTAACAAATCCCCGTCACGTGATCGACACGTGCACAATCCATCTCCACAACTGGAAACCCTTCGACCAATCCCAATCCCAAACCCCCTCCTCAAAACGACCTTGTTTAACCGACCGTACAACAACATTGTCAATCGAAACCCTAGACATGTCCAAAATGTCGATATTTGAAGACGAGGGGTACCGATCATCCGTTAAGTCACGTTCGCGCCGTGATCGAATGCACTGGATGGCGCGGAAGAGGCGTAGGCGCGGTTCGCGGTCCGTTTCGGCTGTTTCGGGACGGAGCTGCTCGAATGCGGTTGGGGGGACGTGTTCGGATATTGTAATGGGGACGGATTCGAGTGGGGAGATGTTTAATTGGGGTTCGGATGTTAGTGAAGTTGGCGTTGTTAGGAATTTGGATAGGGAGGCGTCGAATGGGGGGACGACCGGGTTGATGTATTGTAATTATAGTTATGTGAATAGTAATGGGAATGGGAATGTCGGGGAGGGGAATGGGAATGAGTCGGGGTACGGGAGTGAACCGGGGTATAGAGGGGATGCGGAGTTGGGGTATGGTGATGAGTTTGATGAGGAAGAGGATGATACGCGGTTGTTGTTTTGGGGTACTCGATTCGGAGGTAATTTTATGAATTGTTAATACAGCTTATTATGCAACTGCGTTTTGATAGAGCTAAGCTAATAAGTAATAAGCACTTTTAGTTTTGGAATTTTGGGTATAGGTAAAAGATTAGAGTTATCAGCTTATATATGTTGTTTCTCTTAAGCTGTTTTGATCACCTGCATTATGTTTTAATACTGCATAAGCTAATATCAAGATGACGTTTATAAGTTGTTCTAATGAGTTTTTCAAAACACCCCCGTATTGTAAATTATGTCTTAGATGCGTGTAATGTTGGGTATCTTGGTTTACGTTTATACAGTTTTAAGGCCGTGATAGCTTTTGTTTGAACTCTTAAAGTGAACCTATAGTGGCCAAAGTTTGGTCATAAACGCATAATATGAAATAATAGAATGGACTTGTGTCATTGGTCATCTGTGGTTATCCTTAACGTTAGGAAAAATGTATACGGAAACAAAGAGTTCACTCTCATAAGTTTACAATGAATTTAGGTGGTATAGTCATCAGTTGATCTGATGTGACATTCCTTGAGTTGGCTGCTCTTGAAATATTAATCAAGTAAAATATAACCACGCACTTAGAAATCAAGGGACCAAAGACAGTTTAAGCCATCAAGTCCACAACCCAATGTTTTAGAGATACCATAAAAATGAACAATTTTCTTACTTAAGATTGTGCACTTACGCCGGTAGTAGAGACATCCTTGACCAAAGGTTACCTGTATAGCATTGACAAGATATCCTACACTAACATAACAATGTCATACTGAGATGAATTTTGGTTCAAACACGCATAAAGACATACATAAATATACATACATATATGTGATCCTTCTAATGCTACCAATTCAACAAGAATGGTCATTATTTACGAATCACACGTTAACTTTCCTAATCCTACACACACAAGACTCACATTCAATATACATGCGACCATCTATAAATTTCATATCATCTGCAAACAACTAGCTACACATACAAACAAATACAGAACCCCTGAAACACTTACATTTGCAACAATCATACACATAAACATATACTAGTTTCATTATGCACTGCGATGGACCTCATTTATATTACATGGTAGTTATGCAATATATCTTTCGACTTATATGAGTTGCGCCTTTATATATGACTCACTTCAGTTAACTAGTGAACTAATTCAAAAAAAATACTTATCCCTATCCTTTCGTATAAAAGAAGTCTGGAAGTAAGGTTTAGAACACGATACGGTAACCTCAAACGACTATCAAAAAGGATTGTACAGATGAACTTAAAACAGCTATGTCTTAGAAATTGTCACATAGAAGTGCATGAACAAACATATCTACTTAAATGTGAAATTTAAGCAAATTCAAGGTAAAAACAAATGATAACAAAAGGATAATAACATTTATATATTTATAGATAATTAATAAGAGACAATAATAATGTAGTTGTGATAAAATGAGCCATTAGGAAACTAGATAAAATAAACTTACGACGGCGTGATAGCTTTTGTTTCAATAAGCGCCGTGATAGCTTTTGTTTGAACTCTTAAAGTGAACCTATAGTGGCCAAAGTTTGGTCATAAACGCATAATATGAAATAATAGAATGGACTTGTGTCATTGGTCATCTGTGGTTATCCCTGATGTTAGGAAAAATGTATACGGAAATAAAGAGTTCACTCTCATAAGTTTACAATGAATTTAGGTGGTATAGTCATCAGTTGATCTGATGTGACAATTTTTCTTATTCACGAGACTGTCTCAAATGCATTACATGGAACCCTGGCTGAAAATGACACTTCCTAATTTCAAATGACAGTTGGGTAACATTCTTTATTGTCTTATACCTTTTGTATTGTTTCATTCTCTTTGTGTCTCTAGTACAATATCATGCTAATATTGTTTTATTCTGTGGTGTCAGGTCGTACATGACTTTACCCTAGAAACTATTATAAAGTAGTCCAGAATCATTGATAAACAAACAGTAAAATCCAATATAAACAGTAATAAGATGAAACTCAAATTCTCTCTTTTTAGTTACTCTACTTTTCTATTTGGCCTCCTAGCAATTACTTTTAGGCTCTTTT
Source organism: Artemisia argyi (assembly GCA_030686995.1). NCBI lineage: Eukaryota > Viridiplantae > Streptophyta > Magnoliopsida > Asterales > Asteraceae > Artemisia > Artemisia argyi. The sequence goes on from CM060683.1 coordinate 29,196,474, forward strand.
TTTCTTTTCTTCCAGAGCTCATTCCCTCACAAGATCACCATAATTCATTATTTCACGATTAGGAATTCTGTTTTTATTATGAAATTGATTGCTTCCATTATAAAGCTCGATATCAAGAGTAATTGACTTGAGCGCTGATGTTGCATCCATAATTTTCCATTCATTTCCTTTGTCTTTGCGGGATCTAATTTCTAAAGCTGTCTCAAAATGAAAGAAAACCAAATGCAAGTGTTAATGTACATCTAGGACCGACAACGATCGTAACCCGTACTCTAAATAATGGGTCGATTTGAGTAAGTTTGGGTACTCTAAATAATGGGTCGATTTGAGTAAGTTACTGTAAGATGGAAAAACCAATCCAACCGTTGTGAAATGAAGAACGGTTGAATAATGGGTCAAGGGAAGGGATTAATGTTGAACAAGTTTTTGTGAATATACATATTGTTGTCACCATAACCACCACAAGTAGCGACCACCGGCTTTTTAGAAGTCAATTCGTTAGCCTTCTCTATAGCCTCCGTCGTATGACACCAGTAATCGCTACCATGGGGTGGGTTGGTGTAGAAGCCACCATTGGTCTCCAATGGTTAAGGGTGGGAATGACAACGATTAGAAAATGACGATTGAAAATATTTTTCCAAAAGAAAATGTTTGTTGTCATTACTCATTACCATTTACGTAATATTGTTCTTGAAAAAATTATACATGATTTAATTACATAACTTAAAAAAATATTTGCTTATTTTCTTTTGTAAACTAAGGTTACTTAAAAAGTGATGATATTAAAGCAGTTTAAAAAAATGTTTTTAATCACCGTGAACATTTAAAACAATGCCCTTTACTCATCTATAACAATGGTGTCATCTTAACTAGCCCATTCACCCAGGACAAAGATTGCATGCGTTATACAACGATGGCTATATCAAGCTGACAAAATAACTTTTAATGATTCAATAAGCGCTAGTTTGAGTGTTTGTCGCAACAACGATACGTAATTACATGATGTGTCGGGTACTTACTATTCAATTATATCAGAGTTATTCTTTCTCACTATGAAAGAGCTAGTTTGTTGACCCATTCTTCATGTCAACAAGTCTTATTATCACATGTTCGACCCAATATTCTATTTAGAATGACCCAAATCATCCGAAAATACTCTGTACAATAAGGATGGAAAATGTCCTTTACTTTATGAAATATATTTATCTGCAAAAACTTTGAAATAAAACCAAATTCATTACAAACCAATCACTAAAACAATATTCTACCATGTGAGACACATCCCACCAATCAAACAAGTCGATGTATCATAATGTTTGTCTTCACAGAATTGAGGATAAAGCTAATACATCAAAAAAAGACATAAAAATTCAACCGATAAAATGTAAAATAATGGTTGATCATCATCTTTCTGTAGAAACACAAGACTCTTAAAAGCTCAAAAATCACTGATCCTACCCTCTGGCTATGAACAATCAGCAAACTAGCTAAATGCTACGGAATCACCAACAACATCATATATGTCAAACTATACATATCAAGCATCCAAAAGTTTTCTTTTTATCGGGCATTGGTTCCTATTTGCTTGAAACCGCAAAATTTGGGCACAGTCATACGTGTCGACCTTCAGAATTATAATGAAGTTTTAAGGCGTAAACAAATATTTAGCATGATGGTCTTGCTCTTTGTTATCGATTTTGTAACATAGGGTAAAAACTTTAAATAATTTTCCTTGACTCTTGGCTTGATCACAATTATTCAAACTATTCCATTTCTTTGTGAATGTTCTTTTGTTTAACAACCTTTGTGAATGTTAACTTTTTGTTTTCTTTCATAACATTGTACTGTTGGCATGTTGGGTAACATTCTTTATTCTTTCATATATTTTGTATTGTTCATGCTCTTTGCGTTGTCTAAGTACAGTATCATGCTAATATTGGTTCTTATATCATATATGTAGTACATGATTGATTAATTTATCTCAAGAAACATGTGATCACAATATGAACTATTAATAGCACAAGACATACCATTAAAACTACATGATGTCCAGAGACGAGATCAGCATTAACGAAGAACACCGAGAGGATGAAGATCTTCTACTTATCTTCTTTTCTTAGTGATGGATTGTAATGTTTGTGTGTGTTGTAAATAGGTAGGAATAATCTCCTATTTATAAGAGAGGCCAAGCACTCATCAACTCCTAATTAGACTTTGATTATGTAATCACTACCATAATTCATTTACATAATAAACTTAGTCATTATCTCATAAACTGAATCTCCCATCAAGTTACAATATTCTAAGGAGTTTTATTATGGTAACTTGATTTAATTTAATCACGCTTTTTACTATCTTATTAAATCAACAATATTATACTATATCATACAATAAGCATTAAAATAAGATATGCCACAATATTAGATAATATCCGATATACTTAATGGGAAAAGTTCAATTAGGGACTAATATTTTCCTACATAGTGAAAGACAAATTTCAGCCACTCATTTTTTAAAAGAAAAAAAAAGTGGGAATTAATTGATATATTCAGTTAAAACCCACTAGGGCTGAGCATCGGTCTAAGACTGGACTGGACCGAGACCGAATTGGACCAAAACCACGGACTGAATGTGTTCGGTCCCGTCCGGGTTGGTCCGGTCGAAGAAGGCATTATTGGTCGGTTTGTACGTAAGACCGGACCGAACCGGACCGAGACCGAAATAAGGAAAAAGTTGGGACCGAGACAAGACCACTGGTCCTTCGGTTCGGTCGGTTTTCGGTCGGTCCGGTCGGTTTTGGGGTCTGCGATGCTCAGCCCTAAAACCCACTTCAACTCCTCTTTTTCTAAAATTACATATCTCAAAAACCGTAAATCGTTAACCTACATAAATTACACGATAAGAACCAATATTAGCTAAAACTAAGTTGTTCAAATGAGTTTTCAAGTACCCCCGTAGGGCAAATTATATCTAAGATGCGTCATGCGTGTAATGTTAGGTATCTTTGTTTACTTATATACAGTACACTTTGAGGCGAGTGATAAGTTTGTTTTAACTTTTAAAGTGAGTCTATGCTGACAAAAGTTATGTTCTTATGATTGATTATGTTACTTTTAGAATTGCTTATATAGCTTATTATCTTATTGCATTTTGATATAGATTACAAGGTGATAGGCACTTTAGAGTATTTAGATATAGCTAATTTTCTTAGGCTTATAAACTTATTTAAGATGTTACGTTAAGGTGTTTTGGATCATCTCCATCGTGTTTTGATAATGCTTAAGCCAATACGTAATTCATATAATCATGCATAAGCTGTTTAAATGAGCTTTTTTAGACACCCCCGTAGTAGAATTTTTATTGGAGAATACGTGTAATGTTGGGTATCTTGGTTTACGTTTATACAATTTTAAAGGCGTGATTACTTTTGTTTTAACTCTTAAAGTGAGCCTATGGTGGCCAACGTTCGGTCATAAACGCATAATATGAAAGAAAAGAATGGACTTGTGTCATTAGTCATGTGGTTATCCTTATTAGGAAAAATGTATACGGAAATAAAGAGTTCATAGTCACAAGTTTACAATGAATTTAGGTGTTACAGTCAACAGTTGATCTGATGTGACAAATTATTTCTTATTCATGAGACTGTTTTTAGTGCATTACATGGAACCCTAGCTGAAAATATATTTGTAACCAATAATAACCTAGCTACAATTGGGTCGGGCTCTAAACAAATAAAACTCCTACCTGACAATTACATATCTTTTGAAAGTCTACTTAAGGTTGTGATACCTAGTAGTGTCTCGTACTCTCGTTGGGTCAAAATTCTATACAGGTTTCCGACAATTTCAAGCTCAGTTAACACGTATAATAGTTTAGAACAGTAGAAGCATTGAAATTCATGCTATAAAAAAATTGGTTTTTTAATCTACTTGGCCGGGTTCCTGGTTCACGGTGCAACTGGCATAACCCGCCCAAAAGCGGTTTCCGGTAACCAAACCGGTCAAACATTGGTTGCAACAGTTTTGTAACCTTAAATCTTGCTGTACAAGTGTAATTCTAAGGACTATCTTTATATCTCTAGATTTAACTTTCTAAGATATGAACTTTATCATTAGAAACAGGAATTGTTGAAGTGGAAATGAGAAGTAGCTTAACTGACACGCAATGTGAAAATCTTGCTGTCCAAGTGTAATCTTAAGATCAACAAAGGATATTTTCATTTCACACCACACAAGCTGATACTAATTCCATATATATGCATAGAATACTTCCCTGAAAGAATATGTATTTTACTTCCGGCGAATACCATCAACATATATTGGCAAAGGCACGGAAGATTCGTGATTATTGTTTTGAATGATATCATGAACATTCAGAAAACAGAACTTCTTGTAAAATATACTGGTTACGCTTGTAGTCATACATGTTTTTATACTTGATTCGATTCAATGTATGTGTCTTGAATTGTATAAGAGCGTAGGTTGGAAAAGCCCTAGATTAGCACAAATCGAACATGTAAAACACAATCAGTTATAAACTTACCTGTATGCAATTAGAATTTTGCTCAGATTCTTAAAGCTATTAAGTAAGAATTTTTATCTCATGCAAGTATATAATGGTTTGCATTAATTGTCTTTGTATCAGATGCACAAAATATGGAGATAATAGGTGAGAATACATTGCAAAAAGCTCATCACAGATGCCGACGCAAGAAACATGAGCTTAGAATGGTCGATGCAGTTTAAGGACACAAGCTTTTTGTCTTTGCAAATAAAGGATTACTTTTAACATATATCAGATGTCAGTTGTCTCATGTTATCCATGCTGAACTCTTATTAACATGTGTGAAGCGGTTCCTGGTATCCTCCCAAGTACACATTTTAGTCCAGTTTTGTGTGTATGTAACCTAATCTTGCTCACAATAGTTGATTGGACTGCTTGGTTAAGGCTTGGTGATTTTGTATTTTTTGTTTAAGAGGGATTTCAGGTCAGCGGACATTCCTATTTATTTGTACATTCAGATGTTCATTATTCTGATTTTGTTGTATTTGTAAGAGGTAGATAGATATACTTGCCTTGCGTTCACTAGTTATAAAATAATTTTGGGAGTCTGTATAAACGGTGTGAGAACAGTAATTGGTAAAATGAAACTGGGTGTGTATTGAATTCAGATACTTTTGAATAACTTCCATGATTCTATCCACTAGTAAGTAGTAACTTTTTTTTTTTTTTTTTTTTCGTCGTCGTCATACCATTTGTATTGTTGGGTAACAATCTTTGTTATTTCATATCTTTTGTTTTGCTTCACGCTTTTGTGTTGTCTGGTTCAAAATCATGCTAACTTTAAACATTTAGGGGATTGAGAGAATAACATGTCAAGTTATGTTGATGGGAATTAAGGTGGTTGTCATGTTATGCATTTTTTTGCCATGTGATAGTTCATGTTAGCATTAACAAAACATTATATTATATAGGTTCGGGTCAATCCGAATATTTTACATTGTAAAAGTGTTAGTTGAGCCGGGTTAGTCGGGTTCGGGTCAATTCGAGTCGGGTCAATTAGGGTTGTGGATAATAAAAACATACCCGAACCCGACCTTGTTTAGAACTCGGGTCAATTCGGGTTGACCCGATTGACTCGTGTTGGGAGAAATCCAACAAACCGGTTTCTAGAGCGGAACCACGAATCAAGAACTACTCTAACAAGACCTCGACAAAGGGTTATGATCCCTTAATGCCGAGTGGCACCAACACACATACGAGATATTTACACTCAAACGTTTATTAAACGTGAGCAAGAAAAGAAGGTACAAATAAAACCTCACCCTCTCATCCCTATTTATAGATAATGAGGGGAGAAACCTAATCGTTGGTAAATAAGGAATCTACAATTGAGGAGATTATGAACTTTCATAATACATGACTAACTTCCTTAAGTTTGAGCTAAACTCCAATTAGACCCCCTAAACTTTTATCCTAACTATTACACATTAATATTCTAACAATTTCCACCTTAGTGGTAATAGTTAGCCTTCTCCGATACGCAGCCGCTTCAACCAGTGCTGGAACCTCGGACCAGGGACCGCTTTCGTCAAGGCACCAATAGCAATATCCGCTACTAAACTTAGCTCAAATCCTGACTATGTAGAGAGTCCCTTTAGCCATGTATCCTCCTTCAATTCTCCAGCAGGTGTCATATACTCCACTTCAGTTGTTAACAAAGCCATCATGTGCCTCAACATAGCTTCCCAGCTCACCGCACATTCCTGTATCATAAACCGGTACATTGTGATTGATCTACCCATGACAGTGATCGATCTACCCACGATGTAGTCAAAATCCACAAAAGCATGTACTCCGTCTGTAATCCACGATCAAACCTATCCAACATTCCCACATCCGCAGATGCTATGTCAGGTCTCGTGCAGACCACTTGATACTTATGACTTCCAACTGCATATATACATGACCCCTTACTCTTCTTTTCTTCATCACGATTCCCTGACAGACTACCATCTAACGACAGCGTAGAGTGTCCCCCCAACAATATCCGAACCGATATCCTGTTGGAAAACCTGAATCGTGACACCCTCAGAGTATTACCACTCTGAGTCCCGAAGATCTCCATACCAAGTATATTTTCCTTTGCTTCTTCCAACAAACCCTTAGTAACCAAGATCTCAGACTTACTTTCGTAAGTAAACCCCATATAATCTATATAGAGGAATAGATATATGAACAAACCTGGTGCATACTTCCAGTAATATATGAAGTTGTCATCACTGCTTCGTCAGAAACTTTTGCTGAGCATACACTTACCAGACCGAGTATCCATATCTTCTTTCATTATAGCCAACCACTTGGAAATTACCTCATAAGCAACTGCATCCCTGAAAGTCAATGACTCATGTGCATCTTCTTTTATTACTTTAGCAACTCCTGAAGCATCCATATAATTGTCACCTTTATACCTTTCAACAACATTACCCTCTGCACCCTCTTGACCTGGTACTCCGGTTTTCATAATGTCGCACCAAGGTTTACCTGCTTATTTACCAAGCAATCCGTGTTTTAACCTCCAACTTTTTTTGAGCCACTACAACATGATCGTTACTTTCCTGAATTACCCCAGCTTCACGATTTCCTGAGCTCCCTGCAGTTCCACCTCAAACCAAACACGCTTTTGAACATGTACTCCATGGACCCTTGTTTTAACACCAAGTTGCTTGAACCCAACTTGTTTTGAACCTCCATGTCTTTGTACAATATTCCCATCGAGCTTTTCGATGTTTAACCTAGTATTCATACTAGCCATTCTTCTTTAACCTTGCTACAAACCTTGTCAAGTTGCTTTTTAACCAACTTTACCAACAAGTCTCACAAGTCGTGTGCCAAAAACCGCTTTCTTGTAATAATAGATCTACTAACCTTTAGAAAAACCCTAAAGCTTCGATCTTTCCACCTCAAGTCTACAATCTTGATATACCTTATACTCCAAGTAATCACTTTTCTTGAATCCCAAGACAAAGCTAAACCTTACTTGTCTTCCAAGAACCACCAAGACCTTGAATTCTAAGAAACCAAAAACTTGAAGTTGAAAACTTCTTGCAAAACCTTGTCACCTTTGAAGCTCAAAACCGAAACTCCAAGAACCTTGTGACAAAAGAAAACGATTTCCTATAACCCTAGGATAAATCGATCCACCTCCTTGCAAGACAACTTCAAGAACCTTGTTGCCCAAGTAATCTTGACTCGTAACCTAGAAACCTCTAACCTTGTAATCTACACAACGATAGCCAAACAATAACTGAAAACGACAAAGAACACAATCACCATATCAGAAAATTCGACAGTGAATATCTCCTTCTTGGAAGCTCCGATGCAAGATCCCTCCGGTGAGATCCTAGATCTATGTGTCTTCAACCTATGGTTCGAATTTCGTATAAATCCAACGGTTAACGAAGGCGCAACGTCAATTCTACCATGACTACGCAGTAATCGATGAACCAAACCCGGTTCACTCGTTTCTCATGTTTGGCTCTATCCACGTTGCGTGATTCGTTCTTCTCGAACCTGTCTCTGATACCAATTGTTGGGAGAAATCCAACAAACCGGTTTCTAGAGTGGAACCACGAATCAAGAACTACTCCAACAAGACCTCGACAAAGGGTTATGATCCCTTAATGCCGAGTGGCACCAACACACACACACGAGATATTTACACTCAAACGTTTACTAAATGTGAGCAAGAAAAGAAGGTACAAATAAAACCTCACCCCCTCATCCCTATTTATAGATAATGAGGGGGGAGAAACCTAATCCTTGGTAAACAATGAATCTACAATTGAGGAGGTTATGAACTTTCATAATACATGACTAACCTCATTAATTTTGAGCTAAACTACAATTAGACCCCCTAAACTCTTGTCCTAACTATTACACACTAATATTTTAACAACCCGAATATAAAATTTGACCCGATTGATCCGACCCGAAAAGCCATATTCGGGTTCGGGTCGGGTCGGCTTTTATAACACCCCTAGTTGCAACCCAAAGTTACTTACAAAGACGGTGCCCGGACTTTCAAAAAGTTAAATATAAAACCCGCAATTTCGCCAAACTACATGGACAATTTTTTCAATTAACTCGATTTTCTATAAATATAAATACAAATAAATATAAGACAAAAATACACCGTTGGTCCCTAAACTTTCCACGAAACATCACAGGGCACCTTAACTTTTGAAAAACATCGTGTGGCGTCCAAAACTTGGGATTTTGAGGCCGATTGCGTCCCTCAGCCCGTAATAGGAACAACAACGTATTTTGGTGAGTGCAAAATTGTCATTCACTTTAGCGATCTAGTTTCTAGCCGTTGTACATTGTCCCGGTTCCCTATATTACTGTGAGTCAAAATTATATTGTCACTCATGATCCTTTAATCTTCCCGCAAAGCCTTTCCTCCTTCAACATGGTGCGCTACTGGTGTGGTAAGCAAGCTATAACACGCACTTCGTGGACATTGGCCAACCCAGGGCGTCGATTCTATGCTTGTACTGATGAAGTAAATGCGTTTTAAGATGGATTGTCTTACCTTGCTTTCGCAAGTAGCAAAGTACATTGTAACAATGGTGGTTCATTAACGAAATGTCATATTAATAATTAGGGGTCTTCTTGTCGGTGGATAAGATGGTATGATCCTGAAATGTGTGCACGTTTAAGAATGATCATACCAGGCCTTTTGAGGGGGGAGAAATGAGCTCCAGGAAAGATTAGAAGTTGCTCAAGGTGATGTGTGGAAGTGGAAGATTTACCTGGTGCTCAGTTGGATATTGTTCTTGATTGTTTATGCACTTGGTTAACTTTTTAGCTTTAAAGTATGATGGCCGTGTTTTGTGTTTTGAGGAAAATGTAATTACTTGTTAGGCCACCTTGGTAGTGTTAGAACCTTTACCAAAACTATTTTGTACTAGCATGTTTTATTTTAGATTGTATTGAATGGTAGTAACATTGTCTCCAACATGGATATGAAGTTTGGTTCTTTTTCTGAGTTTACGTTATGGGTATATATGCAGATGCATAGAAATTTGGTTATAATTGACTTTGAATAGTCAACATTCTTTTGAAGTTTTAGTTTTGGTTAGTTTTGCCTGCATCAATTTGCAGTAGCATATTATGCAGTCATACAGTTAGATATAACATACGTTGCACACAACATACATATTTTGGACACAATTACAATTCAGAAACATAACATGGTTCTGTAGATAACGCAATTGGATATAATTCCAAATGCATAAAATTTCATACTTTTCGAAGCATGATAATCAGAGTACATAACTTGTTCATAGTTAACATAAATAAATATTGTCTACTTCATTAGCATAACATAAAGAAAGCCCTATGGTGAGGGCATCATTCTATCCATTAAATCCTGCTGCCTAGTCACTCTTCTGGTAGTATGCTGGGATGAAACAGAAACTGCTTGCACATTACTTGAATGGATCTGAGATTGAGACTGTGATTGATCTTGCTGCTGGGATTGACACTGGGATTCATCAATAGGTTGCTGGGATTGAGACTGTGATTGATCTTGCTGCTGGAATTGACACTGGGATTCATCAATAGGTTGATCTTGACTCTGAGATTGAACACCTGCAATTTCATCTTGTTTATCTGTTGCAACATCCTGAGTACCTTGATCTTGAATTCCAGACTGGACACAAGTTCCTTCAACTGCAGCATCTTCACTTTCATCAACACCTGTACCTTCACCTTATTTATCTGCTGCAACTTTGTTCCCTGTAGGATGTGTCTTCTTTGATGCAACCTTTTGAGTCACTTGTTTACCTTTTCCTTTAGAACTTGAACTGTTTTGTTTTTTACCGCCAGTTTGACTACTTTGTGTTCCACCATAGCCAATACATGTTTTTTTGTTGTGTCCAGCAATGCCACAAACACTACACCTTACACTCTTCCAAGCCTTAGACAGTTTACCATTCTTGACAATCTCTTCAATTTCAGGAGCTATCCTTACTCTTTTTTTACTAGTTGAGTTAGCTGCATTTGCTTGAATCTTTGGTGGAACAATAGCTGTTGGCACAGACGATTTTTCCCAATGCTCATTGCTAGTTATGGGGGAGACATTGTGTTTGTACGTTGCTTCCCAAGTGTTGAGATAGTAACAAGGATGCGACCATGTTTCAACAGCTCCTACTTGTTGTCCATTTAAAGCCATATTCCAATTGGTAGCGACAACATGTTTACATGGTAAACTTGTAATCTCCCATCTTCTGCAAGTACAAGACTTCTCTACAACATTAACTACACATTGGTCTCCCCATGGTCCACTGACCTGAAACTTATCTCCCCCATTCCATAAAACATTATACCTAACCGCCTCTTTCTTAATACCTTCTAACATGTGTTGTGCAGTAGGTGTTAGTGGCCCACCACTCTTCTCAATGACCTTTGCAACATGTATTATCCTCTTCATACAGTATTCCCTGATGTATTCTAATGCTGTAATAATTGGTTTGTTTACACCCTCAATTATTTTCTCATAAAACACTTAACACATGTTATTAAGTAACACATCAGAATGGGGTCGCCCTAAAACAAGACAGATAAAGCTATATTACTTATACATTTCATACTACTTTACCATATACCACTAAATTTACATAGTTAGATGACTTACATGAGAAATGTGACCTTGACCAATGGATTGGTGGGATCTGACTTAACCAAGCAAGGACATCTTGACTAAATGTCTTTAAAGCATCCATAGATCTCTCAAAGTGTACAACAGTTGAGGCTGTTGCACATCTCCAAAGATGGTATTTGAAGGCCCTACCTTGCCAATTAACTTTCATTTGCTCATGAATGCTTCTAAGACAAAATATGTGCTCCGCGTTTGGGAAAACTTCTCTTAATGCTGATGTAATATCCTGCATAAAAACAGATATATTTACTGTCTGTTTAAAAAAATAGGAAATTCAATTCATTTATTGTTCATGGGAGTACCTTGTTCATGTCAGTAACAAAAGTGAAGATTGAATTTGGCTCAATTCAAGATCATCAGATAAACAATGAAGAAACCAAGTCCAAGCTATTGTGTTTGCTGATTCAGCAAAAGCATAAGCTACTGGGTATATACCATTGTTGCTATCAATTCCCACAGCTGTTAGAAGTTGACCCTTCAAAGGACCATCAATTGGAAAAGCATTTATCCCCAACAACCGTCTCTGACAGGCTTTAAATCCTTCCTTCAAGGCACCTAAACAAACATAGAGTCTCTTGAATTCTCTTGTTGGAAGACTATCCTCAGCAGGCCGTTCCACATGAATCACAACTGTTGTATCAGGGTTCCTCTTCTGCAACTCTTGAACATAGTCTCTCAACATGGTGAATTGGAGCTCGAATTCCTTCCTAATGTCTCTGACTGCTATTCTTTTAGCTTTTAAACCTTCTGCATTGAGACTTCAAGCTCAAATTGGTTGGTAAGCTGATTATGAACCGACTTGACAGGAATCCTTGGATTGGTTTGAATCGTATCTTTAATTTTCTTTGAGATAAACTTGAGGTCAAAATGTTTGAGCACCCTTGATTGCAAACACGTGTATTTATCATTATATCTTCTCACTGTCCAAGCACCTTTTTCAGTACCATCCCTGCCGACAAGCAACAACCATGGGTAGAGTATTTGGGAAGGGTCATTTTTACCAGCAATTAATGCTTCAAAACCCCTTCTTGTTAATGGACCTCTAACTGGGCCTATACCTAGTCCAGCAGTAGCAATTGGGCCAGATAGGGAAACACAACCCACACATATGACTCTTATTCTTTTTTGTCATTCTTTAGAAATAGCAGCTCCCTTCTTGTTTCTATGGAATGCTCTCTTACCCTCTCTTTCACATCTTTTGCATTATCAAATGATTGACCACAAAAAAAAAAAAAAGAAAGTGTCAACAACACCATCATCAACGAAATATGTCCTAACCCTTGGCACCCCAGAGTGACCTATGCCTGATTCAGAAGCATAAGCAGTGTAAAATGCATCATCATCCAACACAGGTAATTGAGTTTCCAAATTCAAGTCATCACTTTTATTAGTAGATGTTCCTGCGTTGCCTAACTCATGACTCTGACTCTGTTGGAACAAAGCAACCTGTACATGATTCTCCTCAGTAACATTATTTTCATTTGCCTGAATTGTTTCATCACCTACATTGCCTAACTGACTAGTATCACTCTGTTGGAACAGAGTGATATCAACATCACCATCCTCTTCTATGTTATTGTCACCAACAGGTTCTCCTCCTACATTCTCTGACTGGTTATCCTGATTGACTTGGAATAGAGTAACTTCCACATCAGGTTCCTCAAAGGTGTTATTGCCATCAACTAGTGGTCTCCCTACTTTCTCCAACGGCTTATCCTTAGTCAGTCTGAACAGACTAACATCAAAACTATCAAGGTCCTGAAAAGTATTTTCCTGATCAATAATGACTAATGCACCATCACTGTTATCAACAGGTTGGCTGGCAAAGGCAGACATGTCAAGACTTGAAAACCCGGGCTCAATGGGTGGCAAGTCACTAGATTCCCCAACGTATGAGGCATCTACAGGTAGTTGAGTAAGCTGCATAAATGGGTGAAGGTCTGGGTCATTATCTATGTCATCTAGAACCAAACTTCTACAGCACGATTGAATAGCAACATGAGCTATCTTTCTACTAGGTTCATCCATCTCCAAAAATACAGTCTTAATAGACTGTAGGGACATCTCAGACAACTCTAACCTAGTCTTACCTATTTCAACATACACATCTATAAGCTTATGTTCTTCCACAATTTCTTTCAACAGCTCAAGATTGGCAGCTTCACGAAAGCTATATAACCCATCGTCCAATGTCATACCATGTTTAAGAAAATAGTAGTAATTGGTTTGGACTTCAGCATAACCGATTTGGGTCATCAGAGCATCAAGTTCATCAATAGAAATCTCATTAATACATACATAATCAACCTGGCATTCCTGACCTCCTTCGTAGATCCGGTCTGGCCAGTTTTTGAATAAGCCATTATGGTGAACTCGCATGCTAAAATCACCATGTCGATCTGCTGTTCAAAAAGTAAACAAAACACTGTTACGATTCTATAACAAAAAGGGGAAAACCATTAAACAATCTAAGATACATACGCTAGTAAAAGATCATCAAAGAAAACACTAACCATATTGCCTCATTGCCCAACTTCTCTCTACTTCATGGCTATCAAAGTAAGGTGCATCCCTGATTTGCCATAATGTAAATCCAAGGTTTGAGATTCTTAATTTTTTACTTAAATTATTAGATTTGGTGGGTGACATTGCATTAGGGTTTTTTTGGTAGGCTTCCAAAACAAGTTTGGGGATGAGCAATGAGTACTTGTGCTACTTATATTAGTCATAATGGCAGGAAAAATGATTAGACGTCTGCTGAGAAGTACACAAATAGTGAGAAAAATGTGACTATGTAAAAAGACATGAATACCCTCCAAACTAAACATGTAACGGGGTTTTGGGAACTATAACGGGACGTTGTTGTTCCTATTACGGGTTGAGGGACGCAATCGGCCTCAAAATTCCAAGTTTTGGACGCCACACGATGTTTTTCAAAAGTTAAGGTGCTCTGTGATGTTTTGTGGAAAGTTTAGGGACAAACGGTGTATTTTTGTCTAAATATAAGATTTTGAGGGTTAAACAAAGACCCTCAAAGTAACGCCCCAAATTTCGTTCATTGTAACAGTTCTTATTGCCGGAAACATAAACCCTAACAATGGCAGACAATATCCCTTTTGATATCCAAACGGAAATCATCAAAAAGGTTTCTAATGTGAAGTCATTGATTCGATTCAGGTCAGTTTCGAAACCATGGAAGTCTTTTATTGACAGCTCTGACTTTATCAAAGGTTACGGCGCCCGCCATACGCAGCCACATAGTCATATTCTAAGGTACGAATTCGGCGATTATATAAAGGAGGAAAAGTACATGTGTTTGATAGACGAAGCTTTTAAGGTTCAACAAGAGTTTGCTCCATCTGTTGTGTCTCGTTTGCTTAACCAATATCGTGTTTTAGAGGTTGTTGGTGCTTGTCATGGATTGCTGTGTATGTTATGTTGTGATAAATCTAATTATGAAAGGAGGGTTGTTATTTGGAACCCTTCTATTAGAAAGTCATTTGGTATTACTGATCTCCCTTATGACCCTCCTTTTGATTTTCAGATTGTATATGGTTTTGGTGTTTGTCCCGTCACTAGAGATCCTACCGTTGTGAAAATAAAACATAGAATTGGCATGCCTTGGCATGTTGAATTTTTTACATTGAGTTCGCGTGTTTGGAATGTGATCCCAAGTAGCAATTTGCCTCATGAATCAACTACATTTATGTCATCTCCGGTTGTTATAGATAGGTTTATTTATTGGGGTGCTAGTGATATGACTTCTGCTGATGCAAAATATACACTTGTGTCATTTGATTTGATTACTAAGGAATTCAAAGTGGTAGACCTACCAGATAGCTTAAAAAAAGAGCTAAATGGAGCATGTGTGTTCGTTTCTAAGCTAAGCGGATCTCTTGTTGTGTATGGATCTATTTATGTCGACAGAGCAAAATGTTGTGGTGTATGGGTGATGGAGCATGATTCATCTTTTAGAAAGCTATTCACAATTAGCACACACGTAAGTAAAATATTGGGGTTTAGGAAGAGTGGTGAAATTATATTTGAAACTTCAAAGGGGTTTCTACGTGGAATTTCTACAGTTAACGTTTACAACCCCTGCTCAAAACAAATGAAGAATCTTGGGATTTATGGAGTGGAGGGCTCATTCTTCATGGGCTCTTACAAGGAATCGCTACTTCTACTTGATCACTCGGATTTACTTACACACTTGGCCGATAATTGATCAGAATGATAACTGCCACACGTGGATTTACAAAGTGGATGTTACCTAAGGAGGGAGGGGCCTAGTTTGTAGTTAAGGTGTGGAAAAATCACTTTCATCTATTTTAGTTTTTTATCACTGATTTAATGTTGTTAAGTAATGTCATTTATGGAATCTTAATGCGTTTGTAGATGCAATATATGCTACATATACTTCAGATATGTGATTTGTAGAAAGGTTAGTGAAATCGGCCTTATCAAGTTTATTTCATGGATAGTGTTACTTTTGCTCCGTATCTTTGATGGGTTTTTTAGAATGGGGAATGTCCTTTAAAGAAGCCTTATTGCTTGTGTAATTAATGATCACCAGCCTTTGAGATGTTCATAATTTTTTTGAAATCTTGTTAGCGCTATTTGCTTCGTTACATTCTCATTTCATTACGCTTGGCGGTTACTTTGGAAATCTGTAAAGAGTATCAATCTTTGGATTTTCAAGATCTGAATATGTGGATGCTTATGTGTGAACAAGAAATGATATTCTTGTACTTCGACTCAGGATTAGAGCAGTGAAGGCATTAGTAGCGTCTTATGCTGGCAAAAGTTATGTTCTTATCATTGATTGTGTTACTTTTAGAATTGTTTAAGTAGCTTATTAATTTATTGCGTTTACTTATAGATTATAAGGTTATAGGCACTTTCTAGTATTTGGATATAGCTAAACTTCTTAGGCTTATAAACTTATTTAAGATGTTACGTAGGTGTTTTGGATCTCATTTGCATTGTGTTTTGATAATGCTTAAAGCTAACAGTACGTTATTTATATAATTAAGCGTAAGCTGTTTAAATGAGGTTTTTTAAACACCCCCGTAGTACAATTTTTATTGAAGAATACGTGTTATGTTGGGTATCTTGGTTTATGTTTATACAGTTTTAAGGCCGTGGTAGCTTTTGTTGCAACTCCTAAAGTTAACCTATAGGGGCCAAAGTTTGGTCATAAACGCATAATATGAAAGAAAAGAATGGACTTGTGTCATTAGTCATTTATGGTTATACTTATTTTTAGGCAAAAACGCAGGGAAATAAAGAGCTGATACACCAAAGTATACATTGAATTTAGGTGGTGTAGACTACATTTGGTCTGATATGACAGTTTTTTTATTCAGGAGACTGATTTAAGTGCATTACATGGAACACCAAAAACCTAGCTTCAATTTGGTCGGGTTCTAAACAAATTAAACTCCTACATGACAGTTACATATCTTATGAAAATCTAATTTGGGTTGTCATCCCTGGTAGTGTCTCGTTGGGTCAAAATCTATACAGGTTGCCCACAATTTCAAGCTCTCAGTTAACACATATACAATACAAATAGTTTAGAACAGTAGAAGCATTGTACCAATGTTATAAAAACCAGATTTTTAATTGACTCGGCCGGGTTCACAGTGCAACCGGTTTAACTCACCAAAAACGGTTTCCGATATCTAAACCGGCCCAGTTCAACTGGTTGAACTGGGTGGGATCAACAGGGTTTGAGAACATTGGGTGCAACTAGTCTTGCAACCTTAATTAAATCTTGCTGCACAAGTGTTATTTCAAGGACTACTTGTATGCAATCTCTAGATTTAACTTTCATGATATGAACTCTATCATTAGAAACAGGAATGTTGAAGTGGAAATGAGAAGTATGTGAAAATCTTGCTGAAATGAGAAACAGGAATGTTGAAGTAGCTTAACTGAAAAAAATGTGAAAATCTTGCTGTCAAGTGATATAATTTTATAAGATTTTAATTCTATATGTATGCATAGAATGCTGCCCTGAAAGAACGTGTATTCTACTTTCAGCTAATTCCAGTAACATTGTTTCATAGTGTGGATAGACACGAAAGTTTGGTGTTTATTGTGTTGATTGGTATCATGAACAGTCAGAAAATAAGAAGTGTTTTCTTGTAAAACGACACATCCTAATTTCAAATGATTATTTTCAGTAGTTATGCCTCTTGAATAATATATTTGTTAAATCTTACTAGTTATGGCTTTGATTAGATACAAATATGTGTCTTGAACCGTGGTTATTGTGTGTATCATTATGTCTATAAGAACGTAGGTTGGAAAAGCCCTTAGATTAGCACCAATTAATCCAACATGTTAAACACAATCAGTTATAAACTTACCTGTATGCAATTAGAATTATGCTCAGATTCATAAAGCTATTAATAATTTTTATCTCATGCAAGTATATAATGGTTTGCATTAATTGTCTTTGTATTAGATGCACAAAATATGGGAATAATACGTGAGAATACATTGCAAATAGCTCAGCACAGATGTCGACACAAGAAACATGAACTTAGAATGGTTGATGCGGTCTAAGGACACACACTTTTAGTCTCTGCAAATAAAGGATTACTCTAACATATATCAGATGACGGTTGACTCTCGTTATCCATGCTGAACCTTATTATCATGTGTGAAGCGTTTCCTGGTAATCCTTATCTTGCTCACAAGAGTTGATTGGACTGATTAGTTAAGGCTTGGTGATTTTGTATTTTTGTTTAAGGGGGACTTCATTTCATCTGACATTCCTTCTGATTTTGTTGTATTTGTAAGGAGTATATAGATCATAGATATACTTGTCTGCGTTCACTAGTTATAAAATAATTTTGGGAGTCTATAAACGGTGTGAGAATAGTAATTGGTAAAATGAAATTGGGTGTGTATTGAATTCAGATACCTTTGAATAACTACCATACACTGGGTTGGACGTGGAAGTTCGATACTAGAGGCTGTTCCAACTGCCTATAGTTTAGGCCTTAGGGGAACATCCTCATCCTTTTATTGTTACTTATGATCATAGAATGTAAAACTGACTCTTCACTCTTATCCCTGAAAAACTTATTATGAAGATATCTTGAAAATGTTCTTTTTTCGGATTGATCGGTCGTTTCTTGTTTAAACAAGTGTCAAATGAATGGGCATAACTTCCATCATCTTTACTTTCTTACCATTAATTTTGGAAACATTATTCTCCTCGTAATATATTCCAATTGTGTCTCAACTGGTGAATCTGATAATATGGGTCGAACTTTGGTAAATTAGATAAGCTAGAGAACCTTTAATCCCAACGCGATGATGCGGCATTAAAGATGATTCACTGATGTCAACTTTTAGAACTTAGTTTTAACAATGATCACCAATCAAACATTCCAAAGGTGGCTTGGCCTGGTGAGCTCCTACGGATAACAATCCAAGGCATAAGCGAACTTTACATTTTATCATCAAAAACTCTTAGAAAAACGGATGCCAAATGTCAGTAAACTTACATGTACATCAAAGCTAACAATGATTACCCATCCAATCTGAATTAGAGTTTGTTAGTCTGTTTTATCCGTTATCCATCAATTCCATATTTCTTTAGGGCCCGTTTGGTTTGAGGGTGTGGTATGGGTTTTGAATTGATGTGACCTAAAATAATTGTTTGGTTGTATTATATTTTTTGTAATGGGGAATGGATTGAGAAATGACATATTGAAAGATTACTAAATAGGTAGGTTTTGATAAGTATTCATATTTTTAGTGGGTCTCATCTACCATTATACT